>VZTI01003048.1:652767-950267 GCA_013397865.1 Struthidea cinerea | reverse complement strand
ATTCAGGCTTCTGGGGACAGCTTTTCTCTGTGCCATTCCTCTGCTCCAAGTGGAGGCACACAGTGAGTGCCAGACAGCATGTCTGATGGAAACTACTCCTGTCAACAACTTCTAGGGTTTATGATGAGATTGGGATTTCGGCTGACAACAACACTGAGGCAACCAGTTTGACTTGCACAGCTGCTGGCTCGTTGGTGTGCAGTATTTTCACTATGTGTCGAGAGTGGTGTAACTTCAGCGTGGTGCAGAACATATGGATTGGAAACTGCCTGGCTGAGTCACTCAAAATGTAGGTAAAAACCCCAAAGGCTTCAAAAGAAAGACTGCTCCTAGTCAGAAAGATGAATTTCCCAGCTAAGGAAAAAAATATTAGGGACATAGCACAGCAATTAGGCATTAGATAGAGCCCTGGAGGATTGGCTCACATTTCTGTTTCCTCTCCTGGACCCACCTCGTGTCAAAAGTATGTTTATAAAGAATGAGCAACTATTTAATGGACTGACTGAGGTGTCCAATAGGTTGTTTAGAAGTGCTATAATTATCTATATGCAATAACAGGTGAGTCACAAGCTTATAATATCCCTCAGCCATTTAACAAGACGTAAATCAGTCAGACAAAATACAATCCTGATACAAACAGGACTGGGGGAACATCACCTCCATGGCCAAGACCACCAGGCCCCATTGCCTGTCCGTGTTAGGAGATGTTTGTGGTGCTGGGGGTATCAAACTCTCTCTCTGCTGCAACTCTAGGTGGACGCAGGTGTCCCGCAGGAGTCCCACAGGTCCCATGGCAGCACCCTGTGTACATCTCTGCTGTCCCCAGGCACCCTGAACAGCCCATGGCATGAGCAAGGCCACCTCAGAGCCTCCCTTGTCACCTCCCTTGGGATGCAGCTGTTGGCTTGGTCACCTGCCCCTCCAGGAGCTGCTGGAGATCAAAGACACAATCCATCACAATAAAAGAACAAGGACTAACAAAAACTGACTTTGTGAAGTTTTGCTGTTCCCTGCAGGTGGGAATGTGGCCATCCATCAGCAGGGCAATGCTGACCTCTGCTGCCGGAAACCAAAATTATGGAAAACTACCTGCGACAGCGCAAACGTGGCCAGGAGGCTTTGATGGAGTGGGTACAACACCCAGGTGTAACATCAGTTCTGTGTCCCCCAACCTGGCTGAGCCCGGGTTTGTACCTCCAGGCCTGCAAACCAGAGCTTGAAGAGATGCTATAAAATCCAACCGGGTTAAGAGCTGGGGTCAAACCTTTTCCTGACAGCTTGGCAGAGACAGGAGCAGTGTCCCCACACCTGGAAGCCAGAGCTGATGTGTCCACCCCTACCAGCACAGGGGATCTTACAAGTCTGGCTGCAGAAACTTCATCAGTGCTTTGCTCTGCTGGCTGGGAAACAGGTGGAGAGAGGATGTCACAGAGACAGAAGTGATGCTTCAATTTCTCAGGCAGCAACTGGGATTTTCACATTTAGAAAATATTAGCTTGCTAAAACATAGTTATAAAGATACAGCTCATTCCTGTTAATTATACCTGGGCTCCAGCAACGAGGAGTGCTCAGAGGAGCACCAGACCTGGAGGCATTTTCCAGGGCCTTCCTCAAGGGTCAGTCACACGGCTTAATCTCCATTAATGATCTCTGCAGAAAAGGAAGATCGTGGTGATAAAAATGTGCTGATGCCCCAAACCCAGGGGGTGCCTTCAGTACAGAGGGGAACCGGGATATGATTCTGAGAGGAACGGACGTCTTTGAGAGCTGAAGGTACAATTTGGGATGGCGCAGGGCAACAGGTGAGGCACTGCTCTGGGCCAGCAGGAGATGGGTCTGTGGTGCCACAGTGATACAACCAGGTGAGAAGGGCAAGGGGAATGCTAAGATGTATCAGTTGGTAGATGTAATTCCCATGGAGACAGGGAAGAGTATAGTCATTTCTGGGTTAATTGAGAGCAGTTTAGTCAACCTGGGTGACAGAGGAGCTTTCCCGCAGATATTGACACCAGCACTACCCTCCCCCAGGCACGGTGAGTGCTCCGAAGGTTTCCCCACTCAAGTTATTCCTCCTGCAGTCCTACAGGTCTCCCCTGAGCTTGTTATGATGGACACAGTGAGCAGGGCTGAATCCATTATGGCACTGTACCCTGGTTCTACGCAATCCACAGAACGTGCAGTGCCCAGCCTGGCAAGATCTTTTGTAAGGACTCAGGGCAAAAAGTTAATGGAAGCAGCTCGCTCCTGCTTTCCCTGCAGGGAAAACCGAGAGGAGCTCTGCAGCCTCCCAGGCATTCCCAGAAATCCATCCTGAGTGCCTCAGCTCCTGTTAGAGAATAAGGGAGTAAGATGGGGGAGATGTTTTTGGATTCAGATCCACCGAATTTGGCAGGAAGACAGAAGTAAAAAGTCCAGGGGAGGTATAACTGAAGCAGGGGCATTACAAACCTATTGCAATTCCGACGAGCTCTCATTTGCTGATTACAGCTGCCATGAGAATCACCGAGGGCCTTTAGCCAGAAAAACTCCTTGTTTTCACACCCAAAATGGAAAACTTTCAATTTGCTACTGACTGCTGCACAGGTGACAGAGAGCAAGGCATTTGCTGTTCCTGAGCAGTCAAGGTGTAAAGGCAAACTCATAAGCTCATGTGTTAACTCAAAACCCTTGGGGAGATGTTGCCATCAGTCAGGTCTGCTGATATCTGCAAAAGGTGTTTTATTTATTGCTGCTGCTAATCCACAGCTGGGCAAACAGAGACACACAGGAGTCAAGTGAATGACTGCTGTAGGGAAAAGGAAGGGTCAGGGGCTCAGCAAATGGTCACCAGCTCTCCAGCACGTGGACAAAGCCAGCAGCTCTCCAGCCCGAGTGAGCTGTGACTGAAGGATGAGCCGTGTAACCCTCTGCCACTCCTCGTCAGAGGCAGAATTATGTGTGTTTGTGGTCAAGGTGGTCTATCCTGGGACGTGTATTTCTTAGTCATTGTCACAAGGGCTAATTTATCTTTGGTAATTAGTTTCTGTGCCTGGGAGCAGTGGAGCACAAATAAGCTTTTAACATTGATCTATTGCAGCACTTCCCTGGGTAAATAGATGGCTCTGGCATTGGCTGGTGCTGATGCATCAGTGTCTTTTACGATCAGAGGAGTCACTCAAGCATCAGCTCAGCCACGAGCCAAAAAGCCTGTCCAAGCTTTTAAACCCAGCTCAGAGAATGTGTCTTCTCTGACCTGCTCGTGCTGTGGAAGACAAGAGCAGCACTTCCCCCCTTCTTCTCTGAGGCACAACCCAAAGTTCCCTAAAGGGGAGATCAAGTCAAAGAAGAACACAGAAAACTGGGGCCAGCAGAAATGTCCTTTCCTGTTTTGAACCTCATGATGGCTTAGGTTCAGGTCTCACATCCACTACACCATCTGCATGTACAGCTCAGGACCACAGTCTGCATTAATTAACCTGTTGCTTTCTCTTCAGATGAGCACCCCCTTTAATCCAAGCTCATCCATGGGACCATCAGGGATGCAAAACTACTTGTTGGCTGGTTTAGCCCCAGGGCTAAATGTCTGGCAAAAAATGAGCAAAGGAACTATGTTCTCATTACAAGAAATTGTACCAAGACATTAACTGAAAAGAATCGATGCAGTAGTTTTTAGTCTACATGGAATAGAAACAGAAATAATAACTAAGAAAAGCATTACTATAACCACAATATACTTAGTGGACTAGTGGACTACAAAATACCCATTAATCTAGAAATAAATTATAGGCAGTAAAAACTGTTAGGGCTAGTATAGTTTTTCACTTAATTAAATGTGTTATTGTTATTTAATGGGGACGTGCTCTATTCTGTGATACCTAATTATTTCTCTGGAAAAGTTGCATGTTCATCTTTATAACTGTGAAATTAAAAACAGGCCATAAAGTCTCATTTTGATTGAGATACTCTTCCAGAATATGGAAAGAAGTACTAATTCAGTGCCCACCGCCTGGATGCCCTAGGCTGGATACGCTGGGTTTTCCACTACCATATTTAACAAAGTGCAAGTTAGAAACTATTCCTTCCTGCCACAAGCAGTAGGAGAAGTACGAGCAGCTTGCAGTGCTCAAAAATTATCCCAATTCTTTGTCTGAGCTATGAAACCGGGCTGCACAACTTCAAAGTGGTTAATTTTATCATGACCCCAGAACCGTGTAGCAGCTGGAAAATAATTTCTCCCCAGCTATCAGCTCCATTGTCCTCATTAAAGATCTCTTTTTTGCTGGTTAAATTGGAGATGGGGAAGACTCAGAGTTGCTATTCATGATGACTTTACTGAATCATTTTATAGCAGTGGACAAGTTGAAGTGGCCAACATTTAAAACTTGGGAACTTCGGTTTATCAGCTTAAATCCTAATTTTCAGGCATGCTTTCTTTTTTCAAGGCTGCAAAAATACTCGCTGGCATGTGTGAAAATCAGACAACTAATATGAGTTCCTAAAACAGAGGTAGGAGGTAGGTAGATAATTTTGGGTGCCCTCATTTGGAGATGGTCTCACACTTCAGAACCAGTTCTAATTGCAGATCAACAGGAGCTCCCAGTTTTATAACAGAGCCAACACATCATAAATATATGACTTAAAAAAATCTTCTTATCAATCCTCCTGACTTTTTTCCTCCCCCTGGATTTGTTTTAGTCTGACAACTTCTGCTTTGGTTGAACTTTCACATTGCTTTTCCCCTTTCTGGCACTTTCTTCCTTGAGGTCTCCAAAGCACAGGAAAAAGCAGCAAAAAAATGTCACAGTTGGACTTCCAAGCCTGTGGTAGAAAGAGAGTCACAATTAAACAAAACCAAATGAGGGCCTGGTGCATTGATGAATAAAACATGCTTTGATAAAAGAATGTGCCTAAGTGCAAAGTATCATTATAACATAGTGGAAAAAGGATTCTTTCCTCAACCGAAATTTCTCAGAGCCAGAAGAGAATTTTTAGACTACTAATACTGAAAAAACCATCAAGCTTTTCAGCAAGGTAGTCACCCACCTCAAAAATACAGGTTATCAAATAAAACTCCATTTCCAAGTGTTTCAAACATGGAATTTTCTCAGCTGCAAATTCAAAGGGAAGCGGATGCCCAGGAGCCTTATTATAATTTGAGGAGTTATTAAAGAATGGGATAATCAGGAGAGAACACAATGGCAGATCAGGCTGAAAAGTACAAACCACTTTTTTTTGTCTTCCTGACAAGTCAAATATCAAAATAAATTCACTTCAGGCACATTCACATCAGTTTTTATCAGCTTCCTCTCAAGACTTTTATTGGCACAAATGATCACAGGAAGCAAACTTCACGCTGAAACTGCTCTGCCCACCTCCGAAGGGTAAGTTCATTAGGAAGGATTAATTGAATGAAGGCATTATCTCCTTTGAGAGGTCTTTTTCATGTCACCACTTAATAATGTTCACTCTATTCGAGCCAACTCAGGAGTGCAACTTTCCACTGTCACTCTGAATAGGCAAAACACCACCCTTTTGTGTCAACTATTTTTATTTCCATTGTAATGAAACAACTGCCCATTACTAAATGATCAAAAGAAGATAAATGTTACAGCAGAGGACAGAAAATGAGGTGCAGGAGGTTCAAAGGACACATTAAATCTGCTGATGTGACCTGCTTTTGCTCAGCGAACTTATCTGTGAGCATCTCAACTCAGATGTACAAGGCAGCCACGTGCAGTGCTTTGTGCCAGAGCCCTGCAGCACCTGGGACCAACTTCTGCCTTTAACCAAGAGCTTTAGTCACTTTTGGGGAATTGTGAGGCCCTCGGCACATTGATCACTGGATAATGGCCTGCAGGAGAGATGCAGGAAATCACATCTTTTACAAGTATCTAAAAGCATTGCCTCCTGTTGAAGTCATCTGACACCTCCTCTACTTGGGACTGAGATTTAGAGCATTTGCATTTGCTGTCGAAGGAGAAAAAAAGAAAAGAAAGACTTCCCCTGCCTGTCAGAGAGGTGTCCCTCCATCTCTGCACCCCAGCAGGGACATCTGAGCCCTGATGGGAGTGATGGGGGCTTGCACAGGCGAGAGGTTTTTGTTGCAGGGTCAGTGCACCGCAGACATTTCCGCTGAACAAAACCCATTTCTTTCCGAAGAGCAAAAATGCAAGCAAGAAAACAAACCTTTGGTCTATTCTGCATTCAATCCCGATCCACACATGCTGCAAGAGCTTGAAGTGCAATTAATAATGTCAGGCCCTGTCACACTTTTAGAGAAGTTATTTATTATTACTATTGTATTGGCATGACACTTACCACCTCAGTAATAAAACCTCTCTCTTGCAGTAATGGATCCAGCCTCATGACCTGCCTGCAAGGAAAGGAAGATTTTAAAGAGGGAAAACTGGTTCCAAGCAAGATGAAGTGATCATGCCAGCCTGGGAAAGCCCATGGCAGGGCCCCGTGCAAATACAGGTACCCTGAGAACAGGGGAGGCCCTTCATTACAAAAATGAGCTTTTCTTTGCATTCTCAGCCTAAAATGTTTCTCTGTTCAATAGCCAAATGAGAGATTTTGAACAGCACATTCTCTCTGAAATAACTTCTAGCCTGGTTTTGTAATCAGAAGGTGACAGAGGGTTTTGCAGTCAGGGTGTACATGGAAGTTGGCCAGATGGTCCTCACATTAGAGGAAATTATAAAAAAAAGAGATATCTTTCACCAAGATAAAAAGTGACTGTGCAGAGGCACTTGAAATGGATGTATCTGTTGGCTATCTTTGCAAAACACGTGGAAAGAAATTAGGGAAATGAATGAGAAAAGGCAAGGAGGAGAGAGGACTGCCTGGATGCAGCCATCAGCACAGGAGGTCCATGACCAACAGGTTTCCAAAAGGCAGGGGAGGCTGGGGGAAGTACAAGAAAGATGTACAATATTGACTATTTTCTATATTCCTTGCTTTCCTTCCTTCCCTTGATAGTACAGGATTCTGGTCAAGGAGAAGTTTTTTTTTAAGCCTGAGTGAAATTTACATATTCCTACACTTTCCAGGGACTGACACATAAATAAACAAGGTCCCAATACCAGTATAAAGGCTAATTATGTTCACAAGCAATTTGTGGCTGAGAGATGGAACTGGAAGATTTATTTAATTTCTCACCAAAACAAGAATGAATTTGGGGACTGTATTTGCTAGGGGTTAGGGGGAGCAAAATACAGCTCTCCCATACAGAAAACAAGAATTTCCTCTCCAATTAACCCCTTTACCTGGCCTTGTACTATCAGTTATATTAATGCCCTCGGTTTAGAATTTCAAAGCATCAGAAATAATAAATATTAAGCAATGGCCCAGGGGTAATTTTCACGTAGTGCAGGCTCTGGCAGTGCTGGCTGTTTCAGGACATTTGTAACGGAGTGAGAGGCTCCCAGTAAAGCACCCAGACAAGCTTTGTGACACCTGAGGCTCTGAAGCAAGAAATCTGCATTAACATTTGGCAGGAAGCGCAAGGGAGCCAGGACCGAGGTTCATGACCCTGCATCCTCTGAGCAAAGGAGGAAAACTTCCCTGAATTTGACTGCCTTGGGATAAGGCTGTGGTGGGGGGAAGCCCTGCCAGAGAAGGGAGCAAGGAATGATGAAGCCTTGGAGACAAGCTGTAAGAATTAAATAAGCTCAGGAAGGATGTCTAGACCGAAACTGGTATTTTTGACATTATTGTTTTTGTGTATAAAAACAAGTCCTGGGCACAAGGGGGTAAGTTTGGGTAACTAATTTTTAGTTTGAAGGTTTCTCAAGGGTGAGTTGTTTGATTCTCTGGTGTTAATGCTGCTTGTGTTGCATCACAGGAATCACAAGGATTTCTTTGCATCCCAAAATGGATAGCAAATACATAGAATTGGAGAATGACCTATAGTTGGTAGGAAATAATGGAGAAAGTCCATGAGTTAGATTTATTAAACCTGCAGAACTTTTTTCTGAATTTCCTCAAATAACATCCCCTTTCCCCAAATAACAAGCAACATGATCTGCGCAAGCATGAAAAACCAAAGTCAACATTTATCTACATGGAAACATCTGTAAATCAGGATCTTGTGGACTCTTTGTTCAGCACTGGAAGTGTATTAGCCCTTCTTCCAGAAATGATAAAATCAAAACATTTTCCTTCTGGATGAGCATTTTTGACACATTTTAAAGTAAACCCACTCTTAGTCAGAGAAGCAAAGTGTCTGCAAAAGCCAGGGGCTGGTTTTGTCAGAGGGAGGCCAATGGCAAAGTTCCCGTAGAGTTAAATCCTAAAGAAAACAGCCACTGGAGCAATGAGCTGTAATCTTCCTTAATCCATAATATCAGCTGTTGACAGATACATACAGAGTGATTAATAGGATGCTAAAAAATGTTAACAAAGCAACAGGGACTTGGGGACCGCTCTGAAAATTTCCTTATCACATTTAGAAATTCACCAGTGGCACCATCATTACAATGTATGACAAAACATATGTTTTCTCTAGCAATTTGCTGGCAGGTCTAATCAAAAGTGTCATCAGACCACTGGGAAGTGGAGAATGGAAATGAAACTCCTGTTCTGCTCTTCCCTGTTCCTTCTCAGAGATGAGAAGAAAAGCCCCACTGGGATCCTGCCATCTCACGTGTTCCACAAACCCTCCTCAGGCACGAGATCTTTCCAGCTGGAACTCTTACTCCAAACATTTATCTCGGAGGGATTTGTTTCTTTCTTTATTTACTTGTTGTTAACAAGGAATTAAAGGAGAATGGGGGATGAACAACACATTTTCTGCCTAAGAGGACTTTCAACATGGAGCAAGATTTAAGTTTCCATTGATACTTCAATAAGGGAATTGTGTCACTACAAGGAGCAATGCCCAATAATAAAGATATTTTTTAGACTTGGATTAGATATTCATCCTCAGTCTGGAGGATGTGACCTTCAAAAAAAATTCAGTTTAAAAAGCAGGATGAGAAACACCTTTTTAGAGCTATGACCAGGAGGTTACTATTCCTACAAAGGCCTCTGGAAGCTCCAAAAAAGTGAGCACAATCCTACATGCTCGATATAAGCCTCAAGAGATTTCTGTGGGAAAATATTGAAGGGGGAGGAAATAAAGCTCAGCCTCTTTATTTTTGCCCCCTATTGAGATTAGGTTTAATCTTTTCAGTATATGCTCTAGTATTTTACTGAGCTTGTTTTTTAATGAGATTATTCAGAAACCTGCTACAAGATTTTGCAGTTCCTATGCTACCTTCACTCCCCTGATGATACTCATGGGAAGAGAAGCCTTAACACTTCAAAGGTGAACCATTCAGCCCCCAAGACTGTGCACAGGCCCAGTAAAACTAAAATTATCCATCCTTGATGTTATAAAGAGCTGCTCTCAGTAGCTCCTTTTTAGGGGACTGTAACACACAATCAGAGCTGTGCGTTGACATGGGCATATTATGAACTGGAAATGAGGATAAAATCCGCAACTGCTCCATGGGAAACTGTACAGTTTGGGTTTTGCAGGCATTGATTCTGCTGCAGAATCAGCTTACTGCATGGTTATCCCCAAAAGCATTCTCTTTGGGCTGGAACAAACTCGTGGTGACGGAGCTGCACAGCTCCCTCTGGGAGACATGGATCGGCTCCTCACTAACTGGGAGCTGCCATGGAACTCACGATGGGGTAGGGCTCCCCCTGAACCGAGCTCAGCAGGGTTAATTTGGCTCAAAACTAAGGCTGAAGCAGCCTCTCACTCCTGCCATCCCCTTCCCTGTTTCCCTTCCCGGTAGCTGTCACTCCAGGGTCGCTGTCCGCAGACCTGGGCTCCAGCGGCAGCCGAGCTGCAGCACTTCAGCCATCGAGTGGGAGCAAAAAAACCAACCCAAAAGCAGACTTTGTGCATCCCTTGTGGCACCTGTGCTGTGCCATGGTGACTTTTTTACAAACCAGAGCCCAGAATCAGAGTCAGAGCCCACGACTGCAGTAGAAAAAAGTGTGGTCCCCAGCTGCTGGGATCGGGATGCGATGAGCCACCACTGGAAGCTGAACGCATTTGTCTGCCTGACTGTTCGGTTCTGCTGCTTCAGCTCAGCATTTCCAGGGTTTGGGGAGGCGGATTTATTCCGCTGGCTGCTGCAGCCCTCTCGTGGCCACACTCCTGCTGCTGGGGAAGCACAGTCTGAAATTCTGCATGGGAGGAGAGCGTGTTTTAGAAAGCAAAACAAATAGTTATTAATGTTCACCAAAGAATAAATATATAAATAAATGGGACACTTAGGATGCTGTTTATTCCAGGTGTACAAGCAGAGTTGTTGATAAACTGCTTGCTTTTGAAGAATCAAAGGAAAAATTACATATAAAGCATTAAGCAGGAGTGTTTTTAATGGAGTGCCCTGTTTCATCTCCCCAGCCTGTCACTAAACAGTCTGCTTTGAAGTGCTCCTTTTCTTTTGAGCATTTGCTCATTGATTTACAAAGGTGTGGGTAAATTTTGTGCTCACAGATGGGTCTTGCTGAGTATCTGCTTATTGCAAAGGTGTCTATCCGCTCAGGAAACTCCAAGGAGGGGTGGAAAACCTCTTGGGTTGGGGAAGATCTGGGCAAACCTGTATCGTGCTAAACTTCTGCAAAGACTAACAGGTAGATTTTTCTTCAAAGCTTGAAAAGCAAGCCTGGTTTTTGGTACCTTTTGTTTTTCCTCTTCATCTACCAGGTAGAGACAGAGACATGGCTACTGACTGGAAATAAACCATGGGAATTCGTAATGGAAGGAGAACACCGGTGGAAGCCTGTCCAACAGCCCAGCTGTTCACTCCCTGCCCAGTGCTGGGAGCCAGCACCAGCAAAGGAGATGCCTATGGAATAAACAGTAGGATGGATCAAAGGGAAAAGCTTGTGCACAGGTATGGGGTTCTCTGGAGGACGTTGTCCAGTTTTGATTGATGCTTCTGGAACTGACAGCAATAGTACTTGCAGGTCAGGGTGCCTCAGTCCTGCCAGGGAGATGATGTCATGCTACTGTTTCCCATTATTTTGCTCATTTTTCCACTTACAGTCATTTCAGGAGAAATGGCTGCGTTTCAAAAAGATATGATAATAACCAAACTTAAAAAAAAATACCCAAAAAAACCAAAGGACAGAGTGGAGCCCCAGTGACTCCATGGGTTCATTACCTTTTCAGACAGGCAATGCTGCCCTTGGCAGTAACTCCATTCAGGTGGGTGGGGTGGGACAACTTTAGCAGGATCAGCAGGACTCTGGGTGACAATGACATTGAAGGTCTTGCAAGCCAGTGTGATGACCCATGTGTTCATGGTGCTGGAAGAAGCCCTTTGATCCATCCCAGACCTCAACCTGAGCTCCTACAGGTGCACAAGGGTGTGTCCTACCCAGCTTAAGCATGAAAAATCAGACAGAGATGGCTTCTGTGCCTGCAGGTATTTCCCATCTGAGCTGGTGTTTTTCCCCCTTGGAGCTGTTTGCAGCGAGGCTGCTGGCACTGCAGGCAGCTTTTCCCCATGTCCAAGGTCCAAGGTCTGCACAGCACCATGGTGCCAAACGCAGAGCCAAACCTCACTGGCATCCTGTGTGGCATCTCCCTTTGGAGCTGGCTGCCCTGGCAGCACCTCCTTGAGCCCTCTGAACAACTCAGGGCACTGTGGAAAGAGTCTTAACACGTTAATAATATTAACATTTTAACTACGTACACCACATTCAAGTGCCGTCGCTGCTGTTTTGCTGTGCTGCAGCAATGCTGTTCCGAGAAAGCCAAGCTGCCTCCCAGGGCTGCAGCTCAAGGACAAGCTGCAGCTCACCCCCAGCCCTTCCACATCCTCAGGCTCATCTTTCTAACTTACAAGAAACCCTTAAAGCTTCCATGAAATGGTACTTTGCATATATTTTGTTTTTAACTAAATAACCTCTTTGCTCTTCATTTTCTGTAAGCCCGCATGTGCAGAACCAGATGTGACATTTTTGTTTTAAGATTGCTTTTATTTTATATGGAGACAAACAGTAGTAAGAAAGTAACAAAATTAATATCTTCCTGAAAGACCACAGGGCAAGTATCATCCTGGGTTCCAAAATATACTCCAATCAAAAAGGCTGATAAATTTTTAAGACATGTCTATACTGCGAAACGCTGAGAGACTTGGGGCAGTAAATACCTACGCTGATAAAACCATGTGAAATAGCCCAGTGCAGATCAACTTACAGCTCAGGCCTGGGTGCAGTGACTTTACCCAGGTGCAAAGCAGCAGGGACATCTCACTGGTTTTCTGCTGGCACAGATGGAAGCAGTGCCTGGGTGGGTCTGTACAGGGCCAGCACAGGGGCTGCCACCTCCTCCCAGCTGCAAAGCTGGTGCAGACACGTGTCTGTGGGTGTGCAAACACGCTGGCTGCGTAGAACAGCGGGAGTCCCAGCGAAAGCACAGACAGGATGCATACTGTTAAAAAACAAGTCCAGGTAGGCTTTTAGTGAGATGGAGCTCTTCGCTCTCTGGAAAATATTCTCCTAGGGATGGGCTAAACAGCCAGGGTGCGATCCTGGCCCTGCCGACCTGGTCGGCACGGAGAGCTCATCCCAGCGCGGCAGGCGGCTCCCCTGGCGCTGGCTGGCAGGGGGAGGCTGCAGCTGACGCCCGTCCCTCGCCTGTAGCCTGCCAGCCACCCTCTCCCTATGCCAGCCTTTCCCGTGCCCGCCGTGCCCCGCATCCAGCCCGGCTCGTCCGGCGGCCGCTCGGGGCTCTAGGAGTCCACGACGATCATGCTGAGGTTGTTGCTGAAGATGACCCTGCCGTCCCTGGTGCTGCTGCACTCGGGCTGGCACAGAGCCTCCTGCAGCCGCCGCCGCAGCGCCGGCGGGGCCGTGCCCAGGAAGTTTTTTGTCCCCGTCAGGAAATCCATCATGCGGCCGCCGACCGCGTCGCCCTCGATGAAGCACTCGGTGATGTCCCAGCCCGACGGGAACTCGTAGACGCGGTGCTCCACTCCGAGCCTCTGCAGCACCTCCGTGATGCCGCTGGCGGTGATGTAGTGGCCGCTGTCGGTGGCGGGCAGGCAGTCTCTGTACTTCTTCCACAGGCTGGCCCATCCGCTGCTGTCTGCCGGGGCACCAGGGAAGGTTACTTTGGCAAAGCCAAGGCCGTCAAACAGCAGCTAATCAACTATGAAATGAGCTGGAAATGCTCCCTCGCTGCCGGCCCAGACCTTGACAGGAGCAGGAGGAGGGCTTTCCCCTTATGTATACGCTGAAAAGCTTTGGTAGAGAAATTTTTCAGCTTTCTGCAGCATTCTGTGAGAGCTCTGTGTTTCTCATGAAAGCTATGAAAAACACTGCTACGGGTTTTTTGTAAACTGGTTCTTTATCTGTGCACCTGGGATCTGTTTTTCAGAGTTGTTATGGTACACAGTGAAATAATATTTTAAAGTAGGTGTTGTGAGCTTTGGCCAATAGGACAAGGGATGGCTGGTCGAAGAACCAATATCCTCCTGTCATCTTTGGGAACCAAGTTATATAAATCAAATTATAACAATTAAATGTCCACTTTCTTACCGAACTTGGATTGTGTGGTTACTCGCCATTCTCGGTACGTCACAGTGACACCCTTACATGGGTCTAATTACAAATATCTGTCTCATAAATTGCTATTCTCTCTCAGCCCTCCCTCCAAAACTCTCCTGTTTAAAGGAAACTCCTAGGAGATGTCTCCAGCACTGAATTTGCCCAGAAGGAAGGGTACACACAGAGGTACCAGCGTGCTGAACCTGAACATCCGTGCAACCTCTTAACTGTCCTTGGCCAAAACTGCCCAGTTTTCATACATCAAACCTCAATTATGAGTGCACATTGAAGAAACGTGGAAAAACAGCCCCAGAAAGCAAGGGAAACAATGTACAGGCAATGGGACAGGCAGTTTTAATGGGAAACATGGGAATTTGTGCTTTATCCACCACACTGTGAGCCGAGGATTCATGAATGGCACAAGGGATAAAACACTTTATTTTTTAAAGAAGTGCCATCACATTGCACCTCTTTTTTCCTGTCCTACCATAAAGCCTGCAGCTCTTGACAGCATCTGTTGTCCTGCTGGGGTCTGGGTCGTTTCTGTGCCAAGGTAAGAGCCCCAAAGATGGGTCCAGAGCTCAGGTTGTGTTTTTACACCGTTGGTTTCACCATGAGTGGGGATTGACCCTCGTTCATGGACAGCCACGCTTCTCTCTACTACATCAATTTCATAAGCAGGGAAGCAAGAGCACAAAGGCTGTGCCTAAGTGGCCCCGTCAGACACTGGGGTCCAGGGCTAAGCCCAAGATCGCATGCTCCATATGAAATCCAGCATTTGTTTTAGTTACTTACTATAGAATAAGCACTACAGGCATCCCCAGGTAAATATTTCTGACTCTCAAACGTCAAAGCTCTTCAAAACTCTATCAATTAAGCAAAAAATACAAGGTCTCCTTTACCTGATAAAATTATGATCAGGAGTTTACCGTGATGGTCAAGGCAGCTGTGGAAAAACTTGATAGTATTGGGAATATCCTCCACGCGGTACAGCATCTAGGAGAGACAGTGACACAGCCGTTATTCCTCTTCCACAGTGACCCTCCAAAGGCTTAAACCCTTTCTTTAGAGGTATTTTAAATTCTATCCCAGTTGCTTCCCAGCCTTTCCTGATTCTGCATGCACATTTAGGGACACCTCACAGCAGTGAGCATTGCCAGCTTTGGCGTTTGCAGAGCTGCTGCAGCATTGCTGTGGGAGAGCTGTGCTCAGCTCTGGTGCTAAATTCAAGCAGCACTGAAGGGAGTAGTTAAAGCCAATAGCCCTGTGTCAAAGCAATGTCCATTACCTGGATCATGTGGATGAAGTCGAATTTCTTATGCGTGCCTTTCTCCTTCACCTGCTGTTCATACTCCAAGGAAGTGAGCTGGTGCCATATAAAAGAAACATTCTGCAGGTCTGGAGCTTGATTCACCAGCTCTGTTTCAAAAAGTAGAAGAAAACCATGAATTTCACAAAACAGCCAAAAAACTCCTCATTCAAATGGGTGGTCCTGGCTATAACCTAGGCAGCAGGTGTAGCCTTACCTTTGTAAGCTGCCACATGCTGTGGGTTGGGCTCCACAATCTCATTGTCAATAAAGACCCCTGGGTGCACAGCCTGCAGTATCCTGATCATTTTCAGATCCTGCTCACCTATTCAAAAAACACAAAGTCACCACTTTAGGAAGCAGGTAAACATGGCAGAAGGACGCCAGAGCACCTGCCACCACTCCTGCCAGGAAATCCCCCAGCGGGAGTGAGGCGTGTTGTGCTTTGTGGCTCGTGCAGTGGCATGACCTGGTGATACTCTCACCATGGTATCATACTGCTTGAGCTAACAGAGAGGCACAGAGGAGCCTGAGAACAAGGCAGAGACAAGCAGCAGGACAGAAACCTGCTGGTGACAATACCCTGGCTCGTGGGACAGACCAGTCAAAAGAATCACAGCTCACTGTTTAAAGAAATAACCATGAAACCTTAGTTTTCAACAACCCCAGAAAGTTTTAATGGGTGCAAGGAGGCAGCTGACACAGCTGTGTAACTCCGACATGTGCGGGGTGGTCCATGGCTTTGGGGCTGTCACAGGGACACAGTGGCTGCTGGGACACAGCCCCAAGTCCTGGGGAATGGCACCACAAGAGAAAAGCCACTGAAATGCAGTATCCTGGATCCTCCCTCTCTGGGGATTGTCCACATGGTCCCAGTCCTGGGCATCAAATAACTGATGGTTATCTGGGAAATACAAGTAGAGACTCACATGTTTGTGTGGAGGTGCCCTGCAAATTTAGCTGTTGGTGCTCCTGTGCTGCTGTATAAGCTCTGGAGGAGCAAGCATCAGTCTGTCCTCTTGTTCTAGGAAATTTCCAGCCTCTTCTGAGGTGATACAGGTCACGCTGCTTATTTCCCAGAAATGCCATGACATGCCAAGTGTCTGAGTCCCCCTGGTTCACTTGAAACTATGTAAATAAACAGCAGATGCAACCACCTTGATGGGACCTCTGCAAGAATCCTGTCTGTAGCTGATGGTGGGGCCTAAAAATAGTCCTGTCCTTGCAAATGTCACACAAAGAGGTCTTGATACGGATACTGCATCCTCCCTGCTCTTTCAGCTGATGCACCAGCCATGGGAAGAGTCATCATCTTTGGCAGGTGCTGCAGTAAATAGAATTCAAGGAAGGAAATATCAGCCATGCCAGCACTACAGGGACATCCGAGGAAGGAGGAGTCTTTTGAAACTGGAGAAGAAGCACCCCAGGCCCAAGAGGAATGCAGTGGCAGCAGGGCAGGGCTGGCCAAAGGCTCAAGGGAAGAGGCAGCGGCTGCATCCTTTGAAGGCGGGTGAAGGGACCAATATTGCTGACAGGAAGGCAGATCCCTATAGCAAGCAGCTGAATGATTTGTCACAGTCCTAAATGCCAGTTTGTAAGTGCCTGTAGGTGCTCCAGTTTGGGGAGCACGATCCCTTAGAGCTGCCTGCAAGGCTTGGGGCAAGGCCAGAGGCAGAGCATCGCTGCCCCGTGCCCTGGAGCCGCTGATGGAGGAAAATGGGTACATCAACAGCAAGTGGATATCTTAAAAGCTGCTTAGGTTTGGAGTGGTTTTCACTGCACCTCTGTAAAATTCCTTAATTCAGTGTTTGCAAGAGCAAACCTCAACCAGGATGTCTGTAAAAACAAGCAATGAAATACAGCGCTCTAGGGCAGGGTTTTCTCTGCTGCAGCTTGCCCTGCCAGCAACAACCCTTCAGCACTGGCCACAGCAAGGCTGGGACAGGACTGGAACCTCTCTTCAACTGGCAAGTCCCAGCCCAGAGTTAAACCAGCCATGAGAAAATATGGGGTGAGTGAGCAAACGTGATTTGGACCACAACACAGGCTTTCAGGATTCGGAGTCGGCCACTAATCCCCTTTAATATTTTCATCAACTAAACTAATTCTGGGGGCTCTGTGAAACCAGAGTCCAGCTCTGAAAAGGTCAGGGATCAGATATAACCTTTGCCTCAGTGCCATCCCAGCTCACTCCCTGCCCAACCCCAGAAGTTCAGCTCTTGCAGCCATGGGCAGGCTGGGGGGTGCAGGTCTGTACCCCTGTCCTGGCACCTGTGAGGGACACTCACCCAGCAAACAGAGGAAATTTTAGAAGTGTTATTTTTCCATTAAAACCTCCTCTGAAGAGGACATAAGGAAAATTAAGGATGATGCTAAAAGTTCATTTCCCCCTTGAGCTTTCATGGAGTCAGAATTTCTGGTTTATATTACTTAATGAAAATAGAGGGTAATTGAGAACTGAATGATTTCTTCCTGCTTGGTTTCTCATATGCTCCAACATATTCCCAGTTGGGGAAAACAATCAAATGCTAATTTTCTCTTACTCAGGAAAACAAAACCAAAAAAGTGAGAAAAATACTTTCATTTGAAAGTATTAGCACTTAAAATTCAGCTGAAAATACTTTTCAAAGCAGAAGTAAACTCTGACAAATCGAACCGCCGCTTCTTTTCTCTACTCTTTATTTTCTCCCAGTTTCCCTAGGAGCAAAGTTGGCTGTTTCACCATTTTATTTTGCTGGTTTGGGTTTTTTTAAACACAAATGCTTTTAGAACAGATTTAAAGCTATTTTTCCAAAGGACAGGTTTCTCTCTGGGGAAAAATATCATTTGCAGTTAAACCCTACTTATCACCGGGTAAAAGCAGTAACAAAAAACTTGTCCTGAAAAAGCTGATGCAGTCCATGCTAGTGGTTGTGGCCAGGTGGTTTTGCAGTACTGGGAGCAGGGCATTGCCCAGCCTTGGCCTCTGGGATCCCTAAAAGCAAAGCAAAAGGAGAGACCCCTTCAGGGGGGATAGTCCAAGGCCGGATTTTGGGTGGAAAGAACTTCTCCAACGTCTCTAATTCCTCTCCAACACGGTTTGCAGGTGCTCTTGTACCTAACCAGAAAGAGGAGTCCTTGCACTGAGGCAAATAAAGTCAGGTGAGAGTCACCAAGAAGCAGAAACTAAGCTGAAACCCCACATATCTCACTGCCCAGAAAGATCTGAGCAGCAGTGTTTCAGAAGGGAGATGGAGAGGGAAGGAAGTGAAGGAGCACTCCCCTTATCCCAGCTCCACTCTTCCTTCTGCCCCTCTGTGCTTCAGCGAGAAACGCTGTCATTGATGCCTGAGCAGTTCTCCTCATTGCCAATATTTCAGTATCTCCTTCTGCTCCCCACTCCCATCCCCCAGCACCACACTCCTCACCTGTGCCACTCCCAACTCCCAGAACGCTGATGGTCGATTTTCCAGTGCCGACACTGAAAGGATAAATACACATTACTTAACCACACTGTACCACATGACTTCATGTTTTCATTCTTACAGCTTGGATGACACGCTGGCCTGGAAATTGTCATGTCATGCACATGAATTGGTATAAAAATTTGAGCATCCCTTTTGAGCCCAGTGATAACCAGCGTGGCGGGAGCCTGCCCAGATCAGCCAGCTCATATTTCAAAGTACAGTAGGCACCAGGGTGTAGAGTTTCTCACCCTTTGCCAAGGAGTTTTCTTCAGGCTGTGGCTGGCACTGTGCAAAAAGGCCTCTGGGAACCCCAGGGCAAAGGGGCTGTACCTGGCTGGGATGGCACTGCTGGGGAAGCAGGGACTGGGTGAGCTGGGGAAAACCTCAGCACCCCCAGGAGGAAACATTGGATATAAAAACCCAGAAAAAGCAAAACCATCAGGCTATCCAAGTGTTTGGAAATCATCTCTTATCAACATTAATCTTGGTTTGAAATTCGGAGGAGGCTCTGAGTCTTCAAGAATTTTTATCTTAGAAAAATTGCTTACTAAAAGACTCCAGTCATGTGCTTCCTAACAGAATATTCAATATCAGTCATGCTCTGACATGATTTATGGCCTTACTCTGCTCTCAGGCATGGATTGTGCCAAGGGATTGAGTTTCCCAAACACAACCTCAGGAGACACCACAGCAATGATTCCACAAGAGTGGAATGAGTAGGAAGTCCTGCAGGGCGTGAGCAAGTCCAGGAGCCTTAGCCCTAATGAGGGTCAAGACCCTTTGACAAACCCAAAATCAGCATCATAGAAAGCCACAATGCTTTCCATGATTTAAATTCACAAATAAAATTTCTTAATATAGTATTTAATGATTATTATTTTATTGCTTATTTTATATATATCTGTCTGATCTGTAGAATAAAAATTTGCCTGCCCAAACTTTTTTTCTCATTGGAGAATACAGTTGCTATAACATCCAAAAATTACCCAGATTTGAAAGGGCTTTCTTGTGGTTTGGATCTCGGCTGTTCTGAAGCTATCTGCAGTTATCCAGCCTCAAGATATTACATCAGTACTTTACAAAACTGATTACCATTTGGTACCCAAGCAATGCAAATCGACTTAGGATAGAAATAAGGAGGTTTTAGGGGATTGGGAAAACCACGAATTAGCCACTAGGAGGGAATTAGATATGTGTTTCCATTTGGATGGATGTGATGAAGTCCCAAAAGCAGGGAGAGAGCATAAGAGAGCTTTCTTCTGGAAAAAAAAAAAAAACAAACAACCAAAAAACCCAACTTTAATCCTTGGAAAATCAGCTAATGAAAAGAGATGGACATGAGAATGAGGTCCTGACTCTTTCCTTAACATAAGCTGAGAGGCAGCACAGTGTATTAATTGAAACAGCACGTGCTCCAGAGCCATTAAACAGAGTGTCCTAAAAACCACTATTAAGGCACTTGAATGTGAAAAGCATTAAAAGTTCATTCCTGCCCCAAAAAATCCTTAAACGCTTTCGGTGGCTCCCAGGATAACAGATGGCTTTCCCAGCTCAGGGGAAGTGCTCCTTACCCAGCCAAGATGTTGGGCATTTGCTCCTTGTTGAACTCGTCCATGCACTGGTGCTCTGTTGAGTGGTCCAAGAACGACTTAAAGGCCTCCACATACTCCTCAGCCGTGAGGCTTCTCATGGAAGGGATCACGTAGAGCTCTTGAGAAACAAATACAGATTCCATGTCAGAGGCTTCGAGGCACGTGGAGGGTCAAAGCACTTACCTCGTGTGAGAAACCCAACCCAGCCCTACAGAGACCAGAGATTTGGGAAAACGATGCAGAGGATGCGCTTTCCAACCGGTTTGCACTCAGGGCTCAAAAATTATTCTTGGGCATCCTTTGAGATCAGCATGTTTGCTAAGTGGCTCATTGTTACAGGTCAGCCTGAGAAAAATGTCTCCAAAAAGCTTAAGCCAGATGTGGGGCACTCGGTTTGCAGGAAGGGACGGAACTGGAGGGGTTTTCTGGAAGACTAAAGAAAAGGTGAAGGGGTCCAAACCTGGGGGCTGTCACTCGTGCCCATGCTGGACAGTGTGACTGAGAGGGGCAGCTCCCGGCACACTTCCCAGGAGGGGTGATGCAACACAAACACTGCCACCTGCGGCTGAAGCAAAAATAGTCAACCCTGTGCATCTCCTTTGTGACTCTCACCAGCGTGGGACTGAAACGGGCTGCCAGGGAGCTGAATTCCCTGCTGGGAACTGCAGCTCATGGCCAGGAGGGCAACTGATGGCAAAACATTTTGTCTGAATGGGCTCATGTTCAAATGTGGGTGGCTGACACCACGATCTTTCTCTCTGAGCTGAAACCCAGGGATACTCAAAGGATTGCAAGCAATTACTGCAAAGTCTCCCTTTCCTGCTGTCCCATCCTAAAGACGGGGCTGTTGCCAGGGCACAGGCTCTGGCCTGCTGCTCAGGGCTGAGGAGCAATGACAGGACTAAGACTTGAGGCTCGTGAGAAGATGCCCTGCAGCGCTGGGTCTGTCTCAGACAGCGGGCTGCAGTAGGAAGGCGCTCCTAGTGCAGCCTCCACCTGGGAGATCAATGCTGAAAAGGCATCATTCGGTGGGAAAAATATCAGCTATTCCTCCTAAATGAAATGAGGATGAAGGACAGGACTCGGCAGAACATCTTCATCCTCATTTTTGCCTTTGAAGAAGCTGCGTTTTTATCACCTGCTTTTAGTCACCACTGATAAGAGAACTATGTATGTCTCACCCAGGACAGTGTAATCTCAAATTGAATGTCTCTGCTGTTTCCAAAAACACACGTCCTTGGCAGCTGTGTTCCTGGTCCAACCCTACTGGTGGTGAAGACATCAATGTCTATCCCCAACACTTTGAACTCTACCCTAACATAAACCTGAAGTCATCTGAATTGCAGTCAGCTTACCATCCTGTTTCTTCTTTTTTTTTTTTTTTTTTGACAATCTCTAACTCCAAAAGAATTAAAACATGTTTGTAGTGATAGCAATCTGAGTGGGCATTTTACTTTAATCTCTTTTTTTCCTTTTGTCTCCCAAATACCTGAATTATCGTGTGGAGTTGTCAGAATCTCTGCTTCAAAGTTCATGCTGGGGAAACTATTCCTGTAAGGAAAGTATAGCACTTCAGTTATTTGAAGAACCTGTATGCTTTTTTGAAGCTGCATTCAAAATGCAGGACAAAGGGAAGATGCTTCAGGACAAACTTTCCTCTCCTGATAATCCATAATTTATTTTGTTCTTTCTTGCTAGAGAAAGCCAAAACTCCTTTGTAGCTGATCGTGGTATAGAATCCTAGAGTCAATAGAACAGTTTGGGTTGGAAGGGATCTCAAAATTCATCTTGTTCCAGTCCTCTGCCATGGGCAGGGACACCTTCCACTATCCCAGGTTGCTCCAAGCCCCATCCAGCCTGGCCTTGGACACTTCCAGGGATGGGGCATTCACAACTCCACTGCTCCAGTGTTTGTGTGAGATGTGTTGTGGAAGTTTCCATGCTCCTGCAGAACCATTAACCAGTCAATGCAGTGGCAGGCCTTAGACTGACATTTTCCTTTCTTCATTTTCCTTTGACAATGTGCCTCATACATAAAACAGGGCTGAAGTGCCACTGGCAAAAGGAAGGGATGAATTTAAATTGGAGCAAGGACCTCACTTCTGCAAAGGCAGGGTTGGGATGGGGCTGTCTATGCAAAGGGAAGAGTCACCTCCTGGGTAACCACATTTCAGTATCGAGATGCACAGCAAGTCTTAAGGGTGGTCCCCTGTACAAGCTGTGTCAGGCACACCAAAGCTTTGCTGTCAGAAAATGCTTCAGGACAAGCAGCCTGAAATAGCAGACCCCAGCCCAACAGTCTTCTCTGCCAAGGAAAAAGTCCCAAGAGAAGGGAAAACAAGGCAGGAAGTGGAAAAGTAAAGAAGGGAGTCTTGTAGTGGGGCTTTGAGATACAAATACGTAAGGACCATGCTGGCCATGCGGCAAGGAAGTGGCCACGTGCAAATACTGCACTGCTTCGGCCAGCAAAGGCAAGAAAAGACTGAGATGTCCCAGAAGCCTTGGAGACACTGGGGCACTGCCAGAGTCCTGCAAGAGCAGCTGATTTCATCTGAGTTCAGTGCCAAAGTCATGTAACTCGTTTCCATGGGGTATGCCAAAGGTCTCTCTTCCACCACCTTGACCTCACCTCTCCCCAGGAAAGACTTCTCAGAAGTTCAACAGGAAGAAGCCAGAGCTCAGCCCACCTCCATAATCACCAGCCTGGCTGCAGGCCAGTCCTTCCAATTTCCACTCAACCCTCTGACCTCTCCCATCTCTGCCCAGCAGAACAGAGGGCTACTTTGTCCCCTCAGCTGGGCGAACCCAGCAAAATGGTTTTCAGAGCAAATCTCCCACTAAAATGCCGAAGGGTAGTGTGGCTTTTCCTGTGCAGGGAGGAACAGCTCTGCACATGAACTCCATTTCTGACCGGTCAAGTGTTTCCAGCCATGCCAGGAGACCTGCCAGGAGACCTGGACAGACTTCAGCACGAGCATTCACCAGCACAGAGGATGCCAAGATCTCTTCCCCTGGCACTTTTGCCATTTCTCCACAGGCAGGGGTTGGATTCTGAGACTGATTAACACTTGTTGCTGGGAAGGTGAAACGGGAACAAAAGGACTTCCTCTAAAATCTGTCTTAAAATCCAGAGCAGATCCTAAAATTTGTAAATAACATTTTGGGCTGGTGCTGCCCACCCCAGGACCTCAATACCCAACAGCAGGACCAAGGCAGGGACTGCCAGCAAGCAGGATGTCCACAGGCAGCTGGTTCTGCCACAGCTCCCAGCTAAGACTGAGCTCGCAAGGTTAAACCTCTTCCCTCCATGAACAGAGCTGGATGCATATGGACAGCAGGTGCAGGGAATTCACATTATTACTTTGAGCAATGCACCCCTTCAAGTTGAAAAAGTTGTTTCTAGGAGCACAAATTGAAAGAACTCCTTCATAACCCACGAACTTCATTATTCCTAAACTTAGGCTGCGGAGGGGCTAAGGGAGGAGACCCCATCCGTCCCAGGACACCGGCACATCTGCGGCTACTCCCACCTCACACACACCCACCTGTGACACAGAGACAGCAGGTGGGAAACACCATCCCGCCCCCTGCCAAAACCCACATACCTCTTCACCTCTGGAGGCGGCTCCATCGTGGCGGTGGATGCTGTGCAGGGACACAGGAGCCGGTGATGACCCTCGTGGCTCCCTTCCAGCTCAGAATACGGCGCGGGGCTGGGGGTCAGCCGGGAGCCCGTGCCCTATGTCGGCATGTCCAGCACCGCGGCCCCCGGCGGGCGGCTCTGCCGGACCTGTCGGGACAGGCAGCGTCACTGGGGCAGGGACAGGGGGAAACCCGAGCCCCGCGGGGCAGGAGCGGGGCCGGGCGTCCGCAGCGGTGTCCTCATGGCGCGGGGGCTGCGCTGCGTGCGGCGGAGAGAAACACAGAAAGGGACACATTGAGACTTCCGAACCTTCGGAGCCCGAGTGGCAGCGGCTGAGGGTGCGAGCCGGCGCCGGGCAGACCGGGGGCCGTTCCCGTGCACTTTTTAAGGTGCTGTGAGCCCTGCCTCTCCTTCCTGCTCGCCGTCCTGGGCAGGAGGGAACGCTTTCCTGCATCCTTGCCGCGCTGCTGCCTGATGGATGGGGGATGCGCTGGGAGGTCCCTGCCGTCCCCAGGGAGAAGAGGAGCTCACTGGCTGCCCGGAGACCTGAGCAAGTGATTTTTCCGTCTGTGACTCAGGGGCGTAGTGGCAGAACCTCTAGCGAGCATTGCAGCCCCCGGGCAGCCTGGGACTGCCCCACCAAAGGGACAGGGGGAACGGGCAGCCAGGACGGGGGGCAGCGAGCCCAGCCTGCTCCCGCTCTGCTTGCTAAGCCTCAGGGATTAGAAAGCAAGGAAACATTTCTGGGGACAGCTATCCAGGGCAGAGGTGGCTGGTGGTCCCCAGGAAGGGTTAACACAGCAGAAGGTGCAGCGCTCACTGTTTCAAATACAGAAAATCCTGGGTGCTCCCTCCACTTGCCTCTGGATTTTTCCCCTACCCGCACCCACAGGACTGATTCTCCTTTTGCCTAAAATCTAATAACACGAATGTAAAAAAGAAAGGATTTAAAGACTTTATATTTCCAGGTGAGGTCCACTGGTGGAAAGAACAGCATTAGGATCCTCATCATTCCCTTTCCCTGAAGACAACGGGTAAAACAGATTGAGAAGATGACAGATAAAGCCTCCCCTCTTCCTGAAATCCCCAGAAAACTTCCTGCTTCGCACAGATCCCTGAGTCCAGGGACGTCAGGTGGAGATGCTTCACCAACAAGTGAGCTGCCTGGGTTTACACCAGATTTGGCTTCCAGGTGGGTTTAAGTTATCCACCTCAAGGCAGGTCCACAGCAGCACGTTAAGCCAGAAACAACTGCATTGCTACTCTTCAACAAAATATTCAAAATATTTTAAGTGAGGAAAGCCCAGAACCTCTTTGCCAGCTCCAAAGTGCGGATTTGGCTCCTGGTGCCGTTTGACCACCTAGGCAGTGATTTTACACCAGTTAATTCAATCCCTCAGCATTCTTGCCAGAGATGCCATCCCCCAGACACCGACCGTGCACCTGGAGTGTCCCAGCACCCGCAGCAGCCCCGTGCCCCCCAGTCACCTCTGCCCTGTCCCAGCTAAGTCACCCCTCACCCCCCCGTGTCAAATCCAGGGATGGACACCCGGTAGGTCCCGGCAGGAAGCCATACCTCCCCGGAGCAACGGGAGCTGTCGAGAAGTGTCCAGCAGCCAGGAGCTGCGCAGCCCTCGGACACCGCCTTGTACATCCGCGGGCGCTGCTCCCCCTCCCCGTGGCCCTGTGCCCCCCCGGCCGCAGAGCCCCCGCAGGCGCATGCCAGCCCTGAGCCGGCATTAGCCTCCAACAACAGCCTTTGTTCCGCGGGGCTGCGAACAACGGGACATTGTGGGCAGCTGCCCGCGCCGGCAGGAGCTGGCAGCAGGGTGGCTTTGGAGGATGTACCCTCTGCCAGCCGTGTTTTCGGTCGTGCTGGCGAGCTCGTGACTAAATCCGCTCTGAACTCTGTTTTCCGTACGAACTCAGAAAGCCCAGTTTTGGTCAGAGATCAAAAGCGAGGTGGTGGCTGAAGCCAGAGCTGGGCTGCAGGCAGAGGGAAACAAAGCGGCTGTTTTTCCTCCCGCACTCTGCGGCTCCGGAGGTCAGTTTCGGGCTGATCCTGCAGAAATAGGTCATTCACTCTCCCCAGGGCAAGCCTGTCTGTTGCCCACGGCCCCGAGCCCCCTCAGGGTTCCATCTCCATCAGCCCACCACCACAAGCTTGGACCTGCATCTCCGGGCAGGGAAGCCTGGGTATCGAATTTCAATAAATTTACCTTCTAAACAGCAATCAGCTTTTAGGCTGATGATTGTCAGGAAGGTCCTTGGCATCTTCAGAGTGTTGATGGCATTAGATGGTTTTTAAGGTCCCTTCCAACCCAAACCAGTCTATGATCCCATGTTTACTGCTTTGTTTTTTGAGACCCTTCCAAATCCACCTAGAACAATCGATTAAAGCTCAGGTAACGTAACTCTGATTTTCTTGTGAGCAAAGCTCTTCTGTAGCAGTTTCCTGTTTTAATGAAAATATTTTCATCAGTTAGATATTTTCAGTTTTCCAGATTAATCTTCTCAAGTACAGCAGTTTCTGTACTCTCCTTGGTGAAATATCTCATACAAACATGTTATTCTCCATCAAGCAAGTTCTGGCAGAGAGAAGGGTAACCAACAATTTTGTAGCACCCATTTTCCTGGCAGTTAACAACAAGATTTCTCATTAAAGGAAGAAATTTTGTTTTTCTTTACTCCTTTAGTCTTGGGCAGCAGTAGATCTTGGGGTTTGAGCAGCAGTGTTTGTTTTTATATGTGTATATAGGATATTTGCCTATGGGAAAAAGAACATAATTTCTGATAAATACTGAAAAAAAAGGCACTGCAGAAGCAGAACTCATCCCTTCCTGGGGGAAGCAGCCCTCACTGCTGCTGGGTTCCAGGCATGTTTCTGTTCAACCTCCCAAAAAACCTGAAGTATCTGTGGCTGGATTTTTTTTTTTTTTTTTAACACAACCCTTCCTGCATCTTTATTAAAGCCTGGATCCCGGTACAGCTCTTCCAGACCTTTTAAAATGACCCTTTTCAACCCATTTGACTAGAGGTCATAACTCATGTAGTTGTAATTACAGAGCCAAGGTAAGGGCAGAGGGGAAGTCCGATATGGCTGCCTGCAAAAAAGCCTCTTTGATTCAAGGTGAAGACCAGCTTTGCTCTACAACCCACTCAGTACTGAAAAAAGGATGTCCCTGAGAACAAAGACAGATATGGTATGCCTTTTACCCCTCACAAACTCACATGTCTTCAGCCAAGAAAACACGCTCGGAATTTTAATTTCTCTGGTTGTACCTGTGCTGCTGCCAGTAGCATGTGCTGGGAGTCCAACATCAGCAGGATTAAACACATCCAACAGGAACAGCACTCCGAAACAGGGGTATTTGCAAATCCTGCTGCACCAAAACATGAGGAATTTCCAGCAAAAGAGATTTTGTCCCTAGCACAAAGTCAGCAAGTAGTAAGGCAGGAGACTGGTCCCTGAGAGATTTTTGCGGTTCAAGAGGATGAATTGAGGGGGACAGGAAATGAAAGATCAGAATTTAAATTAGTTTTACTTACCTGTTCTTAAAGCCAGCCTGAGCCCAGCCATCACACCACATCTGAAGGGATCTGAATGCTCCGAGCAGCTGGGGTATCCCAGGAAAAGCCACTCTGCCAGGCAGAAATCTGCTACAAAACTGGAATATCTCTTGGAATGCACATTGGATGTTGAGTCACCTTCTTCGTGGCTAAGCACGGAGAAGAAGCAGGGGGGGAGTGGGTATGAGACCAGTGGGGAATGCTCACCTTTCACAGAAGCTTTGGCTGTTCTTCTGTGAATCTTTCTGGTCTGTCCCACTCTTGAAAAGAGTATCCTCAGCTGAATTAACTCTTCTTTGAAAGCTGGGTCAAAGCTTCCTTTCCACTGGCGCTAAGCTCTGCCATCTCTCAAACCCTGAGGAATATTTACAAAAATAGATCAAATCCAGCACCTTTGGCTCATCAAGTTTATCGATGTGCGTCTCTATCATCGAGCAGGTTGCAGTAACAGAGGACAGCATGTCCACACCAAGGCGCTACAGCTTTATTTTACCGAAAGCCACTAGGTGGGGATGCAAGGACACTTTTCCACTCTCTGTCACGCTTTGATCCCATCACGGTGAGCTCGAGCTGGCCTTTCCCACTCACAGGGCTGCTGTTGTCTTTGCTTTTTCTCTTTAGGAGCTGACAGAGGTCATTTGGAAACTTATCACTGGCGGAGTTCTCATCCTGCAGGGATCAGCCCTTAGGCAGCAGTTACAGCGCAATTGCTTCTGGCTGAATATTATTCTCTGCACCAAGACTCAGCAGAGGGAAGAGTGGAGGGTTTGCCTTTCAGTTTGTGGATTAGTCTTCTTTTATAGGCTGTGGAAAGGAGAAGTACTTCAGATTGAACACGGTGGGGGAATGGTATTCAGCAAAATGGTAGTCTCTGAAAATGCCCCTACTTTGGAGCAGTTACTGTGGGGAAAAGCCAGATTTCCTCAGGCTCAGTAGTCAAATCTCTGGGTAATTTATTTTGTTTTGTTTTGTTTTGTTTCTCCTCCTTTGAAATCCACTGTTCACCTAGGAATAAGAGAGGTAAAATCAGGATAATTGGTTCGGCAGAGGCACAGGCAGGCTCAGCCCTGCTCCCTAGGGCCGGAGCACTCCGCAGAGGTGCCCCGGAGCACATTTAGGCTGCAGGAGCCCGTGCAATGCATCAGCGATGCTATGGGAGCGAGGAGGGCTCCAGTCCTACAGTAATTGTCTGCTCTGACCTCCAGGAACCTCGGCCTTCTGCAGTGAGCACCCTCGCTCACCATTTTATCTCAAGTGTCAGGATATTTGGTGCCTATATTAATTCCCAGCTCCTGAAGTCAGGTGAAATGTGAAAAAATCCCTCTTTTAGCAAATATTTAACAGCAAAATTCCAGCTTCAGGAGTATGCTGAGGTACCCAAAATGTACTCCAGGCTTCAAAACACAGAAAATGTTTTGAAAGAAGTCCAAAATTGATTAATTTTAAGGCAATTTCATGAATGCTTTCAGTGGTTGGCAGGGAGGGAGAGTGGGTGGCAGAGTGTCTTTGGGAGTCTGAGAAAAAAGGCTCTGGTAAATACCCTGAAAGCAAATTAATCTTGTATCATAATGATCAATTCAGAACAGTGGGAGAACAAGCCAAATATTCAAATATGGAGCTAATGCTGCCAGTTCATGGCAATCCATGTTTTAAGGGAGAACAGAGGCACTGGGGACTGTTTGGTGTTTTCAATTGCATCTCCACTAATTGCTAAAAACTGATTGTTCTACTTCATTAGGCGTGAACAGAAGGGCAGTTGCTTCTGCTGGGCGGGAGGGTGGAGAGATTGCAGGGCGAGGGCTGAAGGAGCGTGGGGATGGCAGCAGGAGCCATGTCCCTGCACTCTCTGGCTGGGGACACCACAGGCCTGGATCCACCGTCCCTGCCAGGGCATTCCCAGCTGCTTCAGCAGGCACTGAAGATCCCAGCTATTCCTCTTCTGTGGTTTTTCCTCACTGCTTAGTAGTCTCCTCATGGTGACAACAAAATGTCTGTTTTCCAGGAACCCATTTGAGCTTTATGGATTAGCCATGGAAGGCACTTGCAGCCCTCCATAAAGCACGCTGACACGTTCTCTGGTGTATTCCCAACCTGACTGAAGAATTGATCAAAGCTGATAGAGTTACAGGGCCCCGTGTCCCTCTGCAATCTGCTGTTGTGCTGTTCAGCCCTTACAGAGCCAGCAAAGCCAAGCCCTGTGAAAACCCAGCCTGAAAATTGCACCCCCATCCTGCCCTTGGCTCTGCACCCTGGCGAGGGCCACGTGCCTCAGGTGGGGGCTGTGCAGGATATGGCCCCCTTCTTCCCCCAATTGGTGCTGGTTCTCCTGGAGCCAAGCTCCCCCCAGCATCGTGGGTATCCCCAAAATACAGCAGGGAATGCCAACAGGGTCCTGTCCTGCCACGGAGCACTGACACCATCTGCAGTGTGCCCAGGGCTGGCACATTCTCCCCCCAGCGTGGGCATGGCCTTGTGTGCTTCCTGCATCGCCTGTCCCATCTGCTCCAGCAGCAGCTCTTAGGAGAGACTGCTTAAATTACAGGAATCTTCAGCAAACTCATTAAAAGTAGGCATAGGCCTGCTGGAAAAGATGGGATGCATGCAGCAGAGTAGTTACTGGTCTGTACTGCAGGACCTCATCAAAGTCTTTTTCCTTTTCCTCCCTGTCTCCTAACAGCTCTTGCTTTTGCTCACTGAGAATATCAGTCCCTTGGAGCAAAGTCTGTGCCTCATTTCGTCCCAAAATCTCCTCATCTTTGGGACTGCAGCCGGGTGTCGGGTGTGCTGTCTCTCCCCCAGCATCCTCTAGCGCGCCAGTCCTACAGAAACACTTCCTCCTTCTGCTTATTAATTACAGTTTGATTTCTGCTGGAATGCCAAATGAACACTGAACAGCAAATCCAATTCCTGATTCAAAAGCTTCCAAATGAGGGGTCAGGGGGGATGCAAAGGATATTAAGATAACTGACATGGCATCAGAAGTGGATGAGATAACAGAGGAGATAAGGCACTTGCCTCCAGTCTGAAAAGAGCAACCAGAGCCAAAATGCTCTTCACCGTGCTGTAAAGGATCCCCACTGTGGTGCACTGCCAAATTCAGTTCGATAAAGCTGATCAATAAACATGCACAGACGAATGCCAGGACAGGACATGCAGGGGAAGGAGCACAAGGCTCTGTGCTGCCTTCGAGTCACACTCAGCCAACAGCGAAAAGACAGCGAGGGAGAAGCTTGGCTCTTCAGCTCTTTGGAGTCATGGTATCATTGAATTGTTTTTGGTTGAAAAAACCCTTTGAGATCATCGAGTCCAGCTGCTAACCCAGCCCTGCCAAGCCCACCATTAAACCATGTCGCCAAGCACCACATCTACATGTCTCTTAAATACCTCCAAGGATGGTGACTTACAGCCTCCAAAGGCTTTATTTAAATATGGCTTTTAAATTATGTCAAAATATTATCATATGGTTCTATCAGACAAAAAAGAAGTGCAGTAATGAGTAGTTTCAGCATAGGGAACAAAGAGGTAATTTTTAAATTGTCTGTGTTCATGTGGATAGATATACAGGATATTCAAGAAAAGAAAGGGGGTTATTTTACTGCAAGCATCAAGCACAGGCAATCTTCTATCACCCTGCAAAGTGCTGGATGTTGTCCAGTTCCTAAGCTGTGTGCTGTTGTAACACACCTCAGCAGTTTATTTATGTTTACCTGAATATTGACAAAAATAAAAGGATCTCAGAGCTGTTTGCTCCCCTGCCATTCCCTCCAGCTATGACCAATTTTGGATGGGCTTCTCCCCGTGTCCTGCAACCTGCACAGATCCAGCGGGGGTGGACACCACATCTGCAACACAGAGCAGAGCCACCCCTGCTGCTCTCTGTCACCGTCGTGGGGTGGCCTTGGCAATGGAGGGGTGCAGGATCAGCCCCAGCACCCCTTGGAGGCAGCTCCAGCTGCCTGCACAGGTAAAAGTGGGCAGCATGAACCCTGGACAACAACATCTTTTCAGACAAGGATGCTATTTAAGTCATCATTACAGCAACTGTGATTTTTATTGCACAAAGTCCTTCATGGCCACTGAGGTGTTGACAGGTCCTGCTGGCCTCAGCTCCCCCACCTGTCCTTGCTCTCTCATGTGGCTACAGAATCTCATTTCCTTTCCCCCCAGCCAGATTTTAACCTCTTACCCCTGAAAGGGCCCGATTGCTGAGCTGGGGGGTGACCCAGAGCTCCAGGCAGGTGTGAGGAGCCCAAAGGACCAGCACCAAGCCTTTCATTAACCTCAATGTGTCAGACCACAACTGCTTCAAAAATCCCAGGAAACAAACTCAAATGAAGCACCTCTGGTGAAAGCTGGACCTCTCTGAACTGAGCCACACTCTATGGCTCGTGCCATCAGGCTCATGCTTGCCCAGCCCCTGCAGTCCATGCTGCAGATCTCGTGTTTGCCACCCTGGAGTGGCCATTTCCCTCGAAGTGAATGTCCCTGATTTCTTGCACTCACATATTCCCTAGGGTGTTTATCCTAAACGTTTACAACATTTCAGGAGCTCCTGCAGGTATTTCCTGCAGCTTTATGCTTTTCTAGGAGTGAGGAGGGAAGAGGCTGGGTCAGCTCTGACACATTCCCATCTGCAGGATTTAGTGGGATTCCGAGCTGTTAGCAAACCCAACCCCGACCTAAGGTTTTCACCTCTTTTCCTTCCCCTCCTTACGTGGTACATACGTGAGAGAGTTTTCCTAAAGCAACAAAGATACTTTTGATCTTGATTACTAGCATCAGCTACAGGGAGAAAATTAGAATTCAGAATTTGTTACCAACACTTCAATTATTCAGTGTTATCAAGTTGTCACCAGGCCCTTAATTATTTTTCAGTTTATATCTAATTTCCCACACTATGATTGCTTTAGCAATGTTAAGGTAGATCTGCAACTGTAATAGGAAATGTCCAAGTCCTTTATGATGCTGGGAACTGGAAATGACAACGTTAATAAAATTCACACATCTTCTGTGCCACAAGCCCTCATCAATATAGTGTTGATCTGCAGTTGACATGCTATTTAATTATGCTCTTTTGGTACCAATAAACACATAATAATATATTCAAAGAGAGTAAACAGGATATAACATTGACTGTGATTCTGCATCTATTTAAAGATTGAGCACGAGACCATAAAATCTCACTTTCAAAGCCTTTCAGCATTTGACTTTGCTTTTTGGACACTGGGAACATCATTCTGTACAGGGTGTGTGCACCCAAGACATGGGTGTGTACAGGCAGGACAGGGGTTGTATTACAGAGATTCACAGAGGATTCAGCAGTAATTAGCACCAATTATGCAGAGAGTAATCACTGTGTGCAGAGATCATTTGTCTTAACACACGAGGCAATTTTGACTCATCAAAACATTATGCAAAGAAGGAAGCTGATTACAATGATAGAACTGGTGCAGGAGCTCTCACAGACCTCACCAGAGCCAGCAAAGAAGCAATTTGCCAAGTTTCCTACCCAGTCCAGGGCACGAAAACAGCAGGATTATTACACCTGCTGTGGAGGTCCTAGGGAGCTCTTCCTGCTGCTGTGCAATCAGTAACACTGGATCTCTGAGGGAAGATACAAAACGGCCATTTTCCCCTCTTTTCCCCCAAAAGGCTGTTAGCAGTCAGGGCCCACTTTGTCCCTGATGTGCAGGTGATGTTTGAGGACACGGCAGGTGAGCAGCCTGTTTGTTCAGGCAGCTGCTCAGGCCAGTAGCCAAACCTCCCTTAGCACCCATCCCCAGCCGTCCTTCCCCAGGCCCAGGGCTCCCAGAAAAATGGGCAAGGCCTGTGCACTGTTGTACACAACCCCGGTCCTTAAACCTGATGAACTGCAAAATTAGGAGCTTGTGTCCAACCCTGTCCCGTTTTACCCTGTGTCCGAGCATCCTAAAGCTAAAACACAATGAGAAAAGCCTTGAGCAGGTCAGCATGTCCAGAATTGTGTCTCCCAGTCACCACCACGACTTTCTCTTTCAGCTGGTGTTTAGGTGTATGTGAGGCTTACAGGTGCCTGTCCACCATGTGCCCACTGCTGTAGGTGCTAAAAAGCTAGAAGCGGAGAAATTCTTCAGCCTTTTCTCAATATTCTGTGAGCAGACTGTCTTTCCTATGCAAACTATTTTAAACAGGGTCACAGTTTTATAAACTTCTTGCACCCGCAGGCCATTTTGCAAAATTGTCGTGGCTTTGACTTTGAAAATATTTTGGAATAGGTATCTTAGGGCTTGGCCAATCCTCTCAAGGGGTGGATGGCCGAGGAACCAATTACCTATTGGCATTCAACACACTTCTGCGATCCATCCTATAAAAGTAGTTAGAAAATTATTAAAGCGCTTCCACTTGTTCATAAGCCTGGACTCTGTCGTTTTCTTTACCCATGTCAGACATGACAGCGACATACTGCTGCTCAAATACTCTGCCATGATTTGCCTTCTGTCTAATGCCACTTCTTGCCCAGCACTAATTAGCAGACATAGGAAATCACCTTTCTAATCAGCACCTCCATTCCCAGCCTCCAGCACCTACTGCAAATAAATTTTACATGTTCGAGGTTTAAATCCATGTTGCATCATTACGGCTGATCTCCCCGAGATGGGGAAGCAAGTGTTGGGAACACGGTGCCCGAGTGCTCAAGATTGTTGCATATTTTATTCTGTTCCTCCCTCCACTAATTGAGTTAATGCCATGTCGCTGTTACGTCCAAGACGCATAAAGAAAACGACAGAGTCCAGGCTCATGACTGGACAAGTGGAAGTGCTTTAATACTTTTCTGACTACTTTGTAGGATAGATTGCAAAAGGTGTGTTGAGTGGCAATAGGTAATTGGTTCCTCGGCCATCCACCCCTTGAGAGGATTGGCCAAGTCCTAAGATACCTATTCCAAAATATTTTCAAAGTCAAAGCCACAACAATCTTGCAAAACAGCCTGCGGGTGCAAGAAGTTTATGGAACTGTGACCTCGTTTAAAATAGTTTACATAGGAAAGACAGTCTGCTCACAGAATATTGAGAAAAAGCTAAAGAATTTCTCTGCTTCTAGCTTTTTAGCACCTACAATGCCACACAGAGCTGAGAGGACATTTGCATCCCCAAAAGAGATGCTCTGAAGACATGCCAATCTGGCGGCTTGACTCACAACTGGCTCCTCCCCCCCCAAAAAATACCTGCGCTGCACAGATGTGGATGATTAGCGCCTGAACCAGAACTAACTTCTCAGAAAATTGTACTTATTGCAGGACAAATTGAGTCTGCTCTGGCAGAAGCCAGAATAATTGCTCAGGGGAGCATGGGGCTTATCCAGCAGTTAATTCATTATTTGTACCTGCCCAGAGCCAGGATGGAAACAGCAGGAAAGGCGGCAGCAAACAAGGCACAAACTCCAGTACCTCAAAACCAATTTGCTCAGTTAAAGGCTTATTGCCATCACGGCAAGGGGGCAAAACACCTTTAGAAGTCCTCACGGGTGGCAAAATAGAGGAGGGACCAGCTTTACTGCTATCCTGTAGTTCTGAGATAAGCTGTACAGACTTGGATGCAAATAATGCTCCTTTTTGGCCTTTGCCATATCTTCGCATGCACCAAAAAGTCCAAGTTAGGAGAGGAAATGCATTTTAAACCGGGGCAGATCCCACCTTCATGACAGTGCCGGGATAAGGCAGCCAGCACCCGCCAGCAGCAGCTGTGGCTGGTCTTGCCATGTGTCAGGACTGATGCTTTAGAAAGAAATAGAAGTTTGGAAAAGGTGTTAGAACCCACCAGCACTACAAGTGGTGCAGACACTGAGCTCTGCCATCATTCTGCTGGTGCTGATCACAGCAGGGCTGACTTTCCTGCCTGTTCCTGAGGGCACCACTTTTTGCTGCTCTCAATACAACTCCTCAAGGGACTGGGGCTCCTCCACAGCTGCTTGGGGTGACCCCACAGTGGCCTGGGTCCACTGGCTGCTTTGTGATCACCTCTGTGCTTGTGAGCCCCAGGAGGCTGCTCTCACCCATCCCATCCCATCCCATCCCATCCCATCCCATCCCATCCCATCCCATCCCATCATAATGATGAGATATTCTGTGGTGCCAGGGCTTGACTTCTTCAAGGCTCTCTGGAAGATGTGGGAAGTCAATTTAAGAAAAAAACCAACAAGCCATTCATCAGGGCACACAAACAAGCTCAGGCACGCAGGCCCTGTGTGACGCCCAGCCTGGCCTCGAGGCAAAGCAAAGCCGCTCTTACCTTTAACAGCCCTGACAAATTGGAATAGGATGTGTCTCTATTGAGCGTGGATATTTCCCCATTGCTTTTTCTTGTAGTCTTGACTGGCGCCGGGAATCACCATGAATCTTCATTTGCTTTGCTGCATTCACGCTGGGTTTAAATTCTTAACACTAAATCCCCACAGCAGGGGGCTGGAACAGGATGATCGTTAAGGTCCCTTCCAACACAAACCATTCTGTGATTCTGTGTTTCTGTGAAATAGACGCTGTTTTGGCTAATGTTCCTTGAGATCTTAATACATTAGCTCTGTCAGATCTATTATTGCTTAATACTTCTACAGAATTTAATTATTTATTAATGGAGAACAGCAAGAATGCTGTGAATTCTCTCACTCCCGTGAAATGGAATGCAGAACTGCCAGGTGAGTGAGGCAATAGCCAGGGACAAGCACGGGGAGGTCTCAGAGAAGGTTGGGACAGTGTGGTTGAGGCAGTCTTGTTTGCTACTGTGGGTGGCCAAGGATCTTTCCTGTGTGACAGTTTTTAATTTCAGTTGAGAGAGTGTGTTAGTAAAAACAGTCTTGGGCAGATTTATGCCATTTGTTCTGTGTGTTACACAGCAATTTTTGCTAAAACAAGCTATAATTAACCTGGTCGTCCCCCTTGTATTTGTGGGTAGTGCAGATGTAGTCATTTTTCTATTCCTTAAAAATGAATACTTCCTACATGGAAAAGCAGTTTTCATAACATGAGCGTGCTTGACTCAGCAACCATTCTTGCGTTGCACCCTACTAGCACAGCCGTCCTTCCACCAGTTCCCAACTGGAACAGAAGCAAAAGCAATATGAATTCACGGAGTGCAGCGTTCAGAGAAAAACCTGCAGAGAAAAGAATAATAAATCCAGCCACAAATCAAGCCACCCCCAGGCCCTCATCGCTGCAGCACAGAAAGGCCGCTCCAGACAGCTGCAGCCAGCACTGACATGAGGTGCTGCCCTGTGTGTGCAAGGAGGGTTTCTCTGCTTCACCTTCTGCTTGGAGAGCAGCTGGATGTATCCACAAGGAATGGGAAGGTTCACACTGCAGCAGCAGCTCTGTGCATGAGGAGTGACTGAACACACGGCAGGTTAGGGGAGGCAGCGCTTCCAGGACTGTCACAGAATCACGGAATCACTGAGTTTGGAAAAGACCTCCCAGATCATCGACTCCAGCTGTTAACCCAGCCCCACCATGTTCACCGCTAAACCATAAACTCAAGTGCCACATCCATGTGTCACACTTGGACACGCAAAGAAGCACGCAGACTCAGCCCAGTTCAGGACAGGACAAGCAGCCAGGAATAAAACTCCCAGCCTTTTTTATTCGGTCATTTATATATTTTTTTAGAAACAACCGTGGATTGGAGGATGAGGTTACCACCTCCCCAATCACATTGGCCAAACGAAAAGTCTATCATATTTTTCCGCCTTAAGAGAAAAGAATGAAAAACAATAAGGACAGTTAGCAAAACTTTTTTTTACAAAAAAGTGCATGAGAAATTCTATCACAGAAATGAAAACATCGAAAGACTGCAAAACTCAGGGTGACAATCCACGCCCCTATTGAACACCTCCAGAGACGGTGACTCCACCACTTCCCTGTGCAGCCTGTTCCAATGCCCGACCACTCTTTCACTGAAGACATTTTACCTGACATCTAATCTAAACCTCACATTCCTTGGACATTCCTTGTCCTTGGAGCACAGGAATGAGAAAGGGTTTCACCCCTCCATAATTCTTCTATATAGTACGAGGGTGTCAGCTTGTTGTCTTGGTAGCAGGAGGAAATACCACAGCCAGGCATTTTTCTGTCTCAAGGGGTGATTCAGGGGGGACACATGAGCCATGGCAGCTGAGCTGTCCTGTCCTGCGGAGGGGACAGCCGGGGGTGATGGCTCCAGCCCTGCCTGCAGCCCTCTCATCCTGACAGCACTCACAGCCCACCCTCACAGGGATTGCCCAGAAAGGGGCTGAGGGGCCCAGCACAGCTCTGCAAGGCACCCACCAGTTCCTCCTCTGCTCATCAGCAGATTCCCCCCTTGCCTGCCTTGGCCTTTCAATCTTCCCAGGGTATTTTCTGCTCCCAAGCTGATGCTCATCCCTGGGCCCCTCACATGGAGAAATGAGTGTTGTGGGGAGCTGCTGACACAGTGAGGGTCTCACGGTGAGGGTCTCACATCACCTTCACAAGAGAACCCAGATATTTTCCCCTCGCTCCTGCTGGCAGAGCCACCCTGGGCCAGCCCCGCTCTCTGCGGCCGAAACCAGCTCCGTAGTTTTGCAGCCAAGGCCTCCTTTCAGCTGGGCACCAAATGACTCCATAGGAAAGCAGTACAGAAGGGACTTCACACCGTAACAGTTGTGAGATTGGTCATTTGGTGAAGTAATTTGGGTGCCTGGCCCCACATCCCCAGGCAGACAGCACCGACACTTCAGCTCTCCGCGGTCGCGCTGCGATAGATGGAGCTGTCAGGTCAGAGCACGCCGATCCATTCTCATTCAAGCACCTATTTAATATTCATCATGTTACAGGGGGACATTTTTATGTCGGGAAAAACACAAATGCTCTCCCAAAATGACTCAAGGGCAATAAAGAATAAATTGTCTTTAAACCTCTACAAGGGATGCTGAAGTCACAAACAAGGCATAAAATAATATGGAGTTGGAAAGTGCTTTTTCCTTATTAGGTTTATCAAAGTAAAACTAGGCTGGTAAGCTTGCTCTATCAAGCAAATGGATGTGGTAGAAAAAAGGAAATGAAAATTCTGATCCATATTCATTGTTTTGGTGTCATCAAGGGAGAAAAGCTCCACTTTAATTTTTTTTCCTTATAAAGCTGATCCAAAGTTTTATGTAAAAAAAAAAGGTAAGCAAAATTGATAAGAAAATGAAAGATAATTAATAGAAACAAAGCACACAGCAGACAGTGTCTAATATTAAACAAAATGTGAAACACAGAACATGCTTGACTGCACCAAGGCACAGACCCAGGCACTGACAGCATCTTAACAGGGATTTCTTTCCCAAAGCTCCCACTGCACTTCCAAAGCACTGGCCCAACATCACTGCTGTCCCTGATCCACGGCTGGCAGCCACCAGGCCCTGCATCGGCAGCAGAGCTCATCTTCAAACACAATAATCTTTAAGATTACCAACTCCAACCATTCCCCCAGCACCTCCAAGCCCACCAGCAAACCACGTCCCCAAGTGCCACATCTTGTGGCTTTTAAATACCTGCAGGGGTGGGAATGGACCACTGCCCTGGGCAGCCTGTTCCTATGCTCAACCACCCTTTTGGTGAAGAGATTTTCCCTGACATCCAACCCAAAACTCTCCTGGTGCATCTTGAGGCCGTTTCCTCTCGTCACTTGCTGCCCAGAGAGCCTGGTCCTCACCTGGCTCCAACTTCCTGTCAGGGAGTTGTAGAGAATGAGAAGCACTCCCCTGAGCCTCCTGGGTGTGTTTTTCATTTCTACAGACTTGGTAAATCAACACCGTTTTCTCTGTAAAACAACAGGACAAAAAAGTTTCAAGTCATCTCCACATGGTAGAGCTGAGACTCAGGAGGCAGCTGGTCCTACAGCCAGCACTGCATCCCCTGTGCTCTGAGCTGCAACACTCCCATTTCACCTCAAATTTCACAGCATTTGGCTTCCTCCACCTTCCCTCCCCCAGAATCCACTTCCTAGGTTCCCATGATTAGGTGAGACAGGCAGTTTTCTGGTTTTTTCATTTTCAGAGACTTTAGAAGGAGTCCAGCAAAATCATTGCAGACGGCAGCTCTTCATTTCTGAATCATGCTCTGCTGGTACATCAGAAATACTGCACAACTTTGCAATATTGAAGAGGTGGGGGTTTTGTTGGTTTTAGAGGCTTTTTTGGTCATTGAGGATTCACGCTGCAGGCAGAGGAGTGACAGAGGAATGGGAGTTTGATGTCTTTGGCCTTTCTACCGCCCACTGAGGGCAATGAACAGATCTGTTCTTCCCCCAGCATCTGTCTTCAGTCCCACAGGCTCATCAGCAGATTTTTGTGCACGTAATCTACTCCTGCAGAAAACACAGAATTACTGGAGAGCAGTTTATGTAAATATACTCTCTCCTCAGAAGAGAACAGTGTTTCTAATGACAAATTGAGTGAAATCTCACTTGGCATGAAGCAAATAAAGTAGTAAATATTTCAAGTTACCACTCTGCAGTAATAGAGACTGCATCCAAAATTAATTGCTGTGGATCCGCCGTATCGTACAAAGAAACGGAGTGACAACGCAACCGTGATGTGACACATCTGCATTACAGCTTTTCATCTCAATTCTGTCTTCAACAGGCTCCATCAGCTGCTTGAATTCAGTATATGAAGTGATATTTTCAGCCCATCTCTACTGGAGAAGCAGCAATCTGCTGATGCTTCCCAGCAATGAGAAACCTGCCTGAATGTCACCGCTGTCAGCGCAGAGCGCGGCCGTCAGGCACGGGGCACAGCTTATAGAGATGTATGTGTCTGATGCTGCTCTGCTGAGCCCATCAGGCACAGCCCCTTGCAATAGAAACCACAGCTAGGACTGGACTGAGTTATAAAAGCCCATTTTCTCTGCCCCAGGAGTGTCAGACACTGGGAGATGAAGTGGTTTACCCAGTTAAAAAGGTGGTGTGGGGCCATTAGAGAAAACAAGAGATCTCTGTACATCGCTCTGGTGTGACCTGGCTCTGCTGTGACTCTCCCTGGCAGTCCCTCGGCATGTTTGTCACTGGGAGGGATGGCTCATACACAGTGTCAAGGTTTCAGCAAATGTCCTTCTTACACCTCTCAAAACAAACACTTCATGGGTGCTTCAGCTGTGCTACAACACCCACAAGTTCTGTGCAGTATGTGTTGGAACAAAAAACCCTCTGGCACAGTGGAATCCCTTCTCCAAAGTCCTGCTTTCAAATGCTTGCAGCACAAGGCTTCTGTTTCATCAGAGGAAAGATTTAAAACATCCACTACAAACAGGAAAAACACAGATGTTGACAGACACAAATGCTTTTCTCAAAGCATGGATGACCATAAATTGAATCTCTGTTGCATCCCATCATTGAAACAATCCGGGATTCCCATCCTCAGGTACACCCCAAGTACTTCACTTAGGTAAATTTGGGTAAACTTGGTGTACCCAGTGAACACAAGCCAAGAAGCTCTTCCACTACAGAAGAGCAGCCACAGGCCATGTTTCTCAGGGAACATTTGCATCTTTCCCTGCCCTGACCTACCAATTGCTGGGATGTTCATCTCTAATCCAGTCACTGAGTTAAATTGACTTGTAATGTAGAAAGCAAATGCAAACTGTGTAATTAAATCACTTAATTTGCCACATGAGCTGTTTCAGGATCAATGCACTCATATTCACAAAGCTCAGGAAGGTGGAAAACCCTAAGGAAGCAGCAGAAAACAACCTATGAATGGTCTGATCATCTCTAAATGAAGTCAATAAGAATCGTTTACTGACTTTAGGTCAGACACGTCCCTCCTTTGCCACCTCAGTTACGGGTTTGCCTGATGCTACAACAGTGACAGAGAAGCAGCATTAACTGTATGTGAATTCCTGCTAAACCTGAGCTCCAGAACAGGTACCAAAGGTTATTTGCAGTGGAGAGAGGAAATGTCACATCATCATTCCCTGGCCCAATCCTGCTGCTGCACAGTGTTGTGACCACTGGGCAACAGCAGCATCCTGGAAACACCATTTCTGGGCTGCACTCATCTGCTTGGACATCTCTGCAAGAAAAGCTACTTGAAGCCTGCTCACATGGAGTAGGAGCCTGATTGCACCCAAAAAATATAAAATTATGAATGCCATCTTCCTCATCTGCAAAGTGAATGAACCACTTCACCCACGTGCTGTCGGAAGATTCTTCACTCTTATTATGTCTGAAGAGTTTTTTCTGAATGTCATGTTGGCGTGTGACAGCCCCAGTGTTCATAACATTCAGGTGAACTTTCATGAAGCAGAGGAGAATAGTAACCCTTTTTCTTATTGGAGGAAACTGAATCTGATTTTCCTTTCCATCAAAACATCTCTTCACAGGGAGGATAAATCCCATAAATTGCTTTAACCCATCTGTCTGCCTACAGCCCATCCTAGACACAATTGTAACAAAGCATGTAATCAAAGTAAATGAGCGTAATTACCAATGACTGTAAATATGGGGGTTTAGGTTATTTTCTCAGACATTTCATATGTGACCATTTTACCACTGGTTTGCATTTAAAAATATGAATAAACTCTATTAGATTGCAGGATGAAAGGGCACACAGTAAAAATTCACGCAGCAAGCATCCCGTCGCCGTGATTACTGTTACAACTATTCATTCAACTCTGCTCTTCTCCCCCAAACGGAAATATAACCAAATCACAAAGCGTGGCTAAGTAATAACCTGTTCCAAGGCAGAGCGGGGTCCCTTGCTGTCAGGTTTCACAGCAAGACTCTTCTTTCACTTCTAGCAGGCAGGAACAAGAAACGACAGAGTGTGGTTCCATTTATCCAGCGGTACCTCATGCAAATGCCTCAGGTTTTTTGCACTCACATTTCTAGCCCTGGTTATCCCGGTGGGTCAAACAGATTTCTCTAAGGCAACCTCACAGCTGTACAACTTTCTCAAGCAGTAACAACTCCCTGACACCTCCCACCCCACCCGTGCATCTGCACCGGGCAGCGCTGGCAGAAAAGGCCAGGAGGGATTACCTGGGACTTCCTTGATCTTCCACGCCTGCCAGGAGCAGGAGGCGCAGCCCATCGCGAGCACTGGCGATCAGGTCGTGTGACATCTCAATAGCTTAACGGCGTGGCGGGTGGCACAAGTCATGTCAGCAGCTAAGTGACAGTAACAGAGTCACCTGCCAGGTCGTGGCTCCGGGAATCAGGGAGCACATCCGTATGGATGGCACGTAACAGCCTGAGCTCAGATAGATCTTCACAAAGGTGATATAAATCAAGCTCCTGCCCAGGACAGGTGCGTGTCACAGCTGTAGGATGGGGAAGTTCATTCATTTAAATTACATTTTAAACCAGACGGAACCATAATCTGTCCTGAGGCACGTTAATACATCAGGTAGCCTGATCCATCTTTCAAAAGGTCCCGAGTGAGGGAATTTTTTTCTGCATTATGACCTCCCAATTGAAAACAAACCTTAAAATTGTATTTAAACTACATTTCTGCTTCCACTCACAAGTGCAAATTACATTATACATTTAGAAAAAATACAGAGGGCTGGAGCACCTCTGCTATGGAGAAAGGCTGAAAGAGTTGGGGTTGTTCATGCTGGACAAGGCTCTGGGGAGACCTTAGAGCCCCTTCCAGCACCTAAAGAGGCTCCAAGGGAGCTGGAGAGGGACTTTGGACAGGGGTGTGGAGCAACAGGACAAGGGAGAATGGCTTTGAAGAAGGTAAATTTAGATTAGATATCAGGAAGACATTCTTCACCCACAGATGCTTTCACTCACAATCACACAACACACACAGGTGTTGATGGGATGCCCGAGCTGGGAGTAGAGGAATTACCTTCCTGAGGGACCAAGACCTCTCTCCTGTCTTCAGCACGGGACGGCACCAGCCCCCGCTACTTCAGCAAAAGGTTTAGAAATCCCGAATAGGCAAGAATTGGGAGTAATCGCTCTCCATGTCATGACCCAGTTTGGACAATGAAAGGCAGGAATTGACTCCAGTGCTCCCACAGGAGGCTGGGGATCTCCCCCCGCAGGATATCCAGGGCTCTTACAAAGAGCAATAACCTTGGTATCTGTCTGAAAGACCAGTTCCTGGTTTTACACTACACTGCATTCTCAGCCTCAAGGACCCTGCAGGGCCACTGGTTCAATTTCACAGCTTAAATCAATCCCAAATTATCAAATACATGCAATTACCTCGTGACATTTGAATCACCACGCTGTCCAAGCTGGACGAGGAGCAGACACGGATTCCCGTACGTGCCGGCAGGCAGTGCACAGCCAGCAGCCGCTGCCTCCAACAGCAGCCCCACGAGCCTTGCCCACTGTTTCATTTTATTTTATTTTATTTTACCGAGTCAAACAGGTGCACTCATTTCCTGGGAATTCCTGAACAACTCCCTAAAGGGCACCACTGACCTGCAATAGCTCTGCAGCTCATGTTGTCTCTCGTCCCCATCCACCAACCCCGTGCCCAGCCTCAGCAGGAACCGTGGCCAGTCCCTCTTGGCCAGAAGGGGCACAGGTGGGGACACAGAGCGGGAGAAGGGCAACAAACTGAACCACATCCCCCGGGCCCACCTCCTCAATATGAACACACTTTGCAGTGTTGCAGGTGGAGCTCCTCACCTCCCTCAGGATCTGACATCTCCCGCACTGGACACAGAGTCATTGAGTCACAGAACAGTTTGGGTCACAAGGGAACTTAAAGGTCCACCCCCCTGCTGTGGCCAGCGACACCTCCCACCAGACCAAGTTGCCTTGAACACTTCCAGGGATGAGGCATCCACATTTTCTCTTGGTAACCTGTGCCAGGGCCTCACCACCCTCACAGGAAAGAATTTATTCCTGATATCTCATCTAAACCTGCCCTCTGTTTGAAGCCATTTCCCCTTATCCTGTCACTCTATGCCTCTGCCCAAAGGCTCTCCAGCTGTCTTGGTACTCCCTTTAGGTACTGGCAGGCGCTGAGGTCTCCCCAGAGCCTTCCCTTCATCCCAGTTTGGACTGTAGTTTACCCTGATGCTGAGGGCAATGACCAACACGTTGCAGCTGTCATTTCGGCTGTTAACACACCACCCTTCCCACTCCAGTGCCTTGCTGAACAGCATGCTTGAGTTTATTCCTTCATTATTCAGAGAGTACCACTCCGCTGACATTGTATCCCACAGACAAAATATATTAAGATCTGTCAGTGTTGTTCCTAATGGCGCCAGATCATAACTCCCCTTGTACTTCTTCCTCTGCAGATGTTACTCAATGGTTCACTACAGGGCACTGCTAAAGAAAGATTTAGGACCCCAACGTTACCAGGAAGCACCAGATCCTGCTTTATATTCCATAAGCAGCTACAGCTCTAAGGCAGAACGCAGGGCCAGCAGAACATCTTCAGGGCCAGAAACATGTGAGACAATTTCCCCTCACAATTCCATCAGACTTTCTCTGTAATGAGGGAAGAGGGAAGCACATTCCTGACCCCGCCTGAGTGGCACAATACCATCTCAACTTGACGCTGCAGGAGCAATGCTGGATGGACGGGTGGGATCCTGACCTAGGGAAGGACACCTATCTACAATTCCATCATTTTTCCAATAAAACCATAACATTCAAACCACTTTACAACGCTGTGAAAAGCAATATGACAAGGTGAGCAATGCCTCCTGCCCCAGTCATACCCATCTGTTGTGATGATCCAGGTACCTTTGGATGGGGAAGGACCACACAGGTGCTGGGCTGGTAACAATTCTTCTTTTTCTCTTCTGATTATTGGAATAAGCAGCAGCATTGAGTTAAAAATAAGACCAAGCATTCTCCAGACCTGCAATTATTCTCTCGACGTGCACTTGTCTGTACCCTTTCTCTCACTAATCACTGCAGCACTAAATAATGCTAGAGGAGTCTGGAATCCAAGGCCAATCTCAGACCCAGTAAATGACTAATAACACGAGTTGTTTACACACATTTAATTCAACATACCAGAAGCAGATTTCTCACTCTCTTTAGCATTTTATTTGCTTATAAATACAAGTCAATACCACAAGATGGCACTTTCTTACTTGCAACACACACTATTATAAATACTTACCCTCTTCAAATGTTCCCAGATTTTTACGACATGTAACTTCTCAGTGGTTCTGAAACATTTAAAAAAGCAAGACCTTCTACAAACTGCATTTGTGTTTGATGTATATTAAATGAGGTCAGGTAATTAAATTCAAAAAAAGGAATTTATAAATATTTCAGATAAGAAAATTTAAATACAAAAGCAGAGTTTGTTTTAATTAAACTGAATAACAATTTAAACTAGCCATAATGTATCTACATGGTTTAATTTAATTGAAAATCCTTTTTAAACAATCAAATCCTCTAGCCATTCATCAAAACACCTATCTACTCAGCTCTTTAAAAAATATTCTTGGTTAAGAAACCACCTATGCTTTTTCATAACAATCCTTATTCTGTCCTGTAGGTGGAAATGAAGCAAAATCATATTCCAGACTAGAAAACAGGATAAGAAGGAAGAAACTTTAAAAAACCTGATAACTTCAGACACTTCAACTCATTCTTCCTTGCATTTCTCAAAATACATGATCTGGTTTTAAAGTCTTTGAACGAAATGTAAACACTAGAAAACTCATTGTTGAAGTATGTGAAGAATAAAGAACCCTGCACTAATATAGTGCATAATGATGCTGTGTCAAACTTGTCATTTACAGTAAATGTCACATTTTCCTTGGGATTGTCATGCCTTTTTTTTTAACTAATTCCTTTTGATGCCTGTAGATTCTCTCTTGTTTGGTTATTCCCACTGTTGAACAGGAAGAGATGCAGTTTCTGGTCTCTTCAGAAAAGTTTCACAAGATCCAAGTTTTTGACTCCGTTTTTTGTTAACAAAGAGGTGGCAAATTTTTCAGCTTGCAATACTTCTGTTCTGCCCAGGGTATTATACATCAGGAGATTCCTCAAAAAACTGAGAAGTCGGAGAGTTCCAAAAAAGAAAGCAGTTAAGGCAGTTGACGTCTACATTTGGGTTTCTCGTCTATGTTACATATCAATGTCTCCATCGTAGGCTAGGGTGAGAGGCTTCTGCTGTGGTGGAGGGCTTTGATGCTGCTTCGTTTTTTTGCTGCAAGAGAGCATTTCAGAATACAAAATTACAAACTGCAATGAGCTCAGAAATGTTGTCAACCCCCAAACTTCAATTAAAGAAGTCAACTTTCCACAGTGGCTACTGAAAGCTGTAACGGGGTGGCACCACACGGCCCCTCTGGTGTGCTCTCACGTGTGAGCACGTGGCCCACACAGCCTGCCAGAAAGGGGCAGCCAGCTGTGCTCCCCACCTGCAGAGGAAATAAAGCACATTCGTCTCCCCTCTCTTCTCACAGCTGACAAAACAAGGAACACCTCGCAGAAAAATCGGAGCATGAGCTGCCTGGGAGTGGGATATTCTCATTTTTCTTTGGCACGGTATTGAGGCAACAATAATTATTATTGAGAAAGGCATTTCCTCAGCAGCCTCCAAGTGATGGAGAAGTGTGTAATGTTATTTAAAAAATCCTCTGTATCCTCCGCTGTGAAGCCACAGAGAAATGGAGCTACATGGCTTGGAAAATAAGGGAGCTGCAGCTCCTAAGCTGTTATTTGAGCTTTTAACCCAAGAGAGAGACTGAGAGAAAGACTAAGGGAGTGAGAGAGAATAGACTGCTGGATGAAAGAGGGCAGTGATGCTGTCAGGCCACAGCTGTGACTCTCTGGTTGCCTGCCCTGGTCTGACAGGGCCTGGGCCAGCTTGTGCCATGCATGTTTGTAAGTTCAGGCCAAATCCTTGGGAATTGCAGGACACCTGGATGCTTCCCACTTCTCCCTTCCTGTCCTCCCAGAGGCATCAGAGGCAGCGCCTTTCCAAGTATTCAAAGCAGGGAGAGCAGCGCGAGCTCTGTCAGGCCGGGCTCACCTCCCCTGCGCTGGAGGAGGGCAGACACCCCTCACCCCCAGTAAAACCCCAGGCACCCTGTCCTTAACAATGGCTGGTGGGAGCAGCTCTAGACACAGGACTTTTCACCTGATGTATTCACTGCAAAAACCTTTTTAGGGATTTTCTGAGCTGTAGCCAACAGCCAAAAAACCACAATTAACACCAAGAGACCCAATCTCCCACAAACTCCTATGCCATCTCTGAATCCATTTATCTTCCTGGCATGCACAGCCCTGGCAGCAGCAAGCTCACAAGGTAATAATGCACTGTGTGAAAAATAATATCTTTTGTTTATTTTAAACGACCATTTCATCAGATGCCTCCTACTTCTTTTATTGTGGGAAATAAAAATTCCACAGCACCCTTTTCTCCCCCATTCACGATTTCATAGATGTCTATTGTATTCCCACATCAAACATCATTTTTCAGCTGAATGTCCCTATTCTATTTAGTCCTTCCTTGAGCAGAAGCCAGCTCCTTGTTCCAATCACTCTCCTTGCCTTTCTTCAGTTTTACTTTATCTTTTTTTGAAGAATACAATAAAACCCCTTTGTAATCCCAGCAGAAGTCTGAATAAATATAAGGGCCTATTGATAACCAAAAATAATTCTTTCCCTGCATGGCCACCAAACTTCTTCCCAATAATGGCTGTTAACATTTACAGTTTGGAGAGTTTTAATTACTCCGAGGTAGGGGCCAAATGAAGACACTTAGGCAGTCCAACCTCCATCCTTTCCTGAAGCCTTGAGCATTAAATACCTGCAATGCAGTGTTGTGATATATCTTGGATTGTTTAAAAAAAAGCAAACTAGCTTTTATTTAAAGACAAAATGCCTGCCATACTCACCACATCAGGTAGGATGTAAAAATCAGGAAAACAATGATGAAGAAGCCACCAGCTGATACTCCATATACCCATATCTTCAGTTTACCATCTGTTGGAAGACAAGAAAAAAGGACAGAGGCAGAAGAGGAGAGAATAAAAAACTTCATTCCAAAATACACAAAGTTTTAAGAGATCAACTAAAGAGAAATTAGGAGCATCATTGATGGGGAACAAGGACTGGCTGGGAGCAATCCATAAACCCCATATTTTTGATAGCAAAGAGGATTTCTGAAAAAATCCATCATTTTAAAGACAAAACTTTAATGGAATGGGGCAAGGACACAGGATAATTGGGATACATTCCCTCCAGAGCCCAGAGGCTGCTCTGGCAGAGGCAGTTCAATGCTGAGCTGACCCAGGCAGACATAGGCAACACCTGATGTGTTTAGCTGAGGGCTGAGAAGGGATGGGATTGTTCTCCATAAATACTTGGAGGTCAGTTGGGGTAAACACCAGCAAGCGCGAGTGCAAAAGCCGCTTAGAACTGGGAAACACTTGGGCAACAAATGGGAATAACTTCAGCTTAGAATAAAAACAAGAACAAGCTTTGTAATTGTAAGAGGGATAAAGCTGGGAAAGAACTTTCTGGTTGGGCCACAGGAGCAGGACACAAAACTGGCTTTAAGACAAGGTAAGGCTGTGGACTGGGCTGTTTGGGGTGCAGTGACCCAGGACCCCTGCAGGAACCCCTCCGTGCACATGTGGGCTTGAGCCTGTTCAAACATTCCCTTGTCTCAGAACACTTTACTTGGGACAGGTCCTTAATTACAAGCTTTGCATTAATAATAACAGCAATTTTTGAAAGATCAATAATTCTCTTCCTCGCTCTGAACTGGCTGGACAGCTTCCCCTGTAGGGAGCAGCAGGTCTGGTACTTTTCCATGCAGCAGCAGTCTGAGCTGATTCACACCAACAGAGCTGCAAATACACACTGGAGGCAGGAACAGGAACCTGCGCCGTGCCCACAGACACGGTTTGAGAGAGGCCATTTCAAATTCAGTCAAGTGAGAGGGACAATCACTGAGCCTGGTTTTCATTTTATGTTTGAATGACAAATTTTTTCAAAGGGAAACACATTGAATCAGATCCCATTCTTTCTCATTTTTCTTCCAGGCTTTGTGGAAAGGGTGAGTACCTCTCACAGATTTTCCCTGCTCCTCGAAACACTTCCAGACTATCTCCCATGAGAGAAGAGCTCTGTTCAATTCATCAGGTCCAGGTTGGTTTGTCTGGGTTATTTTGCTGAAGTCTAGGTATGAAATTTGTTGCCCTCTCGAGATGGCCAATAAACATTTAGCAGTCCTGCAAGGGGACTGTCACAGCCACACAAAGGCATCACAGCATGTCTGCTCTGAAGGCAGCTCTGCTCTCCATCCCCAGCAGAAAGGCACTGGACCATGTCATCTGACAATTTCAACAATGTTATTTAAATTTTCTCTCAAGTTGAAGAAAAGTTTCTGTACCTGAACTCTGGCCTCTCAGAGTGTGGTTAAGAGAGGAAAAACACAGCCTGATTTGAAATCAGTTCTGTGTGCTCCCGTAGAGCGTTTAGAAGAACAAAAACATCAGCCTCATTAAATCAAAATAAAATTAGTGTTCCAAACTGTAAACAGGAGGGGAAATCACAGATTAGCTGGAGAAGGCACACCTACTTTCATTGACCAACACAATGTCGAGGACTGTGGTGCTGCAGGGAGTTAAATGCCATCCATACAGCAGCTCTCACCACAGACCTGCTATCAAGAGCAGAACGGGTCGGTAACAGTGGTTTCCTGGCTCAGCCAGCAGTAACTACTGCAAACCCCAGACCAGCCAGCCTGAAAGCCTCTCTGAAGGGAGTAATTACACATTTTGTTGTGAAGTTAGACAAAGGGGAGTGATTTGAAGAGCACCAGCCTTGAGCTGGGGTCTGAAGAGCACATTCAGACTGAAGAGTTAACTGCAGGATGCCACAGGGTTTGTGATACACTTAGCACACATGGAGCACCTTTATTCCTTTCCCATGTATTGTTTCTATAACATTTCTGCCCTAAAACTAAGCAACACCGTGTTCTGTAAAAACTCCTCAGTCACTGTTTCTGTTGCAGACCCTGGGTGAGAGTTGGCTCACAGGTGCTGCACTGAGGTAAAGCTCTCCAGAAAATTTTGGGGCTGCAGACTCAAATGCTGACTTAAAAAGACAGGACTGCAGCATCTACCTACGCCTCCCGCCCTTTTTCTAACCCCATAAAGGTACCAGCCAAAGAGATGACACCCAAGTAAGACAACCTACAGAGGGCCAGGGATGTTGACAAAAAGGCAATTAACCCCAAACCTGTGACTCAAACTGCTGGTGAACTGTGTGGGTGAACTGGATGAAGGGTTTGATCGAAAAGCAGCCAACTTTAAAAGGCTTTGGACTGAGCTCTCTGAGCCCAGAGACTGCCAACGCAAAGGTTAACCACTGTCTGCAAATCAAATATGCAAATGTAACATTCAAAGTGTGCGCACATATATCAGACAGAATTATGGCTCCCTGAATCCCCTAACAGAACCTTTCGCTACATGTTTTCTAAAGTCTCGTGTTCATTAGGAACGAATTGCAAACAAATGCAATGTCAGGTACCAGAAGAGGGGGAAGAACTGCACTGCCAGTATTTTATAACACGAGGAGAACAGATGAGTTTCAGTAAAACCTGATGTGCCTGACACATTTGCTTCCCATTTTTAAAGTCCTGTTTGCATTTCAGAAGTTTGTCTTGGATGAATTCATCTTCAAAACAACAGTCAAAATGGGAATCGGCTATTGCAACAATGGACCAGTCTGGGCACATCCAGTCCATGGTTCCAAATGGGAAGGATTTATGCTGTGGATGTCAAAGATCCACCTGGGATGAGCTGCTTGGGCACAGCAGCTTGTCTGCCTTTGTGGGACGCTTTTAATGTTTTAACTTCAACGCTTAAGATAAACTCTACACTTTCTACCCTGTTCTTTTAATATATTTTTGAAATATGGCAAGAAACAACCAATGTTTTCTTTAATGAAATCTTAAGCACTTTCTGCTGTGAAACTTCTGAAGTGCTAGAGATCAATATCTTTCCTAGTCCAAACATATTACTTCTAGAAACATCAACAGATAATAGTTCTAAACATCCCCCCAAATCACATATGAGTGTACTTTTGCAAAATACTATTGCTTCATTCTGTCTTTGCTATCTCTCAACATAAGAGATTGTGATTCCTCCGTACAGGCACAAAGGCATGAAAGACAGCACGCCAGCTGGAAACTGGGAGGTCGCTCTGCAGCTCCCAGACACAATCTCTGATGTTATGATCTACAAAGCCTGTCCCCTTCTTCTAGAGAAACCTTCTAAAGACAATCTATTCCATTCATATTTAAGTTTTTCACCTGGATTAAAAGGTTGAATAGACCATCCTTTGAAAATGTCGTGCATTTTGGAGTTGACAGGTTTATTTTTTCCGGCAAAGGTCTTAACATCAGCTTTCTTATCTTCTAAACCTGGTACCTTCACGCAGTAATCCAGGAAACCATTTGATCTCATCACTTCCGTGTATCCCCGCTCACAGCCGCAGACTCCCCTCTGGGAGATAAAAGGGAATCCAGCATTAAACCAAACAGTGCCCTCCCACACAACAGTGCACACCGTAGGGAAAGCATGAACAAACTGCAAGGCATAACCTGCACACACCAATTCACCACCTCCAAACCAAACCAGCCAGGAACTGGTGCCTGCAAGCCCATTTCAGTTCCAAAAAACCAAATATGTTTGGGGAATTGGTTGAAAAAGAGTGGGTAATTATAGAGAAGTCCAACATATAAACATTTTCATCCCAACAGGCTTAATAACAGGAATTTGTGGCAACCTCCTCTTTTCGGTAACAATTTTCCCACTGACCCTGCTGGGCAATAGAACAGACAAACCAAAATCAATCCCCCTTCAGACCCAAACCCTCCTCACGTGTTTCCACCCCAGTATTTCACAGGGCTATCTAAAATGAAGCTTTCTTATGACCAAATATCCACTACCCTGGATCAAACTACGCAGTTCCTTCTTGAGGTTTTTTAAAAGTCTGTGGTTTGCTAAACAGATACTCAATTTTCTGGATTTCTGTTTTAAAACAGTTTTTTTTTATATTGTTTTCCTTTGCTAATTATCTTATATCTATAATGTCTGTCTGAGGGTCTGATACTCTTGATCCAAACAGGTGATTGATGCTCCTTTATCTCCTCTTATACCGAAGTTTTAAAAAGTCCCTTTTCTGCAGAAAAGTACAACAGAATTCAATGAAAATCAAACCACGAAGTCCCAAAACCCCTCCACAGAACAAACCCCAATGTGCAACACCACGTAAACACTCCCATCACTCGCTTGTGCAGGTTCACGGTTTCCTTTCAGGATGAAATTCCCACAACTTCCTCGAGGTGGTACCACGGACACACTAAACTATTTTCTGAGTCCTGGAATGCAATCTAAGATGCAGTCTAATTGATTAGATCTCGCAGCGTTAATTTCCCAGCCCTGCTCTGCAGCGAGCAGTTACCTGTGTGCAGTAGGAGAAGGGTTTCCTGCACGCCGGGCTGCAGTGCCGGATTTCGGCAGGTTTCGTCCGAAGAGGACACCCTCCTGGAAAAGAAAATACTGAGTGCCTTCAAGGGCATGTTTCTAAATGTTTTTGTCTTGGATCACCACGGTGTAAGAAGTGCTTGCTTGCTTATTTTTTATAGTTAAATACTAGTCTATTAAGCATATTTGCATAATATCTGTAGGCATCGCATTAATTAATTTGCCTCAACAAGGCAGGGAATTATTATCATACCCATCTTGTTAATGGAGAACAGAGATATACAGACTTAAGCAATTTGCCACTGGCCACATAGGAAGTTGGGGACAGAATCGGGAATTAGATGCAGATCTTCTGTGTCCTCATTAATGTCTTATCTACATAAAAAGACATAATCCATGTAACGCCCTTGCCCATCCTCACTTGGGAAAGCCTGTGCTTCTATAGGAATAAAAACACGTTAATGAGTTCTTAAATACTTGGCACCCTTTGCACATAAGACTTTCATTATTATCCTAACCAGTCATTATAAATAGAACCCGACATGAACATCTGCATTTTTGTTTCTACTCTCTCCTCATTTACCCTGTGAATATTGAAAGAGATCCCATGGATATGCAGCCCTACTGCCTTTGTCAATCTCTCACGGAGCTTCAAAGTTCTGGCCATGAATTTCCCTTTTCATCCTGCACAGGCAGAATTTGTAGGTCACAGTAACAGCAGGAATCTCACAGTTTGAGTGACTTGAGACTCCTGTGTTTTGAAAAGAAGAGGAGGTGCAAAGATGGGGTCTCTACCATGCGTGTGATATTCTCTTCTGCTCTCCCCTGCCACAGGAAGGTTGAACTGAGGGCTGTGCAAGCCAGCCCAGGCAAACCTTTAGTATGTGTGCACTCATTTCTGCCCATGACCAGCCCGACAGTAAGGGCAATTAGCCCAAATACTCCTGTGCAACACATGTGTGATGTTGAGCCGACAGCAAGGCTGGTGAGCTCCCACCCGTCCTTCCTACACAGATAATCCAAACTGAAATTCTGGAAGAGTGAGGAAGGATGCCCAACTCCCTGTGAGCAACAGATGCAGAAGCAGAATAGCCTGTGAGGGGACATTCCATTCACAAGTGTGCGAAGCCATTCGGGGACACACCGGTGACGTTCACTCCATCGGAGCGCTGACACCACACCGTGCGCATGTTGTCTCGCCAAGGGCTCGTTTGCCACAGGTAGTCGTAGCACTTCCCTCCTGCAACATCAACACCAGTTACTCTTCACCTTGCAACAAACCCAGGATAAGTTCTTGACAGGCAGGAAGCAGCGCTGTGGCCGAGCTACCTGAGCAAGGCCGTGTTTCCATCTCCTGTCCGGAGCAGCTCTCCCGGTTCTCCGGAGACTGGACGATGAAGGCCCTGGATCGAGACTGGCGCCCAGTTGTCTCAAAGCTCCTGCCATTGATGCAGGTGAGCTCACAGGAGCTCCACTCTGACCACTCTGTCAGGTGGCAGTCGCCTGCACATCGAAAGAAGAAATCACAGGTTTTCAGAAAGAATTAGCCTTGAAGGACAAGGACAACCTAAGCATACAACAGCTTTAATAGTGAAATATCCCTAGGATATCACACAGTAGTACACAATATTTGGATTTTCCGCTTCATGGGGTATCTCATTTTCTCAAAAAACAAAGGAAGACTTTCTTGGGTGATGCAGAAACAGCAGACTGAGCATTTACCTGATCTGCTGAAGCACAGATTTGTACTACAAGGGCTGACAGTACTCAGAGCTATGGGAGCATGTCCACCTCAGACAGCTACCACAGGCAGAAAATTCCCAGTGACCTTCCAAAGCCTTTACCTGGGCAAGGCACAGAGCAGGGTAGCTGCAGCACGCTTTCTCTTGATGGCAGCTCACCACACAATGCATTTTCTACTGGTCTGGATGTAGCAGAAACGGATGCGTCATGCACTACACACGTGAGGTTGCGGACTTGCAATCCATCTCCACACTGTCCACCCTATGGGATGATGAAAGGGAACAGAGGCACACATCAATGACATTAGCAGATGACAGAAGAAACACAGTAGATTCTACACGAAAAGTCTTCAAAGATACAAATCTGGTCTGCAACAGTATCCCCAGCTGTGAGATGACAGATGGAGATCTCCACTACACACCTCTCTACAGAAGCTCGGAGGCAAGGCCATACAGGAAAGTGTGTCATTACCAAAGGTGTGGAAGCAGCTACATTCATAAAGGATTAATACCATCTTTGAAGTCTGTCCTTTGTGCCTTTTACTCAAATTAATGAATTTACTGATTCTTAATCAATGGCCAGTTACACGAACACAGACATTTTTGGCTTCTCTGAAGAAGCCAAGAGCAGGGCCTGCCCATACGGAACAGACATTTCCTCTACCATCCTTTGATGATACAGCCCAAGAAGAGCACTCACATGATCTAAACCCTGCCACAGCAAAAATCCTGCCTGCACTGTGGGCTGTGTCATGTTCCAAAGGGAGCAGACAGAGATCGCCAGCTCGTGTCACACACCTGAGTCAGCCATCACCTGTCAGCACTAAACCCCATTTGAACAAGCAAAAGGAGGCTCCATCTGAGCCACTCCATGCCCACCATCACAGTTCTGAAACACCCAGGCATACACCAAACTACTGACGATTGACTTCCTTCAGTGGAAAATCAATATTCCTTGGCTAAAGTTACGATCAAGAGCTGAGGATGCTCTGAGAGTTAAAGCACCGAGGCTGTTTCCAGAGGCTGGAATTGTTTCATTCTCATCAGATAAAGAGCTGTGATGCTGTTGAGGTGCCTCATGTCTGCGTGATGCCTAATGAACGCGTGCCTGAAGCCTTGCGGAAACGGCGCTTTACAACATCCAGTAAACAAAACTCAAGAAGAAGGAAGAAACATGGCTTTTCTATAACCAAGGGAAATGCTCCTTTGGATTTCTTGGCAGTGGATTCTTTTAAAATAATGGACTCCATCTGCAGAACAGAATGGCTCCTACCGCGTGCATTCATCCAGCAGCAGGTCTGCTAGCAGGAATCTCGAGAACGCCTCTCCTGCACACACCTGGCAGCTTTTGCATTCTCTCCCTCCCTTCTGTGGCAGATCCACAATAAAAAGGGAGTAAGAGCATAACTAGCTGGATCTAGAGCAGCTGCTAATCTAAAGCATCTTAAAGAAGTATCAGCGTAGATTTACTATATGAAGCCAGATTCCAAGTTTTTAACACCGTGGTTCCCTTTAGTCAGTGTGTAACTTACTGCTCTAAATCACTGTTTCACTGCTGAAACTTCTGTTGTGGTCTGAGATTAACGGTGTGCAAAACACTCGTGCTGTGGGTTAGAGTGCTTAGCAAGGGCTGGTGGGAACAGAAGATGATGGGAGAATATTCTCAGGGAAAATGGGCACTAATCAAACTGCAGTATTTCCAGTTCAAAGTGACTCAAAGAGTGACCTTCTCCAAATGACTGGAGAAGACAGAAGGAGTTTTCAAAAATATACTTCTTCTTCTACAAACAGTATATAATTCTTTATATACATATCAATATATAAATAGTAGTAAGAATACTGAGAAATAAATAGGTCAAACCAATAAATTCTTTCAGTACAACACTTTCCACTATAAAAGGCCACAGGCAAAGTCTTCATATTTCTATCACACTATATTGGAACTACATTCATATTTTCTAATGCTTAGAATAAAAAAAAAATCTCCAAACCTATTAATTCTCAAAACAATCCCAAAGATAAAGATTTGCTTTTTAACAGTGGCTTCCACTTGCTTTCTTTCTTTCAAGACCAGCAATGGGTTTTTACAATCGATTGAACACACTTAAAAGATAAAATGTCACCCTGTCACTTACAGTAGGAGATGCTTTTGGTATATTTGAAAAGGTCTTAAGCAATGCAGGAGCACTGCATTAACTTCCTTATCATCTTCAAAATTATTCATGTCCCCAAAATGATACATTTGAAGATCTAATTAATAGGTGTGGAACCAGAGGAAGCTTGTGGCAGCAATGGCACACTGAGGATGCAGGGAATAGCTGCTAATCAGAGGAGAACTGAAAGGAAACCATCACATATTCAAAATTCAGGGGATCAATTCTTTATTGTAAATGCTCTTCTTCGGAAGGTGTGATCCTCTGAGGGTTTCCTAGAACCAGGATTTGCCCCTTGAGTCATCATCTCCTTGCTGGAAATACGTGGGAATTTGACTTCCACAGGGGATTCCTGCCATTTGTCTGCAAAAATTCCTATGCTGACCCTTCAGAGGATGCAGAACCCATCCTGGATTTCCTAACTACAGGATGCATGTGCCCCTCCAGCAGCACTTGCATGGAGCCTCCACCTCTCACCCTCCTCACCCTGACGGGAAAATAAGGAGAAGGTTTACACCTCCTGTGTCGGACAGCAGGAATCTCTGGAATTCAGCACACTGATGTAAGGCAGCATCTCCACAAGCCTTCTCTCACATCACATCTGATACTTCCCACATATAACACTCTAATAAGGCAGCAGATAACAGCTCTAATGAGATGCTTCACCCAGATGAGCCTTCAGGAAATGTTTTCCCTTTTTGGCTTTTACTGGGGTTCGTGTGTTCACAATTATTTTAGGTAAAGAGTTGATTGGGCAATGCTTTCACAGGTTGATGAGCATTTAATCAGGTAAAAGTCTCTCTAATGAGGGAGTGTGGCGTGATCACATTTAAGGGAGTGCTTTTAAAACCGTTAGAAAGGAAAGGTTCTTAGTCTTGTTAGGAATGTCAGCCTGCTTGTGTTTGATAATGCCTGGCTATTCCACTTATATCCCCTTAATGAAAAAACTGATGAACAGTGTCAGCCACTGCTATTTTTTTTTTTTTTTTAACCTAATCAGGGTAAACCTACTCTAGGAGGAAAACGATTAATGTCCTGTAACCCTCTGAAACTGGATGTACTGACCAGTTCCCAAGTCCTGCATTCCTCTGGATGCAGGGGAAATGCCCCACGTTGCCACGGGTGTGCCTGGGATGGGTGCAATTACTTGGGGAGCAAAACACTGATTTCCATACTGTGACAATCAGCAACACAGAACACCTAGCAGGCTCTATTCCTAACCATGAAGACACCCCCAATTATTCACATGAAGTCAATTTAGCATAAAACAGTCCTCCTACAACTAGGAATTGCAGTCTCAGTTATAATACAAGAAAAAAATATTTTAGCCTTATAATTAATTGTCCCGTTTCTATTATTACAGAAGACACTTTCACACTGTGCATTTTGGCCTCAGCAGAGGATGCTTCACCTTCTTGCACAAAGCGTCCCTGAAAACAGGACTTCTGAAAGCTTTCTTTAGAACACAGGCTTAAGCTGCTTTTCCGGTAAAGCACAGGAATAAATCACCCTGCATTTATGAACTACATTTAATTCCTGAGCACCTCATTAAAGAGAAGTGAACATGAATAGAATGGCTTCTCTCCAAAACAAAGCAGAGGGGAGAGAAACTGCTCTGTGGTAATTGAAGGAGAGAAGCAGGCTCTAACTCACTGAGTGCAGGGATGGTATCTGGGTTACGGAAGGCTCTGATTACTCGCTCTGAGCTGAAATTTAGCTGGGTTTGGGATGGGCACACTTTCATCTGCACAATGTGTTATTTATCTGGAGGAAGCTGGGGCCTTAATTCAGCTTCCCTACTAATTCTTTTATCAGCTGTGTTAGCTCCTATGGCTGAAGGTCTCTTCCCTGATGTTTAACAGAATCTGCTTATGTTAGCTGGACAAAATAGCAGCTGATGCTATCATTTTGCTCTATTTATGTCATACCTATGTCACATATATATGTTTGACATGCTGACTACAGCACATACAAGGACCACATTCACATCACCAGTTGCAATGAGTTGTTGATTACAGAAAATATAAATATACTTCTGTTCCTCTGATCTCGGACTGTCACCATCCAGATTTCATCTGTGAAAACCTGGGAAAATTCTGGGTATTTATTGTGCCACTCACATATTCACTACACGTCCCTCCACCACACTGAGAAATCACGTGGGTATTCAAGGCATTGGCAGAGCAGAAATCACAAGGGATGTGTGTCTTTATGTGCATTATTGGCTTCAATCTCCTACATGATATAATGTGGAGAAGCAGCCACAGACCTGGCACAGGTCCTGTCCCCTGGGACCAGACAGGGCTCGTTTCCACCACACTTCTCCTACCACCATCTCACCAAAGCCAGATTTAAGAGGCCTGATAAACCTCGCTGTGAAAGATTCACCTCTGCTTAAACTGGGTTACCAACCAATAATGTTTTAATATTGGAAATGTGATCTAACAGATAAGGAGAGAAGTGAAAGCACAGATGGGAAGAAAAAGTCAATTCAAGCTTGATGGAAGTCACTGCCAGAGAAAAAATGATGGCCCCAGTGCTGAGCACAGGTGCCGAGGGTAGGGACAGCACATCGGAACTGAATCCAGACATTTTTAGATCATTAAAAAGATAGCCAGGGTAAGGAGAAAGTAGAAACCAGCTCTTCATACAATAACTCACACTATTGTACTGGAGACCTGGGGGGCAAGACCTGCTGTACAGTCCTTCCAAAAAAAAAGGGAATAAAAAAAGGCTAAGCTGCCTTGATGTCTAGTGTATCTATTTTCTTGTTAGAGATATTTTATGTAATTAAATTGTAGGTCACCATGACTATGCCCAGTCAAACACATCCACTCCATAAATCCCCTACAGTAATTCTATGAGCTCACAGCACTTGAACCCATATCAGTACTTATGAGTGGCTGCTGATGGCTGGAAGATGAGGGGCAGGGGTTCACCACTCCTGAACTTGCCCTGCTTCCCTACAGACCTTCACCAGCCACAGAGACACCTCCAGCCCATGACCAGCAATTAATCCCACAATGTGACGAGGGTTTTGCTGTTGACCCCAGGCACGGGGAAGCTCCGGAGCCGTCGGGGAGCGCTGGAGAAAGCCCTACCTGGAGCGTGCAGGGAGACCAGGGGCCCAGCAGCCAGCTGTAGCAGGGCTTCACCGGGCAGCTCCGGTGCTGGGTGAGCTGCTCCGGGCAGGGCCTGCCCTCGCCCGCTGCCCGCAGCACCACGGAGCGCCCACGCACCATCTGGCCTAGGCGGGGGGACAGACAGCACACAGCCCAGGAGACACGCAGCGAGAGGGAGAGAAAGAAAGAAAGAAAGACAGATTTCGTAATTTATCAGCATTCCTAGTTCATTTCCCACCACTAAAATCTGTTAAAAAAAGCAATTAATTGGGAAGACTGTTTGGATAATAGGGATGCGGTTGCTAAGTCCAAGAAATGCAGTCACTGATAATTTTCAAGCACACTTTTTAAACACAGTTTTGTATGTTTTCCAAATATAGTATTTGTTTATGCAACACATGTTTAAATACTTGACTAGATCCTGATTATTAAATATGACAGGAAAATAATTCCTACGGCAGCAGCATTTCTACCATTACATATTCAATATGTTTCCAGAGATTTTTAACAAATGAATTTTCTTTTTATGAGCAATTATGTGGACCTAATTTGAAAACTGCAAACACTGTAGTGGCTATTACCGTCCATAACCACTTCTACCATTTCCATTAAAATCCTATTTATTATTGGTGAAAACTTCTTCAGCCACTGAATGGAAAAAGCAATTATGTTACTACTTTTGAACTAATAAAACTGAATATATTCATTAAAGTTACAGCAATTCCATTTCCGCCTCCTTTGCTGTCCATTTATGTCCAGGAATGTTTTCACTCAAGATGTTTCAATTAGAATTCCATCTCCAATTAAAAAGAAAAGTGGAAAAGAAAATGCCCTTATGCAGTGGGATGCAGAAGATTGTGCTGGGGGATAAAATTTCTGCCCTGTCTTTCAGTAGGTGTGGATTTGAGTTAAAAACTGAAAGGTCTGGGCAGTAAGGGCAGACAAATACAACAAGGCAGAGGCGAGTGGTAATTGCTAACCCAGTGCAAAGGAAGAGATAAGGTGTTGTGGTGGAGCTCTCCCTTTTGGATCACTGCCCTTCAGCTGCTTTTGTGAGCAAAGGGGAGTCTGGTGGGGGAGCAAACACCCTGCAAAATAGAGAGGCTGCAATACCCAGCCAGATTCTTCTCCCAGGTATTTATGCACATGATGTTTAATTAAGGATTCTGCAGGTGTAAGGCATATCTCTGATATCTGTCATCACGACCATCCACAGAGCAAGGTTTCCAAAAACATTTTAGCAAATAAAAATTAAAAGCAGACACACTTGGAAAAGGCACCTTAGCAAGCTCTCTTACCTTCATTCCCTTGCTCTGACCCACTGAATTCCATTTTTAAACCCATTAAAACCAATTTTAAGTCTTCTTCCTTTCCCAGGTTTAATCCCCTAGACCTGGGGAGTTTGTAACAGAAGTGATGATAAAAGCTGTTATCCGCACGACTCTGCATTCAGCCATCACAGAATCAGATACATCAGGAGATGGAAAAAATCCTACCAGCTGAGAGGAAAGGAAAAAGGAAAGAAAAAAGAAAAGGAGAAGGAGGAGGAGAACGAGCAGGAGGAGGAGAAGGACAGGAGAGCAGAGGAAGGAAAAGGAAAAGGACGAAAATCAAAAAAAAAAGGAAAAGGAAAGGAAAACTTCTGTGGTTCACCGGGAGGTCAGAGCAAGGAAAGAGAAACCTCCCAGCCTGCTGTTGATGAACCCCACAACAGCTCTCCCTGGCCCAACTGGCCAAAATTGGCTGTTCCTTTCTCTCCAGCCAGAGACCAAATTTGCTTTACTGCTGAATGCTGAGCATTGGTGAGCAATGGAAAAGGCTCTTTGGGAAACAGTGGGAAGCCTGTGGCTGCAGGGCTCTGGGCCACTCTGCCAGGCACCAGCTCCCTGCATGAAGCTAAGGAAAAGGAGGTCTCCTAAGGTTAAAAGATCCAATTTCATTAGGAGGGACTTGAAAGCCTGAAGCATTCATCAAGCTGTTTTAATTAACTAAATAATTTCCTTTTGTACACTCTGTTTAACATGTTTCTAGCAATATGTAAATGGGAAGATCATTGAACAGAAAGAGGAATTAACAACCTTTCCTTCCATTTTGGTTTCCTACAGTTGGTTATCCAAACTACTGAAACTCACTGCAGTCCCAGTGGTCAGCTGGGGCTTGACTCAACCTATCACTTTCTTTTTACACTGTGAATGAATCACTGATGAAAGAAACTTCATTGAAACCTTTCTTTGCACAATGACTGCAGTGAATTTCTTGAAGCTCTAATTTTTTTTTAATCCAAAAACATTATCTACGTGTTTCATTACCACTCAAGTAGCAGAAAAACTCGATTTTTTTCTTTTTAAAGACCTTATCTTTTGCTGCCTATGCAGAACAGAATCTCACTGCATCTGAAATTAATTTGCTTCCAATACAAACTCTAGAAGAGTTGAAGCAATCCTAGTTATTTTTTAAATTTTCCTTTGAATTGTTCTCTAATTTCCCAATGAATTGGCCACATCTCAGATTCCTCTGCTCTGCAATGTTATATGATACAAAAATTAGGACAGAAAGGGTGCTGAAATTGAAAATAAACATTTCTTCAAATCCTCCAATTAGTTTTAAAAGGGAAAAAACAAAAGAGGCCAGTCTTGTTAATGCTGGTCACTTAAAATTCTGTTTTGTGTCAGCAGCGAGAATTGCATCTCGGGAACACGGGATTATATTTCTAAATTAGAAGAGTAAGATTGTTATACCCCCAAGAAATTCTTGCCATTACTCGCAATTTACCCCCACAAAGTGACGTGTCACGGCTGAAACCAAGAAGATTCAAACTCCTGCTACAGTTCATCCCAGTCACAATGACCAACATGTTGTAACCAGCTCAGTGAGCCTGAGCAGAGCACACAAAACACAGCTCCACCAAGGAAGCACAAGACCAGAGCAGGGATCAAGTTACTTAAATAAGCCCTGGAGGTCACGTTAGGTCCGGTCACAAGCAAGTGGGACGGGTGACAAATAGGGCTTTTCATCCACTTCCCACTGGCAGTCCCTCCAGCAGGCCCTGGGGCATCCCCAGCAACGCCTCCCACTCTCAGACGGGAGCTTGCCAAGTTTGAGTAGCAGGCGAGAAAGCATCACACGAAGTTCCTCTTCAGAAGGCAACACCAAAAATGTTTTCCCAAATTGGTGATGATCCAGGGAAGAATATAACCACCGAAGTTTTCGGTTGTGCGCATCCTTGTGCCCCTTCACTTCTATCCCACAGGTCACTCTCGTGTTGGGGTTCTGTCTCTGCAGTCCGCTAAGGTCCCGTTGGGAGTCTGAGGACTGAGTAAGGCACAGCACCATGGTCAGCCCTGGTAAATCCTGTAATTGCTCTGACAGAGTCAGCTTTGTCAGTGGCAAAGCACAGCTGGAGGTGGTTTTACACAATTTAGCACTCGTGTTAGTGAACTTGGGAGAAGCCACGTGGGACTGGAAAACGTTTATGCAGAAAAATTCAGCATCCTCATGTATTCATTTGCCTTAACAAAGGAAATTCAATTTGCTGGGGATTACCCTCACCAAACATCTTTCCAGTAACTTTGATTCAGGCCACGGAAGCATCATCCATTAAGGCAGTTCTACACATCTTTTCATAGCAGTACAGCAACTGATATAAGGAACCCTTATATATAACCTAGTATCAGCCTAAAGCCCTACGCAGCATCCTGAGCAGAGGCTGCCAGAACTACAGCTGCAACAGGCAAACATCAGTTACACATCTCCACAGGCTCAGCGCAGGCAGGAAAGAGAGATCTGCTTTACTCATCATCATTCATAAAAATCAATATATTTGCCTTTGGCTGCTGTGTACCAGAACTGTGTTAGATGCCAGTGCCACATGCACAGCAGCACAACTTCATGTTTAAATGCATTATTTCATAAAATAAAACCTGAGTAAAGGTATCACCCATTAAAATACATCACATCAAACTGTTACTGGAAGAGAAGGACAGAATAAAAATGTTAGCAAAAATCCTTGAATAAAAAAACACATGAAAACACACATCCAGCAACACTAAATTTTGATCTGAATTATATTTAAATTATGTTTCTCTTTGAAGTCCTTTATGGCACTTCTGCAGGCCCTTCACACGCTCTCCAAAAAAAGCCAGAAAAGCAAAATATTGCTGCGAGCTGATCCAGTAATGCTGCATTCAACTTGCTGTGAATTATTTCTGAGCACCGAGCACCTAAGGCCTGCCTTTCAGCTGTACCAAACTGTGGGCAGTTACTGGCAAAGGGAAGCAGTTATGAGGGCTTACTACAGCCAATTCCCACAGCTCTTTTATTGTCATCCTTTGCTTTTTCCTGTCTAATTTGAGGCTTCATCCTACTCCCACGAATGCCTGTGAGAAACTCAGGGTGACTTCAGAGGTGTTGCAGTCCACGACCTTTCCGGCTGGAAACGCTCTCTGTGTTCCCCTGAAGCACCACCTGTAGATGAGTGCACAAGTAAAGTCTTCTCTGTTATTACCATCATGCAGGAGTATTTGCAACCCACTGGAACCCAGTGAAGCAGCTGAAGTGATGGTGTTTCTGCTGTTGGAACCACAGCACTGTGCCAAGGCCCCTCCACCACGATGTTTGGTACCGGGGTAGATCCACACTTCAGAGTTGATACAGCAAAAGTCGGATCAGGACCGAGGCTGCAGGAAAATCAACCATGTGCTTGGAATAATCTGGATGCAAATATTTGTTTCACTGATGCTCGTGCTTAGGCATGAGGTTCAGAAGACTCTCGGGTCCCCGCAAAGTTGTTCAAGTGGTAGAGAAGGACTGAGCAAAACTCGGCTTCTTTATGACACAACTTTTAAGACAGTGTTCCCAGCTGCTTAGGTGCCACAGGTTCACAAAAGAGTATCTCGAGCTTTTAAAGCCATGTTAACCCACAGCAGTAATACAGTGGCCTGTACAAGACAGCTCTCCAGCCAGCAGCGTAACAGAGTTATGATCTTTGAGGACCAGGGATGACCCATAAACCGAGCTGAGCTTGGGCTTGACTGTGTGGTTCAAGCAGCCTCAACGAGGGTGGGCACCTAAAGCCAGGACACTTAACTGGAAGGTCTCTTTCAGCGGGACACAGATGTTTCCAGCTTTCCTCTGGTACAGGACATGAAGTAACTCCTTGTATCCATTGGCAGCCACCAACTCTTTAACCAGGCTTTGGAATTTGCACAAGCGTTTCAGGATCAGGGGCCGAATACAAGACACACCTTCACTCAAGTACATCCTCCTGCAAACTATGCAATATAAGAGCTCAGGATGAAAAAGCCTTCAGGTACTATATAGGGTGAGCTGCACCCTGAGCATGCTAAAAGCCATAAAAACATTGCAACCTGCTTTTGCACTGTACTCTGTTTAAGTTAGTACGTGACTGAATACGCAAAAAATTAAATTAAGTTTATTCAGCAACATGAGCATTAACACTCCAAAATGGATTTTGAAGAAAAATATAAAATTTGGAATTAATAGTACTCCCAGTGTGTTGTTGTTAAAACACTGTCCATGAATTATTCACTTCTGTTAAGAAAGCACCACTTCACAAACGGGCTAAAAGCTCAGCAAAGAAAGAACAGCACTAATCCAAATATTAAGCTTTTTCTGTAACACGCTTTGATCTCTGGAATCCATCTGAAGGAATCACTTTATGGAAGTTAAGAGCTTTTTTCTTTTTGACCTTAAGTGAATTTATTTCAAATATACATTACAGCTTTTGAATCTTAAAGACCATTAGCTGTACTTCTAATGCACATCAGAAGCCTGGGAAATAAAGTCCCAAGCTTATTGAGAATAAAACCTTCAATGCATTTCCTCATGTCAATACTCAAAGGGTATTTTAAATCATGTAAGTTGAAAAAGGTCCTAATCCTTTCACTTTTTGTATGCTGGTGAGCACTACTGGCTATAGAAATTCTTGCTGAAGTTACCGGGGTCACAGAAGTGCTAAGGGACCTGTGGATGCAAGATGGAGACAGAGGTATACACTAAATGATGAAAAACAGTCTTTGTGCGTTTTCTTCAATGGGATGCAATTATGTTACTAAAAGTTACTTCACCAGAGGATTTGTATTTATTTATTAATCTCTTCAGAATCCTGTAGCATTCCCCAGCTCTTTGCTAGCTTTACGTACTCCCCATCCCCAGGGTTAACATCTGCTGTGACTGAATTCTGAGAGTTAGAATTAATTAATAAATAATCCTCCAGACATCTGACTATTGTTCCCTAAGTTGCATTTTTCACTTTAGAGTACTTTGAGAATAGCCTGCTTTGCTCAAAACACCCACCACCTCAGGACCTCAAGAGTGTCCAAAACCACCTCGGAAGGATTCGGGAGTGGCTCGAGGCTATCCCTGAGCTCTGGACCCCTACTCAGGGACCGCCTGAGCCCACGTGGGGCTGTGGGTGCTGTCTGTGCTGCATCGCTGAGGTATGGGGGGTCAGGAGGGCAGGGAGGGACTCACCGCCGGCGCCACACGAGTGGGAGCACTGCGACCAGGCTGACCACGGGGAGAGCTGGCAGTCCACGGCACAGCCCACCACGCACCGGCTGCTCGTGGGCACAGGCTTCTCCAGGCGCAGCTGTGACAGGGAAACACAGGCATCAGCTACCCCAGGCCCCAGCCACCTCCTGCCACAGCCCAGCACCCAGCAAGAACTGGCAACAACTCTGCGGGACGCCTGCGTGGTGTTTACAGGGAGCTTTCCCGAGGGTGCAGTGGGTGAACACGGTTTCAGCGTTGAAGTGTTTCACATCTAAGCATCCCTCAGTGTTTGGGTCTTATTCCAAAAGGACAACCCCAGACTTCTGGTAGTAGGACACAATCTCCCTGGTCCCCAGCTTTGGGATGGTGAAGGCTTGGCAGCCATGCCCCGTGTGTTCGAGTCAAGGAGTGATACCAGCCACTGACACCCCTCTGTCTCCCAAAGCCCCCAGCTGTGCGCTCCCAGCACCAAACACAACTTTTCCGCCACTTATGGGGGATGCCTTGGTGTGGATCAGAAGGCACCACCAGCTTCATGGGAACACAAGGACGTCTGGGTGCGTGCCAGCCCTGCTCACCCGCTGGCAGAGCTGCATGCTGACGGTGGCCCCGTCGCTGCGCCGGCAGCTCAGGAGGCGGCGCCGCTCCCCGTGCCCACAGGTGGCATTTGCGCCCAGCTGGCACCCGCTCCAGCCTGCAGACACAAAGCAGAGGGTGCACTGCTGCAGGTCACCTTCATACTCAACACAGAATCACAGGATGGCTTGGAGGGGAGCTTAAAGATGGTGCAGTTCCAACCCCTTGCCGTGGGCAGGGACACTTTCCCCTAGACCGGGTAGCTCAAAGCCCCATCCAGCCTGGCTTTGAAGCCTTGAACGTGGGTGTTACCTTCACCTACGGCAGCACTTCCCCATGTCAGGGCATCCCACACCCAGGAACAACCCCCCACAAAAGAAAGCTGTTCTCAAAGCCAGGCAAGTCTCAGAGGAGACACCACTTGCTTCACAGTGCGATACGGTATCCCATTACGACACTGCTACATCAGAGTGCACATGCTGAACGCTGATAAAGGGTATCAGTTAATCCAGTTGGCACAGGTGTAAGACTCTATTGTCTGAAGTAAAATTCTGCTTTGATAAAGCAGCTGGGGAAGTTTCTGAAGGGGAACTCTGGTTTAACCTGTTTTTGTCTCGAGGCAAAGCTATCCATTATTTAAAACTAAACTCTAATACTCATGAAATAAAAGCAGTATTTGTAGCGGAAGAAAATTAATATCTTATTACGTGTCTGAAATGATGTTGGTCAGAATACAACTAAACTGAAATAAGCTTTAAAACATCATTTAAAATAAACAAAAAGCACAACAGAAGCCACTAAAATTTCCATACGCCACCAATAAATAAGAAGGATGAGAAGAAAACCTATTACTTTGTGTCTTCCACCTCTGATAAACATGAACACATAAATGTTTTGCATTTCTGAAATGTGATGATAAAAAAGGCATCATCCTGCTGCCTGTGTTTCTAGGGCTTTTATTACAAACAGGCTGAGTTTATATTCATATATTTTATCTTGCTTTGTCCTCCCTTCCCACCAGCCCCCAAATTCCTCTTAGATCTCTCCTCTGTATGCCTCTCTCATTTATTTCATCTGGTCAAAACAAAAGGAATTTTTCAGTTTCATTTTGCTCATTTGTTTGCAACAGAACCAATTGCTTCTAAGGCCCTAAATAATGCATTTTGCTGTGAATATCCTACGCCCACCCATATAACCCATACTGCCTTCAAAGCAGACTTCTGTTGGTATTACTGGCTTCACCAGAACCACACAGATGATACCATTTTAATTGGAATTTTGTAATTAATCCTGTTGATAACCCCTTGAAAAATCCCATTTAGCATGCTTTATTTCCAGTGTACCTGCAATGACAACTTACATAGAAGAACTGTGCATTTGTCCACTAATGTGTAAAAATGTAAGCATGTAATTAACTTTATTGACACCAACGATGTCAAGGCTTTAACCAACACCCCGAGCAAACACAACTAAAAGCACTTACTAAGGGTATATTGGAAATTTGCACCTACCTGTTAGGTTGTACTGGTACTGGAAGCAATTTTGGTTAAGAATACATGGCTTCATCTGTGAATCTTCAGGGCAGGGATTTGAACTGACAGGAGACCTCAGCACTTGTCGGGTTCGGGTTTGCATAATATTCGGGTCACACACCTGGACAGAGAAAGGATGGACAGTACAGAGACCCCAGTAAATCACACAGACACCTCTGACCCCAGTAAATCACACAGACACCACAGACCAGGGCTGCTCACACAGATCCACGACCACATACAATCCCACTCCTGCTTTAACAACACTTAAAAGCATATGAAGGAAAAGAAATGTGGTTCAAAGTTAAGAATCCAATATATCTAAAAGTCATCTTCTATCCACCCTGATTTGGCTATTTTAGCACTCCTATACTTTTTTTTTGGTAGGGATCCATGGGGACAACAGGATAAAGACTGCACCATTTTGCTGTGCCCTGCTTTGCACCTCTTCCCAAGACTTCCAATGAAATGCCACAGTCCTGAATAATGGGACAGGATTTCTGGCACAATTAATGCGTTTTTAAGTAATATCTGATGCTACAGCAAAGCACCCATTTCAAAGAAGGACATTTGTAAATGCGTATCAGTTGTGATGCTGACAACAAGACGAGGTGACTTTTCAGAGTATGTGACACCAATACTGATTTCCGGCTGCCTATAAATCAGGATTTGCTTGTTTACATTTTCACAGGAATATGAACCAACTCAGGCAGGTTTTCATTTCTGTTTGTGCATCACAGGCATGAAAACTGTTTGTTTTTAGCAGCCCTCGATCCTCACTCTCACAGCACTGCAGCATGGAGCTGTTTTCCCACAATCCAGTAATGGGAACGGGTGAGTGGAAGTGGTCGCAGCAAACCTAATGGAAATAAATCCCTTATTAAAGGTATTCACTGCCATTTATTGAACAGGATGACCCATTTAATTCCTAACAGCTCCTCATTAGGATTGCTCAGGAACAGCAAAGAAAACAACAAAAAAGCACTGCATGTAGAAACAGATTTTCATAAATGCTTGGGGATTTAAAACATGATCTTTCTATAGAGTGCTGTAATTACAAAAAATAACCAACAGTTTAAAACCATGGGCTTATTACTACCATGCAACAATCTGCAAATACTGAACCCTGCATGGGGGGAAGTGTGGATAATTCCTGTATTGTGAATATTAAAGGGAAACGTAATGGCCTTGCAGCATAAATCTGGATCTCAGACTGCTGTAAACTGGATTAGCTGCACAGATGATAGCAAAACTGAACAGAATAAATATCAGGACAAATGGGAAAAAAGTCTGGTCTGGTCTTAAAATATATTGTCAGGGCCTATTTCCTTATGTTTACACTATGTGGAGGAAAATCTATTATGTTTTTATTGCTGACACACACCTTGTCAAATAATTTTAAATGGGAATCTTATTTGAATACCCTTGGTCAGCTAAAACACCCAACCGTTTCTAATTATCTGAAAATTAAACCTATGCTAAGTGTTTACCAATAGTTTACTGCCTTTTTCACAACTAATCTGATTATCCATTCTCACAACTAACACTAATAACGTAAATGATTTGCCAATAAAGCAAAATGACTAAGGAAAAAAAATCAAAGCATGTATCTCAGTAGCTACTCCTAATTAATGTTTCTCTGAATTATGTTACCAAAGGGAAAAAAAAAATCAATGGATGCTGTGACAGAAGTTGTCTGTGCCAGCTCAGAAATACCAGCTTTTGCTCCCTTCAGAATAAGAACATGCAGGCAGAAAATATGCATCATTTGTAGATAAGTAAATTCTTTTAATAAAATAGTATTTTTCCCCTGTCTAGCATACCCCCTGTTGTGCTTGATTATAGGACATTGATGAAGCCCAGCGCTGTCACAGAGCCCCACAGTTTTCCTGGCTGGCATGACAATTTTCCCTCTCAGATATCCTCCTGGTAGGCAGCAGACCAGTCTAACAGGTCAAAATCTATCTGGTGTTTGCCAGGATTCAAACAAACAACTGGTTTACTGATGCTCCGAAGCCAGAATTCTCACCGTGTTGATGAGCCACGGGGCTCAGAAGCCAGAGCTGATGCAATAAGCCCCTCACTTTTACCAGCTTTGAATAATAAGGAACCTCTGTAGGAAAAGCATTCATTAAATCAAGCTGAGGACAGGAGAAACATGCAAAAATTCAAAGTCGGCAAACTGTAACTAATATCCTGTAATATTATTTGTTGAATTTCTCTTAACGTCACTTGAGAAGTCAATTTAGTTTTATAATTGATTTTCTGCCCTTACTCTTTCAAGTTAACCACGTAAAAAACTGAGCCAAATATAAATGGAACTGAGTAAGCGGCAGGAGGGAATGACTTGCAAAGAAAAAGACGAAAGCTGGAATTTTCAAAGGAGCAAGAGGGAGCTGAGTACCCAGCTACCCTCAAATCTCAATGGGCTTGGGTGCACAGCTCCTGCAGGACCCCTCCAAAAACCCAGGCTGGAAAAAAAATGAAATATTTATGACATGGCAAAGGTTGAGGAATGGATTGGCAGGCTCAGTGTCATTAGGGGATGTGAACAGTGAAAGTAAAGAAGGGGGTTGTTTCCAGTGGGGAGATGCTGAGGGTGCTAACAAGCGATGCCTACAGGGCATGTCTAGTCCTGAATGTGGATCTTAAAAAATACTGAGAGCAAAACCAATCACCATCAATGGCAAACCACAGGTTTAGGAGGTAGGACAGAAATGGCAGTCAGTAACTTACAGAAAAGGCAGCAAAAGAAAGAAATATTCCTTGAGTACTTAAAGTAAGAAATTACCATGGGACTAATTAAGATTTGGGCAAGCTAACAGGTTGATTCTGAATATTCTCACAAATGAAGAAAATGACAAAACTAATTTGACTGTTCAAGTAATCCTCCATAAAAACAGTAGTGAAGGTGCCATCCAGGTACATGGATCAAGACTGGATCTGCCCTGGGGACCCAACTTTCTAATCACAGGCATATATGAATCTACAGTGTCTGGGGTTTTAAATAAATAAAGCCCACTGTGATTCAGCAATGCTTTACAGAGTATCTTCATTTACAGCTCCTCTCCTCCCACTGAGTGGATGCTATACTTCCAAAGACATTATTCTACTTCCTACTGCTCTATTAGTAACTGGTGCTTTCACTGATGACAGATGAAGCCTTTTTAATTATTTTTTACATTAAGTCAGCCATTACCTCCTGTAAGGCTATTGCAACTGGTTTGTGCTCAGCATCAGCCAACCTTTCCACAGTGGAAGCATAAGGAAAGGCAGGTGCCTACAACAGATGTGTTCAGGAGTGGGAGTTGGACTTGTATGTCTGAGGTCATCTCTTTATGCTCATGAAACTTTTTTTTATGCCTGTGGTTATAAATCCCTTAAATGGTTCCCATAGTTGGGAGAATTTGGAATGTAACCATGGGATAGAAATGGGCGTAACAGCAAATGTTTCCTGTTCTGGGAAACTGAAACCCACTTCTGACACCACCCAGACTAGAAATAAAGACTGATGGATCCAAGAAGGACAATGATTAGGGGTGCCCACTGGCCATAAATAATAGGAGAGGAAACAAGTCCTAAGAGATGGAGGTAGCAGTGGTGCACGGAGGTAGAAGGTCAGAGGCCTGGAGAACTCTATGTACCTTCAAGATCAGGTGCCGATCAGTTTGGCTATTAAGTTTTACAGAAGTATGTTGTTTGTTCAGACATGATTTCCTTGTTGATGACTGTAGCCAGTGGGGGGTGTAATTCTGGCATATGCATCCTTTGGAACCGGTGATAGGAATAGAATTAATTTCTGGATGAAAATAATAATGGGGTGCCAGCTCAGGTGGCACATTAAAAGCCTACAGCAGTAGGATGTCACACACAGACAGTCGGTTTCCTTATGGGTATAACTGCACTGGCCCAGCCTACTTTATCCTATTAAATCTCACCATTTCCATTATTCTTTTCCATCAAGTATGAAAAAGTTTAGCTAGAGCCATGGATCTACAGGCCAGATTATGTAAACCACTACAGAAACAAAATATTCTGAAGCAATGAGAAGTCCATAAAATGTTAAGGCAGTAGTAAATCAAAGTTTATCTCAAAGGACCATTTAGAAATTACAACAGCCATCATCTTGATTCTATGGGGGAATTCCTGGCACTACTGACTACTGCATTTTCTTAATATTTCTTTTAGCCAAAGCTATTTTTTCACCATGACCACTTATCACTATTTAAAGCTAACATAAAAAGTGAGGTGCAAAAACATACACAAAGGATGCACCCAGCCTTTGCTTCAGACAATCACACAACTGACAAAGCACAGAAAGTTTGTTCTGGAAGAGAAGGGTATTAAACAAAAATAAGCTGCAAGGTTATGAAACTAAGTTCCAGCGTAAGAGCTGTTAACATACCACACATTATTATACACTATTAGACCCTCTTTGTGATGGAATTTAAGAGCTGTCCATTGATTCAGGCTTTCATATGCATCATAATTGCACAGCACAGAGGCTGTAACCCATTACAGGGCCCTTTAAGCTGTTTAATTTATCAAGCAGCTTGTATAATGCATCCTGCGCTATAAATAGCTGGCTGCATTATTTTTAACTGGCTGTTCATAAGGAAACATACAACCTCAAAATAGGGTAAATACAAAGGCAGCAACCGTATTTGACTATTTTTAACAGAGCAATGAACCGTTATATTGTTCATGCCAGTGTGGATGTTTTGTAACAATTTAACAAGCCATTTACAATAACACAAGCAGTCTTTTGAAATGAAAATGCATTTACATAGATTTTCTTTTTCAGACGCATCCAGATTCTGAAACCTTGCCTGCCTCCACACAGAAACATTACTTTTAAAAAAGCGATTGTTAACAAAGATTAATAAAAATAAAACAACAAATTAAAAAATACAGCTGTTACCAACTTTTTTTGACAAAGCTATATAAAAAAATCCAGGTCACAGCTATGCATAAGGAGCAGTGCATGTTCTTCCAAAAAGCCTCGACCAGTATAATTCTCATGCTTGATCTGAATAAATTATCTCTTGGGCTAGAAAGACAACTCTGTGCAAGCCCCACTCTTCAGTCCAGCCTTCGCACCGCAGGTCCTCGGCCAAACTTACGTGCCAAACACAGAGAGACTGGGTAGTTTCCTCTGGAGATATCCAAAAGCTGTCTGAGGACACAATTCTGAGGAATGTGCTCTGGGGAATCCTGCTTGAAAAGAAAGGACTAAATGACCTCCAGTGGTCCCTTCCAACCTTGCCCGTTCTGTGTTCAGGTACCAGTTGTGATGAAGGCTTTGGTAAGCCACACAGTGACTCCCAGCATCTACGGGAGTCCACAATTTCTCTTCCAGTTGGCATTTCCAAACTGTAGCAACTCCAACTTGCACTGACAAAGAAAGTCAGTGCAAACCTGAGAGCTCGCCGTATCACTTGGTGACGCTTTTAATCCGGTCAGTTGTGGCAGTACCACGCTCCCCCCGCAGATTCCAGGGAATCAGAACTCAATTGTCGCGAGTCCTGAGCGCAGCACATCGCCATTGATCCATGAGGAAAATGCCCGCTGAAATGGAGACAGCTGTTCTCACTCACTACACACGCAACCTCCTATAATTAACTAATTTCAGACCTCTTGGAATTTGCTGCTAGAAATGCCAGCAGCTGAGGAGGCCACTCCAATCCACAACGGGGGCTGCGACAGCCATCCACCGCCAGAGAGCTAACGAAATAGATTTGAGGTAATTATTTCAGGGACTTGTAGCACCACTCGCGTATTAACTCTTTTTAAGAATGCTTTGATGAATTCAATTGAAGTCAATTAATTACATTTCCAAGTCAGATGAATACAAAGTCGAGATGCCGCAGGAAGTGTGTGTTATTCCATCACTGAATATGTAACAGAGATGACAGGATTTCAGTTCCCAGATTGTTTAGCTGGGTCTTTGAGCAATCAAGTGATGATGTCTGACTGAACAGGCTATTGTCCCTGGAACAAATATGAAATCTCTGAAGAAAAATGCAAGTCAACCTAATTTCCTTGTGGTTTTTTGTTGGTTTGATTTTTTTTTTTTTTTAACTAGTAAGCTTCAAACTGTTATTTAAATGGCTTTAAAGGCTTAATATTTAAGTTACACGGATCTTACTCAGTGAAAAAGAACAAACCATTATAAGCCAAAAAATAGTCTTCAACCACAGGGAAAACCATTTTGAATTTACTTCTCACAATAGAAAAAGTGAGAGTAATAGGGAAGATTTAAATCAGTAACTATGCTTTTCTTGAATCCAGTACGGAGAAAAAACCTCAAAGCAACCTTGAGGCATTATATTTCTGACAGCTTCATTTCTGACCATTAGGTGAAATATTAAAATTTACCTTTGTGTAGCAGTGTTAAATAGCGCCATAATCAAGATGCAAAATAAGTAATTCAGTTGAAAAACACACATAAAAGAATTGTGGGAGCATCTGAAATTATAAAAGACCACAGAACTGTTTAAAAGCAAAAGGGAAACGCAGCCAAAAAAGGCAGAACAAATACAGTGTTTTAGCAGAAAAACAGTATAGAAGAAAATACTTTCCACTGACAAAGCAGTCGCCACCTTTATGACTCATTGATTTCAACACGATTCAAGATCATTTACCATCCTGCAAGTAGAAAATTCACATGGGAAGAATATTGCTACAAGATAAAACCAAGTAATACCCTAGAAAGTATCCAGAGTACAATGACATATTGACAAAAGGTACAACGGATAATCTAACAGGCCTTTTTATATTCAGCTGATAAGAGTTAGTTATTCTGCTATCAGGATGAATTTATTATCAACACTGTAAAACATGAGCAGAACACCAAAGCAACGGGGAAAGAATTCTCACCTGACCAAAAACTTAGGTAAATATCTCAAATCAAAGGGCTCCTCAGGCAAAGATGAGGCTGAAATAGTGATTGTTCATTTCTTACAAACTAGAATTTGTCAAGTTTCATAAATCCTCTTTATCTCCAGCAAGCCAAACATGACCAGACCCTATTGGAAGATTTCCTGGAATGATCTTTGGCAACTGCTTCATGAGAGTGCCAACTATTGTGGTATGAAATGTAAATGTGCTTGAAAAAGAGCAGCCAGCATGCACAGTTTTGCTTTTTCATTGCAATATGATGTGATCTTTCAAATTTTTTTATATTTTTGAGCCCACCGATTTGTAGCTGTCCTAAGTGAGCACCTTTCCTGGTGGTGACCCAGGAGTTGGAGGGTTCCATTAATCACCCGGGTGCTGGCAGTGCCTCGCTCCCAGCCGCCACAATTGCCCACACGCTCCGAAGACACACCAGTGGCCCAGCAGAGTCATTTTGCACTGACAGCAAGCCCAGCACTTGCCTTGGAGATGTGGAGCATGTGCAGCCTGGGAGGGACTGTGCTGTGTGGTTCTCTCTCAAAACCCTCTCTCAAAACACAAACAGCCAGAGTAGCTGTAAAAGGGAGACAGCACTGCTGTAAACTCATCAAAGGGAGGGTTTTATCTGCCCATAAAACTTCAAGCTGTTTACTGCCTCGTATCTGGACAGAACTATTGAAACACATGCTCCATCGGCACACAGTCATCTCAGTTTCACAACAAAGCAGTGCAGAACAGCTTGCGAAAACATATTGTTCAGTTAATTGCATTGGCATGCAGATGCCCTCACGTTTATGAATTAACATTCACCATGGCAAAGGGATGTACAAGCAGACACAGGGACTGTGGCATGTGGCCCTGCCCCTGCCAAGAGATGTGCTGCCTGATGGAGCACAGCCCACGAGCTCTGGGCTTCCCTTTCCTGCTTCTGTGGGCTATGGAGGCTTCACCCTCGCCAAAAAGAGACGCCTTCAGGCAAAAAGTCTTTGTGTCTTAACGATATGAGGGTGTTTAAAGCTTCATGCAGTTCTTGATAATCAACTGACTGCCATCAAGGTGCCTGAGAAACCCCCGATGGCCTCAAGGATCTCTGCGTTATTTCACTGCATGTGAAAATGAAGAAAATCTACATCTGAAAAAGTCAATGGCAAAGAAACAGCCCAACCACAGTGGGACTCTGAAAGGTATCCAAGCATTTGTATGGGTTGCCAGAGTGTTATACTTCATCAAAGGCATGCTGCTCAGGAGGAGGTGAACGCAGGAAATGAAACACAAGATTTCATTTGACATGTTCTTACCGAGTATATTGATACGCTACACAAAATATTATGGAAGGAAATTACCTGTGTCAGCACTAGTATAAATACCTGTCCAATAGCCACTCAACTTTCGGTAATGGCCCTGTTAACATGGGGGCAATGAATATATGTTTGTCACTTAAATACATCAAGCAAGTCTATTAAAAAACCCCTCCGAGATTAAACCTGGCACCTATTTCAACACTGATCAGGGAGAAACAACAGATCTGAAATCACATGGTTTGAGGCCAGATGCTTTTCATAATACAGAATTTGCAACTTCTTCCCATCTTGCACACTTACGAAAACACAGAGCACTTCGCAGTGGCTTGAATCCCTGCATAATTCACAAAGTTTTGAGTATTTCATGACATGACAAATTGTTCCGGCACCTGGCTGTCATACCCTTCTGCTGCTGTTGCCTCAAATCTTCCCCCGAGGTTTTGAGGAGGAGAAGACACTGGACAGAAATAGAGTGTGTTGGGAGGGGAGTGCTGTCATTCCCTCAGGACTGAGACCTGTCCAGAGGAGTGTCACCCCCAGGGTTTACCAGCAAGTTGTCATGGCAGTCATGCACCACTGACAGAGGTCTCCCCTGCAAACATTTCCTAAGGCAGACAGCCCTTACTGAGGCTGGAATACTGTCCCTTCACCCACTCTGCTTGTGTGGGCCCTCTCCCACGGCAGACCAAGGGGAAGAATGTGTTGAATCAATTGTCACAGTAATAACTATGTGTTTCACTAACCAACTTCCTACAGCTCAGTCTCTGTAGAGACATAAATATCTCCAGATTCCACCACACTGGCAGGATCCATTAAGCCTGACATCCCTCAGAAAATAATTTACTTTCCTAGAAAATAACTAGGCCATGAAGTAGTTGAAGGACAGGTGAAGACTGATGTGTGAGGAACACTGCCAGGGGCACGGGCAGGAGAGCCTACCTGCGGACACGGGCTCCACTGTCCCCAGTCAGACACTGCACACTCACTGGGACAGTACAAGCTGCACTTCTGCACTGTCTCTGGGACTTCAGCCTGATTACACCGGGTGCTGGGCACAGCCTCCACGCCGTGGTCCTCAGCAGTGCTCACACACCTACACAGAAAACACATATTTTTGTTGGTTTGATCACAGACAAGATGGATATCAACAAGTTTTCACAAGCCCATTCAGGACACAGACATGACAATAGCTACAAGCAGCATGGCTGGTCAAAAAGTAGAATTAATATGTTAATACAAATGGAAATCAGCTATGTGCATAACGTTCTTTTGTTACTTCATACAGAGGGATTTTAACTTTGATCGGCTGACAAAGGAGCAAACAGAAAATGACAAGCAGCGAGAACAAATCTTAGCGCTCCTGCTAGTAACATCTGAGCATTTGGAAAGAACTCAGCATTTCCCCGTGCCTGGGGAATGAATATTCAGTAATAATGAACGCCACTCCGGTGCATGCGGTGCTATTACTTGGGGAAAATGTTAGCAAATCAAAATATGGAGGCTTTGCACCTCAGGGAGCTTTATGTATACATGGCATTTAGGCTGAAGAATACTAATTTAAATATCATGCCGTGTTCCTGAAAAAACCAAGGCTGCATCCCTGAAACGCTTTTCCTGCAAACCATGGCACATAAACACATGTTTGCTTTCATTTGATATACACTGGACTCAGCAACACACTCACTGTCAGATGGCCAGATATTGCAGCTTTGTGCAAGAACATACCAGCTCTTTTGGATCTGGAATACCTGAGCTTTTGTCTTCACGCACCTGACTTCCCTCGTTTGTATTCCTTCTCCACAGTGGAGGGAATTTTGTTCGCTGTTGATTTTGCATGGAGACCACGGTTCTACTTCCCAGGAATACTGATTGCACTCGCTGTAGCATGGGACTGCCTCGTGCACCTGCCAGGAGAAAGAACCAAACTCTTCAGCTGAACTGTTCAGGTTAGCACGTCTGCAGAAACGCCTCAGCCAAACCCACAGAAAGGCACACTGAAAAATATCCTGGCTTACACTCCTCATGCTAAGGCTGTTGTAATGGCTTTAAGTTCATTTATTCATTATTGACTTACCAGGGGATTTTTAAGTATATAATGAACAGCAGCATGCATGCAGCATCTTAGGAAGCAGGATAAATAACAGCTATTTCCTGCAGCCAGAAGAGGAACTCCATTACAATTTCATTTGCTCTGCCTGCTCTCAGTATAATCTATCACGTGTCATTCACCAGGACCGTAGGTACCACATCCTTTTGTGCTTCACAAAGTACAAACTTACAATCAGCACTCATTTACCTTCGCTTCTAACGCATTCTTATAAGCCATTTACCACAAGAGAATGAAATTTCATGCATCCTACAAATTTCATTTTTATACACAAAACCAGTAAATGCTTTCTTGCCTGCAGGTGACTTATCTCTAACATATCTCATAATCAAACATGACAGTGTATTCACCTGAACTATGGTATCTACGTAGAGAGAAAAATACAGCCAAAAGCTTGATAAAAGGTGCCAGATATTCAGGTTTTTAAAAGCAGCACACTGAGATACAGCACTTCAGCAGATTTCTAGGTTTAAATAAATGAATGCATCAACAGTTCTATTACAGTGATGAATAAAAGTTATTTATTTTGAATCTGGTTTGTCTGCAGAAGCTGATTTGAAGATACAGTATTCCCTGTTGCTTTGCATGAAGCACAATGTGCTGCCCTGGAAAAATACAGTGCACCTAAAATTTCTTCTTCCACACACCAAAATGTCCTCAGCCTTGCTGCTTTGGAGCCATTTCATTCTCACCATCAGAGTAACTATAAACCAATAGCCTTCCTCCCAACAACCCCCCAAAAAGATTCAGCCACATGTTTAATAATTTACCGCTGATTATGACTAGACATGCTGTGGCCACAAGAATAAAGAAACCTTCTTTGTAACATTTTGGAGGTGGGAAGACAAGAAAATTGAGCTTCCAGTCTGAAAACAAAACTGGTGTTCCATCAGAAAACCACCTTCATTTCAAATGGAAAGAAGACAACTTGCAAAGGATGACTCCTCAGAAACAGAAAATGTCAGAAACTAATGTTAACTGTGGGTCTGCCTATATATACAGTGCATAGGTTTAGCAGAAGGAAGAATAACAGATGCTGAAAAGTGCAAAATATGTAAAGGTGAAAAGACAGGAAAGAGGGAAATCAACGTCTGAACTGGTGAGGGCAAGGACAGTATGAACTAGTAAGAGCATCATATTTCACACAGAGGAGGGGAACGAAGCTGGCAAAGGCAGCCATACCATTAGCACCATTTCCCCTGCATATTATTAAACACAAATTACAAACCTGGACGTGGCTTTGAGCAACCTGAACTAGAAGAAGGTGTCCCTGCCCATGATGGGAGGGTCAGAAATGAGATGATCTTTAAGGTCCATGTGAACTGAAAGCACTCTCTGGTTCTATGAGCACAGTGCCCCGAGGCACTGGCACTTGGCCTAACTCCAGAATGCACAGGTGTCTGTGGATTGCTCAAAGTGCACACAGAGCCAAGCTTCCCACACTGAGCAAGCAGCACCACAAGCACTGCTAATTAGCTGAGCAGACAGGCTCGTTATCATTAACTGGTCTACATGGGAGCACAGAGAAGAGCACTCACCAATGGGCTCAGCACCAGCCAGCGGGGTGCCCATGGGTGCTGGGACTCAGCAGAAGCCACCGTCCTGCCCCACCAGCCTGTCCCCTCCAGAGAGCCACTGACTCCTGCAGCCACAGCCCTGCACACACTGGGGACAACAGCAATCCCTCTTCAGGCACTGCAAAGCCTTTGTGCTCCCCACAGACATCCATCCAGGAGTTGGATGTAGAGACAGGGAGTATTTATTAGTTCCCCTGCTCCACAGGGGGAAGGAAACACTACAGCCTGCCTATGTTGCCTGACAAAACACCCTGCCGCCCGCAGGAGACGATTCGTGAGGGAAACAGGTGCTTCAGGCATGATCAGTTTTTTCCTCATCACAGAGGGAGTGAGCAAAGAGCCAAATTTGGACAAAACTGGCCGCCAGGGGCCAGCCCAGGGAGGAGGTGCCTCGCAGGGCAGTGTCAAGGATGGTAAAACTTAATAAGTAAGTTTATTAAGAGCTGGGTGACCTACTCCTGCTGTTTAGACTTCTGGAGAGGAAGCTGAGGTTGGGAGCAGGCGGGAGGTGACGGTGCGGTGCTGCCTCCCTCCCTCCACAGGCACAGTGGGGCAGCTGGGGCAGTCCAGCACAAACAGCAGCTTTGGGGATTTAAGATTCTTTTCCTTGCTCTATTAAATAACTCTTCCTCAAGGTTAGAGGATACCACTGTGAATCCTGCAGGTTCACAGCACTGCCGGCCTCTCAGCACTTGCCCTGTTGCCCGAAGCCAGGATGAGGCCAAGGGCTTGGGAATCCCATCTCGTTGTCTCAGTGACCTTTGATTGCTCTGCCTTAACATCTGTTAAACCTCAGACCTTTCCGAACCAGCAAAGCCCACCTGTGGATAGCAGCAAAGGCTTAACATCAGGCATTCACCATGAATGTGTTTTAGTGGTCAAAACCTCCTGTGGCAAATACCTGCTGCAGTAACTGTGTAGGAAAACCAGACAGAGTTGGGCAGGCGTGGGATGCCACATGAACGAAAATCTATCTGAGGAATCCTGTGAGCCAAAACAGAAATCCCACAGGCACTGACAAAAATACACATAACGTGAAGTGATACTTCAAATGTGCCCTCGCAAGAGCAGGAAGGATCACAATAACAAAGCCATTAACAGAGCACTTCTAGCCTGCTGTCTGATTGTGTCAAACCGGTCCGATCAGCTCTCTTCCTCCTCCGACACACAGACAGACAGACAGACAGACAGACATCCCGCTTTGTGCTGGAGGAGGGAAGACACACAGCACTGGCTGCATGTCCCTGTGGTACCTCAGATCCCTGGTGATCTGCTGCTGATCTGTGCAGTACTTCCTCTTTGGTCAGGACCCCCAGCTTACACTCACCACCAAAAAACCGAATTATAACTGTCACAAGTAACCTGTTTTCCTGAGTGATTGTGCTGACACCACAGCACCTCGTTCCTGTGAACGAGCTCTCCCCTCTGCCCTGCGTCAGTACTGAGCAATGCCGTCTCTGGTAGCGCCTCTGGGACACTGGGGAGATGTAAATAACTGGGGAGATGTAAATAACCACCCGCGTCACCAGGAGGGACACACTTCTTCAGAACAAGTTACAACAGGCACCAGTGGATGCCATTAAGCTTTTAAGTGGAAGTCTCAAGGAGATGCAAGATTTCCATGGGTGGAACTCTGTGGGAATGAGTTCAGGAAGCTGTGAATACAATTTGTAACTCCATCTTTGCATTTAAAAACCACAGTGATGTGGCATGTGGTCCTTTCCTCCACAGGACAATGTTTTCCTCCCATTTCTCTCTCCCGGCTTGCTATAATTTGTTTTCAATCACCTCCAATTACACTTTTTTGTTTTTGGAATTTGGAAAAAAACCTGCAACAAACCTTAAAGCCTGCCATTCCTGTTTTTGCTAGGAGCTGTGGTACTTAAGGAGGTCAAACAGGTGTGCTCTTGATTTCGCATTTTCAAACGATTTTGACTAAGCATTGCTGTTCTGTGGGTCCCACAAAACAGGAGACCCTAGGTTCACTTCTCACCTCCTGTGTGCACGGGGACACCCCTGTCCTGACCCTGAACAGAGGCTGGGACAGGATGTGGTGTCCTCACTCCCTCACTCCTCACCAACCCAGGGACCCAAAGTGCCCAAGCCTGGAGGGGGTTGGGATGTGCTCCCATGGACCCCTGCCTCTAACACAGAGTCCATCCAACCTTCAAATTACACATGGGCAGGTCTCCCGACCCACAACAATTTTGCCATCCACTACCTCTGCTGCAGATACAGAAGTCCCTTGTCCAGCTATGCCACTTCTCTTCCCAAGCACAAAGACAACAGTTCCTTTGAAAATAATCTGCTTAATGCTTACCCTTCCCCAAGCTTATGCAAACCCACTATGGACAGTGCATTTACAAACCCCTTCACACTGAGGTCCCCAACGCATGTATGGAGCTGTAGTGCCACAATCCAGGTCCTGAAGGGCAAAAATGAAATTAATTCCATGTAATAGGCACAGGAACCCATTGTTCTGCATGGCTCAGCAGGGAGAAAGATGCTGGAAGCTGCAGATACCTGACCTGTGAGGAGTTGCAGAGATCAGTGCCCAGGGTGACCAGCTTGGCTTCATCCCCTACTCCCTCAAGAAATAAACACAGTCTTCTGGCATTTTAGCAAATTAACTGCTTTCCTCAATTTTTATTCATATTTACATGCTGGGTTTTGGGCTCAATGAACCAAGGGCTGAAATGATGACTGACTGAAGCCAAGGGGAGTTTTGCTGCTGCCTTTCCCAGGATCACTGTATCACTCTTTGTAGTCAGAATTAATCTGGAACACTGCTTTAACACCTGAATCCCAAAATCGAGTCAATGGGCACAATTCTCAATAAATTAAAAGAAGGACAAAAGCTACTTTTTAAGAGACAGACTGCTAAAGCTTGCCCTCATGAAAGAACCCAGTTCCCATTCACTCAAAAGCAAACCCTGAGCCCTTGCTAAAGCATATTGATGTGGACAGTTACTTCAACAAGATATACAAACGCTAATCTATTTATTTTCTCTTTTAATAGCTGATACTTGCATTTTAATGAAAAATCCAAATATCTAACCACCAAAGAGCTTTGGTGCGATTTATAAAGCTCTCTAACTTACTTATTTAAATGTAGGTCAACAATAATAGTGACTTTGCAAAGGACTTATAGAAACAAATGCGCTTGCTCAACTGATGAGATTCATTACAAGAAATGAACCTATCCGTCAGGTGGCCTGTCTGATGAGCACCTGCAGAATAAACTAGAACGAGGTTCAACGCTTCTGAAAATCATAGTGACTTCATATTTCAGTGAACATCAAGATTTATTGTCCCTCAAGGTAAATATTGACTCTGGTTCTCCCTCAGTCGATATTTTAGCTTTCATGACAGTAAATCTCGGTGTTCACTCCAACTAAGTCAATATCTGCTTATTATATTAGAACAACCAAACTGATCACTGTAGCAGTTGCCTGAAACCCTGAGGACTACCTCTGTGCTATTCATTTCTAATACAAATGGGCTAAATTCATTGCTAACATGGGTTCATTTCACATGGCTGCCCTTATATCAAGGTTACATTAGACCTAATACATTGAAACAGCCAGAACCGAAGAAATAACAACCCATTTTTAAACTATGGAGACCACCACGAGTAACACTAAAGGTAGAAAAGATTTCATACAGGAAGGAGAGCTGACTTGCTCTGTTTTTCAAAGAGACTTGCTGGTAAGGGTTGAAACCACTCCTACTGAGACTGGACAGCAATTTGCTCACTTAGAATACTTTCTGCATAACCACTTGTACGTTCTCTGCATATCCAGGCTGCAAGAGGAGGCAACAGTGGGACGCCACCATGCAAAAGGGACCTCTCCTGCTCTTGAGCTTATGGCCACAGCCAGCACCTCTCTTGCAACCAGCCTGACATGAATGGATCCAAACTATGGTAGGAAATACATCTCAAAAAATGTCCATTCATTGTAATAATCTACAAATTTGACTTCTACATTGACTCCACCTTGTTCACCCAAACCTCTTTTTTTTGGTAGAGATGCCCATATATTAGCTGAATAACTTTTATAATGTTCCAATAACTTTTATAATGTTCCAATGCTGCTTTCACATTCTGTTCAATCCAAACCAGGTAATTTCTAACAATGAATTTCTTCTATTTAATTCTTTCGAACTGAATTAAAAATGGAGTACTTGCTTTGTTAATTACTTAACTGCGTGTTTGATTTGGCAGATCTAAGCACGCACTTAAAAGCTTTACTGAATTAACTGTATAACTGAAGGACAAGTACTTGCACATTAACAAACACTACATCACAGAAATTATCTCATTCAAATTTCAACGTTAAATAGTTCTCTTTAAAATAAAATTGATTTTATTTCATGCTAGTTTATATATTGATCACGATTGCCAGAAATATGCTAACCGCTCACCACTATTAAACCTGGTTGAACAGTTAATTTTCAAGCAATTTAGATTTTGCAAAGCAGCAGCTTCACTGATGAACGCTTGTCTTTAGGTATTTGGATGCTGCAAATAGGCACCAAAACTTCAAAAAAAAAGTTGCTCAAAATTACTTAGAGCACAAAAGTTTGGACAGATCTTTATGTGGTAAGACTTCTAAATTATCGGAATTCCTGAATTTTGTAGCAGATCCCTGCACAAATACTTGTGAAGCAAATTCAGCAGTTTTAGTTTTCATTTACACCCAAATCAAAGGAGTTTGTGTTTCATACCTCCTTTGTGGTGCAGAGAAAAGAAAATCAATTAGAGCTTCGCTAAGGGTCTGAAAAGCCTTCACTGGTGTTGAACCAAAAAAATTGAAACTGTCTAAAACTTTGTATCTGGCAGAAGGATGGGATCCATTTTATTCTAAGTTCAGAGCCAGGGCAGTAATTACAACAGCACAGACACAGAGTTTCACCAGTTCCCCGGGCCTGCCCTGTGGGCAGTATGGAAGCCCCTACAGAAACAGACCCCCTCACCATTACTCCACTACTTCAAAAACTGCTGAGAAATTATTTTCTCTGAAAAGAGTGAGAACATTTATCGAGCCTCTGAAGTTTCCTCTGCTCTTGATTATCTATTTATAGCCCAATCCTCAAAACTGCTCAACTTTAATCCTAATTTACACATGATACAACTGAAGATGAAGAGTTGAGTGATTTACTAGAGGGTGGCAAGGGAGCCCTCGGGGAGTGGGGGACTCAATCTGGAAATGTCCAATTTCTTGCAGTAACTGGATGATATCTCAGCTTAAAATCAGATCCTGGAAAGTTCAGATAAACACATTTCAGGATGAAGCCATTGAAAAAAGCAGCACTGTAAAGTTCTGGCTGCAAAATGAGGAAAAGAGGAGAAATTAGGAAAGCAGCAGGGTGTTCTTGCTATAAAGACATCTGGACGCTCCACTTTCCCTCACCACGGCCTTTAGCTGCTTTTACTGCATCTACTTTTTTGCTGGACTTTACAAAATGCTTCTAGTAAATTCTTTACATTCTTCTAATGGATAATTAAATATCCAAAGTCAGACACTGATTTATTTCAAATTCTTAAATGCAATGAGTGGAAAATGCCTTGTTTAAAAAGTTAATTGAGGCGACTGTCGAACCCCAGTCATTACAGCTCACTCTGATAGAACTACCATGCTGCTCAGCAAGGTTTATTAATTCGTATTTACGAGTGGTAAGTGGTTTTATTTTCTGTGAGATTGGTGCAGGCACTAGAAACACCAAGCTGTAACATGGTAAAGCTTGAGTGCTCTTTCTCAGAGATTAAAATAACAAGTTGGCATCATTCAACATGAGTAAATAAGGAAAAAATAAGCAGCTCCTGGCCCCAAACCTGCCTGTCTGGTTTTACTCGGGGTTTCACTATCACTACAACCTCTGAGGAGCAGGACATAGCACAAAGTATAACCTTGCACATATTGGGTATTTATTTCTACCTGAAATAATCAGGCAAGACAATTTAGCCTCAGAGTTATGCAAAAAAATGGAGGCATTAAAGTGGGAATGGGGGCTGAGAATACAGTCACGAATGGCCAGTTCCTGTGCCTCTGCTTTTTATTTTACATTTTAATTATGTTTCATCCCTATCAAGAAAATATTGAATCCAGATAAGATACTAACAAATGCCATCTTACTATGTTGTCAAATATGGGGGTTTAAAGCCAGGCAGAAACTCATTAGTGAGAGTTTCAGTGCATTTTCGCAGATTTCAGGAGTTGTAGGTGCTGCTGCCTCCCTGTCACAAAGCTAGGCAAGCATAGAAAATTTAAGTAGATATAAATAAATCAATATCCCTTGTTTCTGAAACAGCACATTTTGCTGCAGCTGAAGTTTCAGGGGTAGCAAACAAATGTGGCACCTCTCTGGATAAATCTGTTATGTTATAATAATGTTGGATCCAGTTTTAAAGAGAGTAAGAGAAAAAAAAAAGCTGATTGATGAAGAAAACATCGAAGCCCCTTTTTACTGGATGAGAACAACAAGATGAAGACAGATTGCAACACCAACCTGAGCCTTCGTAGATGTCCATGTTAGCAGGGCATGACAAGCAGAAAGGAAAGAAAATTATATATTCATTAGTTTGGCTGCTGTATGCTAATATTGAAAAAAAAAAAAAAAAGGCAGAAAATCTGCTTAAAATAAAATTGCCACAATGTAACGTTGCATTCAATCCTTCGATTTCCCCATCTTTAAAAAAAAAATTACCTCAAGCGGAAATCAGGCATTTCTTTGTGAGTGAATGAAAAGCACTAAAAGAACAAAGCAGAGTTCACTCAGCTCCATCCAGCAATCCTCTGCAGCTCCTCACTGTGTCTCACAATCAAAGTTTAGGATAATAATTTTTTTTTTTAAATCTATGAAAATCTGTGAACCTGAAATCTGGTAAGACACCCCCCAGTTATGGACTATCAGTCGCAACAGACCGGAAAGGCTTTCGGACATTTCAGTCTTAACTGGGTGGCTCTGTCATCAGTGAAGCTTGCAGCTGCCATCTCCCACTCCTCCCATCTGCCTGAAGCACCCAACGAAGCCCCCACAGAGGGGTGCCAGGAGGTGTGCCACCCCAGCCTGGGGACACGGGGCTCTGGAGCCTGTCACTGCCACCGCCGCGGGTCCCTGCCCAGCCAGCCGGCGCTCCCAGACCCCATCACTGCACTCCAGCAGGTCAGAAACCTGCCCCGGCGGGATGTGAGCAAGTAATTACTCGATGCAGCAGCCAAGTCATCTGTCACATGAAATGAAATAAACGCCGTCACTAAACACAAACAGTCCCACAGAAGCACTTTCTTTGTAGGCATCTGGACAATAGGCAATTTAAAGAAAAGACCATCAGAGCTTCCTGCTAAGTTAAAAATGATGCCTCGGAGACAAAGCTCAGCCCCAGCCTTTCTTTTAGGAGATTTTAAATCATTTCAAGGTCTAAGAGCTTCAAATTGATATTCTATCAGTTTATTTTCATGTCTTAAGCAAGAATGAATTAACGCGACAAGAGCAGTCACGTCTGCCCTCACCATGGTATGATCTTGAACTGACAATTTTTCCACACGAGATTTAAAACCAGTTAACTGACAAGAACAATTTGATTGATAGCACTATAGACAAGAGATAGAAGAGACTGGGAAGTGTCAGGCAGTTGAAAGTTATGTTTTTTGAAACACTCTTCTATGAGGCTACACCAAAGGCTGGGAAGCAGAGAGAACTGCAAACTGCTCCTGAGGCTTCCCGCAGTCACAGCAAGAAACAGTCCAGTTTATGTTCCTGCAAGAGCAGGAACAGAAATGCAAACCAGTCCATAACCTGATTGTCTCGTTAGGATGAGACTGTGGCTCTCCCCCCAGCCTGCTCAGCAGCAGGTCTCATTCCTCCTCAGCAGCATCCAGACAGAAACAGATGCTCGCAGGCAGAGTGGGATGGGGGCTGATGGATGAGTGATAGATCCCATAGCTCCAGAGCTCAGAGAGATCACCCACAGCCTGATTAGCAACTGGAGCTGGAAAAATTTTCCTAGAAGGGCAAGATACTGCAGAAGGCAGGGTATGTGACAGCCTGTTGCACGGCCTGTTTGTGGGAGCTGTCTTGCTGCCAGGACAGGCAGATGTTAGTACCGCGTTTAGACGCGGCATTAACTCCCGTGATTTTCTCCCTGTAATTACAGGTGAGGCAAAGGCAGATCCCCCAGCAGTGCTGCACAGAGCCCAGCCTCAGGACCAGGCACACAGACCCACAGATGTGAAGGGAGCTATAACCACACCACTGCACACTTAAAAATCCTGCGATTGTTCGAATCTGACAGTTTTTATTGCTATTTCTTGCAGGTGGATCCAGACAGAAAAGATTTAGGCACACAAGAGCCAGGTTTTCTTCCTCAAATGCATATGTTCAAGGAAAGTGATCTGCTGCAGAGAGAAACCATGCTTCTACCTGAAAGAACATCCATATTTAATAAACTAAAGGCTCCCTTGAGCCAGAAGTTAAATTCTACTCAACCTACTTCAAACATCAGAGTGCATATACACTGTCCCCAAGCCAAAAGATAAGAGGGAATTGCTTGCAAGCTACTACCTTGTGGGGTAGGTGATGTCCCTGTATTTCTGAGTATCTTTCTTCTGTTTCTGTTCCTTTCTTTCAGGGAATATGTATTTTCAGATTCCTACATTTCTATCACTGACCTGTAGTTGGAGGTTAAATGCTTGACATGGACCTGCACAAATCCCCGCGAATCAACGCAAAGACTTCTCCTGAATTCCTCTGGGATGTGCTGTAGCAAGCAAGAAACATCTGAACATTTATAGGTGCTTCACTAAAATTTAGGGGAAAAAAAAAAAGCATTGATCATGGTGAATTTTTGCTGCAGTATGTATTCATTTAAAATGGACATCAATACTGCCTATATACTGCTGATTAATGAGAAGCTATACGAAAACCAAACAGATGGTTTTTTGAATAAATCTGACAAGGAACACATTCCTGGGGTGTTCACGGGGGGTTGGAATAGATAATATTTAAGGTCCCTCACAACCCAAAACATTCTGTTATTCTGTGAGGGAACAATAGAATAATTCTTCATGCACACACCGCCCATGCTCTGCAAACATCAGCATCTAGCACACAGCTGTATTTTCTTGGTTTTAAGGAGTTTATGAGTGTCTGACTACTGGAACCCTACCAGAACACTGAACTCCTTATTTGTTCAGGTACCAGAGGAATAAGCACCAGCAGTGCACCAAGTCCTGCTCTGTACTGCCGTTCAGGATGGGTATGTCAGGGCACCAGTGATTCAGCAGTTCTCACACCTCTGCCATTCCCTGGAGCACCACCTTCACGCATCCATGATTCTGGAAATAATGGAGTGGAAAAGGCTGTTTCCCAAAACAGTAAGTAAAAGGAGGAAATAGAAAGCAAATGCTTATGGAGACTACACAATCCAGCTGTGCTTTGCAGTGTGTTGTACACATGAACCACTCTCCATGAAACCTTTTAGAGAATTAAATAATGCAACACAGCAAACAGCGTGTGATATAAATTAGAGGACACAGTAATTTAAAGATCATGCAAATGGTCTAAAAGAAAGTATTTACTCGGCCCACAGTAGAAGAGAAAGTAAGGAAAATTAACAAGGCAGAGACAAGAAACTGATGTTGAATAGCAGATCTGAAAGGAACTGAAGAGTCAAAGAAATGAGGGGAAATACCATTACCCATCACAGGAGCCACACAGAGAAAGCCCAACACTAAAAAATAGTCTATTTACAATAGAGGGAATGGCAGGAAATGGAAGATCACCAACAGGGTGAAGACAAAGAAAGATGAGATAAACTTTTTATGAGAGGCACTGACTCAGAAAGTTTGGCCAACAAGGAGGGAAAACTTGAAGAGACACTTGAAATAACTTCTGTGTCAGTGGGGTTATCTAGGAACAACAGGGACAACATGCCCAGCATCCTTCAGAAGATGCAATGCAAGAGAGCTGGAGGAAGAAATGAGGAAAACAGTGACTTGCACAGCAGTCATACAAACTTTTATTCTTGGGAAAAAATTTTCTTACAGCCATCATCGATAAGCAGCAGAAAATAACAAGGAGATGAGAAGCAGGCAGCACGTGTTTGTCAAGAACAAACTGTGTGAAATCATTCTGATGTTCTTCAGTAACAGGATAAGAGATGCTGTGGATAGGGATGAAATGGCAGGCATTATGTCGACCTTAGTAAGCCTTTCACACACCTTCAGGCTAAGGAAATATGGTTTGGATTAATCTAATACTCTGCAGTACAATCCTGGAAAATCACATTCTGAATAGCAAAGTGTAAAACTGGCAAGAAACCACACACATGGCTCTGCAGAGCTTTATGTTCTGTATCCAGTCATAGTCCTTGTTTTCATCAATTTGGGACTGATGGACTGAAAATGATTCTTTCTGACTCTGTGGATGCTGCCAAGGCGAGAGGGACAGCGAGGCAACCGGAGGACAGGAAGAGAATTCAAGATGTGCTTTATGAATGGGTGACATGGGATGAAAAAATAGGTTGGAAGAGAGGTACAGAACTGCAGTGAGCAGCGACTGACCAGACAGCAGTGAGAACACAGGATGAGAAACAAACAGTCCCTCAGTGGTAGCACTGTCCTGGATCCAGAAATTGCACAGAACCATAAAGAGAATGTGATTCAACAGTATAGTAAAACGACGAGACAAAAGCAGAATTTGTAAAACGCTGAGGTACACTTCAGCTGTGGCACGGATTAATCTCAGGAAGCACATCCAGACTTAGGTACCCAACTTCATGGGAAAGCTGAAGGATCTGAACCAACTGGGGAACAACTGATGACAGCAACACTATAAAGACCAGAATCGAATTACCAAGGTGAGTGGTGGCATTTCCTCTGTTGCTTTACAGGCAAACATTTAAAACACCAATATAATTAGTTACCATCTATATGATGGCAGATCTGTCAACAAAGCACGGTATCACTGTCAGATAAAGTAGCAATGCTGAGCCATAAAAAGAAATAACTCTGCTGTATCACACCAGATGCAGAGTAGCAAAAAGACACCTGAGAGAGCTTTAAAGAGATCTTCCAGCAGCTTGAAACCATCTATCTGCAGCATCACTGAGCTCCGTGCTGGCTTATTCACTGCTGCCTTGAATAAATCAGATTGCCAGATTACGTTTTGGAAACCAGAGGCTCTCTTACACCTCATAGAGGAACAGGGGGGAGGAATTGCCATTATATTAGATATTAACAACACTGTTGTTGTAGCACTGCCTACAGTCCTAGCTCCTCATTGTAAAAGTAACATTGACAATGACAGAGTAGTTAAAGGACAGCCAGGAAAATAATTCAAAGTCTGAAACACTTGCCTAAAAGTAACAAAATGAAGAAACCCACTTTGGTTCAGATGAGAGACGGGAAAGAGGAGATTCAATTATTTTTGAGAATATACAGAGATAATTTCTCTTAGAAGACCTCTTTTTAAGCTAGCAGGTAAAGATGTACATTCCCAAGGCTGAGAGCTGTAGTTAGACAATTTCAACTAAAATTATACAAAAAGAGGGAACTTTTTAAGTATGAAGGAAATTAACTACTGGATTAGTTTATCCAGGGTTATTCCTCCTCCAGCCAAAGAGTGTGTCTTTCCACAAACCTCCCCAGCTAGGCAGGGATTTGACTGCAGACAAGGAGCTTATCCTGTACAAGAGGTCAAAGCAGACCCCCATCATCATCATCATCATCATCATCATCATCATCATCATCATCATCATCATCATCACCATCATGTACCTCTGGTCTTAGGATCTCTAAATGAGGAACTCCACAGAAGACTTCTAAATCATGTATTAATCATCCAGTGAGCACCACACTTATTAAGCCACACTACATACTTTAAATATAAATTGCACATTGAAGTTGGAGGGATTCTTGCGTGGATTTCACGTACGTTTTGAGAGGCTCTCAAAAAACCACAGTTCTACATTATAGATCACAGGCACACTGGAGTTCAGCCAGTTCGTGTATCATCCCATAAATGTTGATCCCCCAAAGATGACAATATTTTATTTACTGCATCAGCTCTAGCTACTAAATTTTAAGCAAGACAGGAGCAGAATTCAGCTGGAATTTTAGCTAGGTCACGACGGCACCAATGGCATCAGGATGGAGCAGGAAAACAAAAAAAAGCAATCATTTAAATAAAGCAAACACTCCCCTGCCTGCATCTATTCATCAATGAATTCTGCCACTTCTCAGCTGTAACTCTGGGGTGGGTAAAATAGATGGAATATTTGGAAATGCAAGTTGGAGTCTCCTGTCTCTGGATAGAGGCTTCCAGATCTTTGGTTTGCTTCTGAGACAGCTGCTCCTGCGGGTTTTTATTAGTAAGACCTCTTGCTTAGCAATGCATCTCTGACCTTCCTGCAGGTCAGTGCGTAGTACCTGGCACATGGACAAATATATGCATGTATGCATGGATACCACTAGGAATAAACAGGAGCTGATTGACAGAAAAGTGAAAAGAAAGAAAACAGAGAGAGAACAACTGCCAAAGAAGGACAAATATTCACTGTGCAGAAGTGCATTTCAGGGGAAACAAGAAAAAGAGGAGAAATATGGTAACAAGGAATACTGGCAGTGACACAGTGAAGGATAAAGGCAAAGAAAAGACAAAGGAAAACACTAGAGGAAGAGGCTCACTGTGTTTTATAAAGGCTTGACAAAGCATAACACAAAGCAAAATATGTCTGAGGCAGGACAGAGGCACACAGGGAAGCAATGACAAAGTTATTTGCAACAGGGAATACATGGAACCCTGCTGGGCTTGACTTGGGTCATCTCTTTGTGGTCTGGCAAGTCCTGTAACAGCTTCTGATCATGTGAGACACATGCAATAGACAGAAGAGTTGGCAAAGCAGCAACGTTTAAACAGCAAATGCCTGTATATCTACTGACAGTTTGATAGTGACCTCAGTGCCACCGTTTGTTCTACTGGCAACACTTGTGTGGTTATTGTCAGCTTAATTTACAAAGCCACCTTTGGAAATCTTTGCTTCCAGCAAGCAGTGCAGGTGTCAGAATCAAGCTCCATTCGGTTTGTACCAAAGCCTCTCCCACAGTGCAGCTGCACACCAGTGTGTGCGTCCAGACACACTGATTTCAGAGAATCGTGGAATCAGAGAATATGAGGTTGGATGGGACCTCAGGGATCATCTGGTCCAACTTTTCATGACAAAAGCACAGTCTAGACAAGGTAGCCCAGCACCGTGCCCAGCATGATGAAAGTGTCCAGCACTGGGGAAGCCACCACCTCCCTGGATTATTCCAATGGATTGTTCTCACTGTGAAAAAATTTCCTTGTGTCCAGCTGGAAGAAGTAATGTGTTTTTTTACCTGTTGCCTTTTCCACACAACTCCTTGCAAAAAGAGGGCCTCCATCTTCTTTGTAGATACTGGGACATGGAACAAGCCACATTTCACTGCCATTTCATTTAGACTTAGACATGAACACCACACAGCAAGGAAAGTACCTCACTCAAAGAGCCATTTAAAAATACTAGAGCATAGCAGTAAATTCCTCTCAGTGTTTATTACTGGGACTTCAGACAGTTTGCAAATTACATTTTTAATTGCCAAATGCTGACAAGTGGACTATGAAGGAGCAGCATAGAGCACACTGCTTCAGATGGGTATAGAGAAATACAGCCTGGTAGAGATCACTGAAAAATCCACTGCATTTGGAATAAATAATAGTTTAGGTTGGATTTTTTTTGTTTTGGGGTTTTTTTCGGATTATCTAATACAACAATTGAGCTGCCTTTTGTTACCTTCTATCACATTAAAAAAACCAAACTATCAGAGAAGGAAAAGCGCCAAACAAATTCCTTCTTTTGCACCATGGAAATGAAAAAAAAAGTAATCAGCTGTTATTCGTGCTTGTGCATGTTTAGACATGGAAATAGTTTTCTTAATAAAAACAAAAGACATTACAAGTTTGAGGAAAACAGAAACCTGAGGCAGCATTCTCCCCTTCTAAATACAATGAAAGATGCTTCTCAAGGACAATGCCTGACTTTCTAACTCAGGCAACTGCTGGACACCAACAAAACCAAACCATATTTCTCACTGTGATGGTCAGCAAAACAGGATATTCTAAATAAACAATCCAAATCACAAAATTCATGCCTCTCTGTTCCTGCCTGGCTTCCTCAAGTGCTGGACAGAGGTCTCTGGAGCAGGATGTGCTCCTGTTAAACACCAGGAATGCGAGCAGGTAGCTGTGGTGCACTGCCAGCCAGAGGGCCCTTTGTAAATATCTCTGACATGAGATTCCCCACACAAAAGGAAAAAGGATTTCTTTTCCTCACGCATCCAGACAAAATGATTATGGCTGCACTTGAGCACTGCAGAGTGAAACCAAAGCAACTAAAGGAAAAAGCCCAATGGCACACTGGGCAGGAGCTCCATGGCTTCACACAAGCAAAAGACATCAGAGAAATCCCTCTTGCTGGCACTTGGGATTTCCACCTAAAATCAGGAACAAATCCCGTCTCTCCAGTGGGGAACACCACCGGAGCCACCCAGCAGTGTTGTTGCAGCCCCCTACACTGGGTGCAAAACCAGCAGCAACCCAGAGGGGTTGGCATGTGCAGGAGAGCATGAGGGACCCCAGCACTCACCTGAGAGAAAGGCAACTCAACACTGCTCCCTGCCTACTGGAAAATTCACTTTGATGCTCTCCAAAGATTATAGTCTTGATGCTTTTTGCATTCCTGGAAATCAACAAGACACATCACCAGTGGGGAGGGCCGGGGCAGAGAAAATGCTGGTAACAGACACTATTGTAATGGCTATGCTTTTAAGACCTCCTGGGGATGAGGTGAGATGCCACAGTGGGTAAAACACACCCTTCCTCAGGAAACAATTATGGGAGGCTTAAAGAAAATGAGGTGAAACACTGAAGGAAGCCCCTGATGGTGTATACAAGGGCAGCTCTAAAACAGAGAACAAACCAGGATACAGTGAGGCAAGATTATCTTTGCTTGGTGCAGTAATACGTGCAGGCTTCTTCAGAGCACATCTACTTACAGCAAATGACATTTTCAACAACTCTAATGATAAGAACGCATGCTTTTGGTGGGAATTATGCCCTCAGACTGAATGCTTCCAGAAGCCTATCTTGTTTTTTCCCACAGCAATGTGATACTAAGCATTCAGACTTTTCTCTGCTATATTGGCTCTTTTGGATTGTTTTCTTTGTTTTCATTGCACCACAGGCATGCCAGAAGTGCAGACACAGCAATAGCAGACAGGGGATGCAAGCACATCTCCAGTGAGGTCGTGTTCTCCATCAGGCTCGCACGGCAGCAGAGAGACGAGCGCTGCTCTGATACGGAAGAAATAACAGGACCATGAACGTGGTTATTCATCTTCTCCATAGCTCACTCCATCAGCAGAATTACACACAGCAGGAATCCACGCCCAGGCCTCTGGTAGGACCTAACAAACTTGAGAAATTCTTATAGGAAGACTTAGTTTGGTCCTGTGCAACAGCTCTTTCCCTCTGAAAAGGGCACTGTGGCACGGGTTGATTAGCTAGGAAGACTTTTCCTTGCAGTCAGCCTCTGTCTCCACTCTTTTAATTCCACCCCACTACCCTCACTAGATCCCGGGGCATCACACTGCATAACTGGTGTATTTCCTTGATATTTACACCCTTTATGTGCTTGGGAACTGCTATGAACTCCTATGGACACCGCTCAGCCCCAGATGCCTTTTCACCCCAGTATTTGGCCCTTCCCCCTCCCCCAGCCATGGGATGACATAGCTGTGCTAACCACAGCCCAAACTCCCACTCAGAAGCAGCCTGGGCAGCACAGGGGGCTGGATGGCCCCAGCCCACACAAGCCCTTGAAGCCTTTAGCTTAAGCACACACAGGCTGAATCCCGACTTTGATGGAAAAGGGGAATGTACCATTCAAACATCACACTGCTTGCTCTCCCCTGGCTTCTTGGCCCATTTACTGTGCTCTTCCCAGGCATTAGGAGGGAAGGAAAGCTCTCTATCTATGTTTATTACGCAATTCAGTTCCATATCAGCATATTTAACTTGTTTACGCTGAACTCTGCTGCCTTAGCAAAGAACCACTGAGCAGAGTCTTAGGGGATTACGTTCAGTATTTTCTCTTAATTAGGCCGCGCTGGCTCCTAAGATGCTGTGCACTGCTTTTATCTGCATCCTCCCACAAGCTGGAACTGTGTACCTCAGTATTGCATAAATGTTTTTACTCTTCTCTGAGATAAACCTAAAGAGATTAGGCTGCTCGGCTTCTCTCAGGTTCCTGCAGATTATTACCCATGACCTCACTGCCCTCATGTACATGATCCTTATCTCCCTCCAACACTTCCTGGTTTTGAATGCTTCTGATTATGTGACAGAGCCTGAAAAATGGCCAGGGCCTCCCTCTGTGATTTGCTCTTTCTAAAAATGCTCTCATTTGCTGATTCTTTCCTTCACCTGTTCCTTTTTCAATAGACCATTTGGGACAATAATCCGAAAGCATTTATTGCAATTGGGCTGGTTTTCCAGAATCATTTGGTCTGCCAACTATTAAGATTCATCCCAGCACTGGATTTCAGAAACCTGGAGGCAAGGGAACATCCAAGCTTTCCTAGAAGTCATAAGAAATCCACGGACTAACCTCTACTGCCTGACCTAGCTCTCCTTAGGCTGCAGTATATTTCTCTGCAGAGATGATGACTATTTAATATGAACATCAAGAAAATGTGAGGCTATAAGTCACCTCAGAATCTTTTATCATACTTTCAGACCAAGCACTGGGAATCTAAGTGTCAATGGGACTTCACCCTGCAGACACCTTTAAGCCCGAGACACCGTCATCCTGCCTGGGCTCCCACATCAGGCAGGTCAGCTGGCCGACGGGTACTTTATTCATGTTAAATCTTTATTTAAAACATTCATCCTTGTATATGTAGGGCATGGGAGTTCCTGCAGGAGAAGTAGGTCGGTGAGCTGGCCCTCAGTTCATTGGGAGGTAATTTCTGAGAGCAGACATCATAATGCAGGGCAGGGAAATTATGGCTATTTCAGGACAACACAAGCCACTGACAGAGCCTGCCAAGATCAGCTGGGGGAGTTCCCAGCCCCTGGCATAGTCAGTGGAGCTGTCATGTATCAAGACATAACAGCAGGCAAGGACTGGGAGAGCTCAGTTTCCAATTCAGCCCAGGATCCCTGGGCACCAAGGGTCTCCCTGAATTATTTATTTGGTTCAACAGGTGATCTTTGGTCTTTAGATTATCTTATTCTAGTCAGCCACCTCTCTAATGTATTTTTTTTTTCTTTTTCAGCTTCTGCCCAACTTTCCCTATGAAAATTAATTTTCTCTCTGCTTTCTTTGCTCAGCCATGTGCTGGATCCCAGATGACTGTCCCTCCTTAGAAGAATATATAATAGGTGCCCATTTTCCCAATGGCAACATCTAATAAATGCACAGCTTAGAATCACAAGTACTAGAGATAAAACATTCTTGAATAATGTCAATGTAACTTTCCAACTAGTTCAATAGCAGTATTAGTTCCAGTATGACAATGTCTTATTTTCAAACAGTTATTTATAGGGCTTTCATCAAGTTACCTGGGATTTTTTTTAATTTTTTTTTTTTACTGTGCATAGCTCCTTTCTCCTTAATATTCAGCGTAAAACATCTCTGAAATCAGAGCTGAAAAACCTCCTGGCTAATCTGATGTTTCAAGTGTCAGTACAATTTCCAGAAAGTACAAGAATTACCGAGGTCGAAAGAATCATTTCAACTTACACCTCAATGTTCATTCGGAATGAGTTTTGAGATGCCCTTTAGGGATAAAATGTTCTAGCCCCAGTTTGAATAAATGTAGCTTTGAATTTGGGTGACTGCTCACAATTACTTGAGCTCCTGTTTGAACAGCTTAAGTGACCATCACCACGCCACTGGATTCTGTTCATTATTCTTGTTGTGGTTCACACCTCTTTTCCCATTCTGCCTGTGAACAGGAGCACACTCACCATCAGCAATACATCCTCAGGAGAACAGAGCTTACAGCTGAAGGCTGGTGGGTCCATAAACCCTCTCTAGATACTCACATACAGCACTTCATTAATACACTCCAAGTGTTGTAACTTCAGAGGCTGAAGGAAGCAGTTCCAAAACTGGCACAAGGGCTACAACCCACTTTGATCTCGACTTTCACTGTGGGAACCGAAGGAGCCAGTAATTACCAACTCAAGTGAGGCATCATTTGTTTAGTAACTGCTAGCTCATCATCCTGAGCGGACTCCTGCCTGTGCAGCTGTCCAGGAGACACCCACCGTAAGCGCCGCTAATTGGTCGGGCGCCAGAACAGCTGTCAGAAACGTGCTCCGTCGGCGTTTCCTTATCAAATCCACCAGCACGTCAGCCAGGAGTTTAGCCCTCAGAGAGGAAAAGGAATGGGAAAGGCATTTATGAGCTTGACAGGATTTTAGAGTAAAAGTTAAGGGAAGAGATGACGGTTTGGGAGAGACGCACCAAAGGAGAACCGACTGCTGCAGGTCCGGGACGATTATATTGGGGTCAGCCACCACCGAGGCACCCGTCCGAGCTGCAGCGCTGCACTAATGGAAGGAACTCACTTTCCAGCCATCACTGTGACATATATGAACACAGAAGAAAATGCTCGAGCTGTATTTGGATGCCTCTGTGAGGATTTTTCTATTTCCTGCTGGCTTTCTATGAAAAATGAACTCAGACGTATTAAACGCTTACTGCATTTGCGAAGTTTTGTACGTTGCCAATAAATGAGAGCTGTGTTTGGGTGTGCAAATTTTTCTGCCAGGTGTATCTCCCTGCCAAAATTCCAGAGGTTCCGTAATGCAAAAATACAAGAAAATGCAGCAGCTCTTCTTAAAATTAAGATATGTGTCCAGTAAAAGCAGCACTGTACTTCTTAAACAAATCAGAATTAAACAGCTCAAAAAAATGTTTTGGCTACAGACATGGACAAATCCTTTAAAGCAGTAATCTACACTTGAGGACACATCTTTAACAAGCAATAAACTTACATAAAAAGGTTCATGCATTTATGCAAGAAACTGCGTTACAGAGATCAAACCACCTCTGCGAGAGAAGGAGCACGCCATCAAATTTATTTCCAAAATCAGTTTCATGCTAAGCTACAATCTCATTTACCTAAAAATAATGAAAGAGGAAGGGAAAAAACACCTAAAATTATTAAAATGAACAGAACATTTACCAGATGTTCAGGTTCTCTACCTACCCTTTATCCTTCTTGACGTCTGACACTTCTTTTCGTTTTAAAAATGCATTAATAAGATAATGAATCACAACAATAAAACAGGTGGCAATAAAACCCTCTAATTTAGGCTTCTAGTTCAGGCATGTTATAGGCACTCATCTCCTTCCATTGACTATGTAAGGATGTCAGCCTCCCAGCTTTAAAGATTAATGGGAATAACTCTACAATGTCTTTTTTTCCCCAATTTTTCTTTAACCTCCAACTTATCCTACTCTAGAAGCTAAACCATTCCCATTCATCCTTTCCTTGTCACGCTTAGTGCTCCAGTCCCTACTTTAGCCAGTCCTACACTTTCCTGCTGTCAGCAACGAGTTCAGTGAGGTCATTGCTTCTATCAGAGTTGGAAGGTGCACGGAGAAGTTCACATGAGAGGCGTTAACACTCAGCTACCTCCCCTTTTTCCACCTCACCCTTACCTGAGTGACACACAAAGCAAAGTCAGGAGCTGCTAAACTCCCCCACTGTGGGTAATTACTCACTTGTATAAACAATACTGCTGCCTGCCCTTTCCAGCCCCTCCTTGGTGTATTCCTACAGCCAGCCCCATGCCAGTGGTAAATAGGGTGCTTTGTTTAACTACACGAGACATTCCTGGATTCATCATGAAAAAGTGGGAAATGCCATGCCAGGTAACCGATGAGGATCACCAATTGTCCATATTTAGCTGTATGGCAAATGAAAGAAGAAGTGGAGCAGAAAGAGGAACCAACAGCTGAAGAACCACACATGGAGTGGGGGAAAGGACCCCGTACTTGTGGTACTTCAAGACATGGACAAGACCAGATAAGCCATCAATAACAACAACAGTGAAACAAAGAACTACTAACGCTTTTTCAGGAAGACTGGCAAGATCACAGCAGCCTTTGCCAAGTGAGAAACAGGCAGAGAGGGGACATACTGAAGAGGACATCATGAAAAGAACTTAACAAAACCAGGGGTCTCGTGAATTGTCAGACTGATATCAGCAGGGCTATCACCTTAAAATGGCATATGGAAGAAGGTACGGTTGGGCTTTAAGGAACTAGAGAGAGAAGCTTTTTCCATGCATTGAAGCAGCGTGGGACATCGCCCAAGGAGCACAGGGACGAGGGGACCACGGGGGGCGCTGAGGCTGCCGTGGGAGGCAGCACAACCACACAGCACATCCAGAGCAACAACAGGGGCTCACCCTGGAGGGAGACGGAGGCAAGGACGAGCTCAGTGGGCTGATGCAGCCAAGGAGAGGCAGAGCTTGTGGGGCTGCGCGGCAGTGCTGTCACTCCTGCGAGATGCGATCGTACATAAAAAATTCCCTTAGACAAGCTGCCAGCCCCGGCAGCGCTCCCAGGCTCCAACCGCTGCGATGCCGCTCTGCGCTTCACCGGGACCCTGCGCCCGCACCGGGGGACTCTGCTTTTCAAGGCAAGGTTTGAGTTCACACGCCTTCGACCCTCAACACGGTTTACAAAGCCACAATGGAGAACCCAAAGCAACAGATTTACAAGCTGGGTGAGGTGAAAACAAACTGCTGCATGCAAGATGCCACCTCTGAGGCAGGAGAGGGGACATGTACGAAAACACTTCTTGCTTCTGCCAAGGATCAGCCAGATTTGCAGAGCTGGAGCCTGCTCTCATTTTTATTGTTTTTTTTTTTTTTCTTTTGCAATTCTATTAGAAAATCACTCCTGACTTCCAATGGTGCAAGATATTGCAGAATCAGATCTGAAACACACTAATGTCACAAGAATAAAGGTGACAAATCTTGGAGGCACTTTGTATCCCACACAGGTGCATCTCAGATTACAGCCACCCTGAATCTGAATTTGTTTTCTGATTTTGATGCTTTTACTTGTGCTTTCTGGTATATATTCCACTATATCTTTTTTTTTTCTGCAATATTTCAGTAACTTCTTTTAACAAATTATAGTCTTTTTTTTTTTTTTAAATTTATGAAAGACTTCTTTTTTAATTAAAGTTCTTAAAACTTGCTGCCAAGAACTTTGAAACTCAAGGATTTGATTTAAGCTACCAGAAAAAGGCATTCACGATCACATTGGGATCCTGGTTTCTTCTTTTCAACACCAAAGCGCAATTATATCTCTGTAATAGTTATGCTGAATATTAAAGGAAGTGATTATTACGGGACATTTTAACTATCTGAACATTAAAAACCTAAAAGCGCTAATCATAATTCTTTTGCCATATTAAAACATCATGAGTAAAGCAGGACCTGCACTAAAGCAATAGTCATTAATCAGTATTTAAAATAAGCCTGTTGCCAAATTATCTCTTAGGCTTAATTTCCTTGAGCAGTATCATCCCACAGAGAGAAGTCTGCAGTATAACCTGTCATATTACTGTTCTTCATGAGACCAGGCCAACACTGGCAATTGCTCACCTGTATTAGCTGGCCCCCACGACACTGCCAGAACCTTACAGAGGTGCAAATGTCACATTAAATACCCACCCGCCCTCTGTGGCAGCCCATGGCTGCTCAGTAATGGAGGCAAAATTGAATGAGTTATTTTGCCCTAACTCTGCAGGCTGAAAATCTGAATTTGGTGCCAGCAGCAGAGCTGGATCCAAGGGAGGGCACAGAGGGCTGACAGAGCCAGTGAGAGTTCTGGGAGACAAGGCAGAGAGGAGGGGAACAATTGTGTTTTAGAGGCTGCTGATTTAGGGCAGCTGAAGGAAGGGAGCATCCATTCTTCAGGCACCAGGGAATGCCAGCTCTGGCTCCTTGCAGGGACTCTCCTGCCTGACCCTCATGCAACACTGTCCTGGTCCCCCATGCCCAAGGAGCTGGTCCCTGCTCCCACGGGCACAGGGAAAGCTCCACGGACTGGGGAAGAACCCCCCCAACCTCTGCCTGCAGCTTGTCCATCAGTCTCACATTCCCACCTCTCTCCACACTCCATACCAATGAATAACCTGGCGAGAAAACACTTAATAGAACATAATTAATCTAACCATTCTAATAAGAAAAGCTTCTCTGAGACTTAGAGGGTGCAATGTTATAAGGAAGAGCATATGGTCGTGACACAGGTCTGTGCCAGGCTGGGCCAAACTTCCTGAAGTTATGAGCTAAGTGCCAGTAGCAAAATTTCCCACCTGCTGGTGATGATGAACTTCTTCCCTCCCTTCTCCTTCTAGCTGGAAACATTCCCTGCGGAGGTACTTCCATCTGCAAAGGCGAAAGCCGTGCATCCCTGCCTGCAGGAGAACACTCCAGAGTGGGAGTTATCATCAGCAGGCACAAAGTGCCAGCCAAAACTGCCGTCCCAGGCTGAGCAGACGGGCAAGAGCACGTGCCCTACTCACCACCCAGATGTAGTGCTCCTGCCAGACATGTCACTGGTGATTTGTGTTTGTCAGGTGTTAAAAGCCTCAGGTTCAAACAAGGAACAAAAAAGCTGGTCTCTAATGCAAAGATGTTACATCCTATTTTATATATACTGCACCAAGGAATAACTGTATCGAGAGCAGGAGTTAGCTGTCTCTTTGCTATGCCTTTCATAAGTTTGCTCTTTCCACTTAGCCTCCTTTTTATGGGGCACGGGAGAGCTATCCCTCAGCTTGCCTGCTCTTCTTTCTCCCTCCCTTGTCCACAGCTAATTTTATCTCCCCCATGGCTTCAACTTTCATTTTCAACCAGCACTTAGGCTGTCATAGCTGAAGCGTTCCTCTCCAGTCAACACATTATTTTAGCTCATCTCTCTCTCACTTCAGTTGTCCCCACTTCGCTCCATCAGCGACACCACTGAGGAGCACTCACGTCTGTTATACACTTCTTTCTGTTATACTTTCTTTATGTCACCCTCCTGGAATACTTAACTGGAATTAACATGAAATATCATTCCCTTCCCCAGCTCTCAGTACTTTCCCGAGATCCATTCCCGCTGCAAGCCTCACCTCTCCCTCCCAAAACTGGCCAGACACGACACCTTGCTTGCACGACTCTTGGTAACACTGGCTGCTACTTATTGTACTTTTTCTTCCAAAAAATGACCTGGCAAAAATGGCATCACCATCCCGTTGTGTCTACTGTTAACCTGCACAACCAAACAACCTCGGCACTACCACTCTTTTCCCTGCTCTTTGATCCTTTCCCATTGTTTTGTGGTTTATGATGCTTTTTTACATTTGGTTCAATACTGAAAGGCTCTCCCACTTTTGGGAAAGAAATCTGCCTTCTGTGTGCATACAGCAAATACATCAGCGAAGACATTACCATAAAAGTGATAAGAAATAGTGCTAAGAGCTAGCTCTACTTTAATCCATTTATCCCACTGTGCCTTCCAGTAGTCAAAATGAAGATATGTCCATGGGACCCAGCAAAGAATCAAATTTACATAGCACAATAAGACATGAAATAGTTACAACCGCAATTGCTTAAGGATAATTCAGCCTATTATCCCCTTCTGTGTTATGGTGAAGTGTCTGGGCTATGGGTAAGAGCTGATGCACATTAATAAAAAGCGGATTTTATGTGACTAACGGAAGAATGCTTCACTAATTTTGAAGAGCAACGAAGAATAACAGGACTCTCAGATTAAAGAAAAAAAGAAGGCAGTTGTCCAGGGAATTTGGATATTTGTACTGGGACCAAAACAATGCTACTTTTAATAAAGCTGCATCATTGCAGATCATATAAACGGCCCCTTTTTAGCCCAAAGCACCAGACAAACAACGAGCCCAACCCAGCAGTCATTACTTAGGCTTCACGCTCATTAGCTTTTTATCTAAAGCATTCTGAGTTGATCAGATTTTCTCATGTGCTGTTTGGGTAGGGATCTGAATGCGTTTTATCAGGGTGTATCCATTAGCTTTGCAAAACAGTTTAATGTCTCTCTAATAGTCAATATAAACAACACTGCAATACACAGGTTCTCTCTTCTAAAGGAGAGACTGTTCCTCTGAAAATAGCTTTTACCTGCTGATAAAGAAGAAATAAGTCCTACAAAGCATCTTTAAAGTGAGGAATAAAAGAAGTGTAACTCTTAGGTTGCACATTGATGATTTAGAAAGCACTTTCATAATCATGGTCTCTCCTATTTCAAACTTGTTATCCGATCAGGAGCACTCACTTCAGGAATGTCATTGCTATTTAGCAGTGAAAGCCTGCCTGGGTGTAGCTAGAATTTAATGTGTGAGTGTCTTTATCGAAATCCATCACTCTACCAAATGATTGGGCTGGCTAATGACAGTCTGAGGTCGAAGACCAGAGGTGAAACGAATATGCAGACAGGACCACACTTCCAGCTGCAGGTAATTTGTCACCTAAGTGTATTTGGGATAGACAGACAAGTGAGACAGAACAGAGACACCTCCACTGACAGTGTCCATTTTGTTCTACTCTGACACCACATATTCCCAAATGAGTCCATCAAGCCTGACCTTTCAACATTCTACAGCTTGGGGTTTAAGTGGGAAAAAAATGACAGTGGTACTTTCCAACAGGAAAAAAAGCTCTTTTTCCTAGATTTGCACTATTGATAACTGAAGACCTTTTTGAAAACTGCTCGTGTGGATCTGTCTCTATTTTCTTTGAACTCACAGCTACCATCCCCAAAGGCGAATGTTTCCAACAAACAAGCAGGACAAACTAATGGCTGAAAGTTCTTTAACTTGTCTACACTCTCTCTTATAAATCCATATATATTTATATTTGCTAGCTGTATTCAGTAATTGCATCCAGGCCACTAACTTGTGCAGTTAATTTTTCCACAGTACCTCTGATAAAATTTTTCTCATTGTTAATTTTCCCAATGACCTGCTGGCCAGCATCATACATCCCTATTTATTTTTCATGTGAACAAATATTCACGGATAACACTTAATTACAAGGTGAAAAACATCAATCACCCGTTAAACACCTCTGCATTTCCCACGTGGCACCTGCAGTTGCATACTCAAACTTGTGTTTAAGGGTGAAGACTGGCAAGATTGAACACGGTATCGATGAATCCATGACCAATCCCTGACCAAAGGGCAGTACCAAACCACCAGAGGAGGAGGGCAACGTCAGCCTCTGCAAAGCTGTGAAACCAAACCAAACTGCTCTATTGATTCCTGCACATGTCAACAGGATTTAAGTCATCTCTGTATCTTACATGTGTATTTCCTTCCAAATGGCCAGTGGAGGTTCTTACTGAATTTATGACATAAATGAGTGCTTAGGTCAATCAAAACAAGTACAGTGTACGTTCAACTTAGCTCATAATTTCACTTTTTCTCCAGTTCTGCTCTGTGTGTATCTATGTACATACTAACACACACACATTTGAAGTCAAAATTTTTACTAAAATACTTCTTTAATTGTTCTACTGAAAAATCTAAACTCTTCCTAGGAAATTACAGCTCTCGCAGCAGGAAGCAAATACAAGTTTGCATTTCCTGCTGAGCAGCAGCACAGTGCAGCTCTGTAAGGCTTCAAATAAAGATGATATGTAGCTACCTCAAGTTTCTTCTCACAGACATATAAATCAGAAGGGACTTACCTGATGTCATGTAGATTCACCGGAGCGAGAGGTAAATGAGACTCGGCGAATTAAATTATTGAAGAAGTTTATCAAAACCAGGCTGAAATTTCACGAGACCAGAAAGCAACACTGGGATGGTTCCACTGTGATAATACTGTCGAGCAACACACCACAGCCCTCCAGAGGGGAATATTAATATGAAAACAGTGTTATTGCACCTCTATTTTTTAAAAAGACTTCTCACTTATTGCAGAACAAATGCTGCTAATAAAAATAAGAGATTCAGATATTCCCAAAAGCAGTCACTGACAGTTTCATTCAGCCACTGAAACAAGGTGATGCTATGTTAGATTTTTTTTCTTCCTAGGGAAGAGGAATGAAAGAGCTGGTTACAAAAGTAAATTTGAAGCATGTGACAATTCCAAATTAAAGTATTCACCAGCATTTGCAGAACCCTTAGAAAAGACAGGCTGGCATTTTCAGTCACACCTCTTGGTTTCAAAAGGGCAACTTGTGCACAGTGAGGGACCCAGCTGGGAATTCACTGATCATGAGGCTGAAAGATCTGCCAGGGGAAGGAGACCAGAGGTTTTCAGTCAGAGAATCTGGTACTTGCAAGGATCCACAATCTCAGTAAGAAATAAGAGCTCGAAGGCAGAGTGCCCAGTGCTCTCTTGCCGAGGAGATCAGAGCAAATCCTGCAGGGTTGATGGAGAGGAGGTGAAGGAAGCACCAAAGGGAAGCCCAGCCCAGGCTTTGGAAATGGCAGAGGAGGAGAGCAGCGGAGGCAGCGAGGGGCAGCTGCCACAGCCTGGACAAGGGAGCTGTTCTCAAGTTATTGACAGAAGTGATGAAAGATGACAAGTGCTGCACGAAGAAATAATCTGCACAGGAGCAGAGCTGCTACACACTGAGGCTGGAGTAGCTGGAGTGCAGACCAAAGGCAGTAGGTAACTTCAAATTACATTAAAATCTGCTTCAATTCTCACTGATGTCAATGATGACAACCAAACAGAAAGTATCAAGGTTGAGATGGACACAAAGCTCAAGAGAAAAAAGGTCCAGAAATCAAATAATTCCATTCAAACTAGTGAATGAAATGGCATACAAAATTTCATGTGGGGTAGCACATTTAATAAATCTAATGAGACACAAACAATATCATACAATCAGAAATAATAAATGTCACATCTATATTTATTGAGGAAAAAGTTTTCAGAGCAACTAAAACCCCTTTCTTCTACACTTAGCAGCAGCAAAGCCTCAGAACAATTATTAAGGAAAGAATTATCCAAGCCCATGAAGTTAAAAGAATTTGGGAGGGGAATACCACATGGATTTAATACAGGTAAGGCACACTGATCTGACATCTTTCTCAGAGAAAAAAAAAACCTTCAATTTCCAGAGAAAGGAAATGAAATTGATCTTGGCAGTCTGATTTTGGGAAAGCTTTAACGTTGTGTCACCTGGGAAGTTATTAGTTAAATTGAAGAAGATGGGGGATTAGTACAAAAATTTTAAATTGGCCTGAAACTGCTACAGGTAGGACAGCAACAGCACCATGAAATGGGGAACGTCAGGCTGGAGGGAAGTTATTAGCATCACTGCTGAGGGACTGCTCTGACAGCCAGCCTTGGATAATATTTCACCAATTATACTGGCACACAAATAGCTACAGCCCTGTTAAAATTTTACTGAAGAGAGAAGCTAAATGACATTTTTATACAAGAGGAGTGGGACAGTGTGGAGCAAGATACACACAGAGCTGGACTGGAGCGTGGGAGAGAGGCTGCAGTTCAGGAGAACAGAGCACGGATCACATATCTGCAGACTAAAAAGCCCCGAAAATCAGCCTTGGGAAGCTACAGGGGGGAATCACAAGATGAAACATTATGTGATGTGGCGGTGAAATAAACCGCACAAAAACGCAATTCAGGAAGGTTTTAGCTTAGAATTTCCCTAGAAGGTGGAATGCAATTACCAGTGTTTTACAAAGCCCTGCTAAGACCCTCTCTGGTGTGGTGTGTACAAATCTGGACACTTAATTTCCCAGATTCACACACAAAGAAATGCAGAAGAAAAACAACAGGGCAATTTCGAGAATGGAGCTCACATTTTACAAGGAGTGGCTAAAAGGTTTCAGTATGTCTAGAGACAGGAAGCTGCAAGGGATGTCTCTCTTATCATTAGAGAATAGAGATGGTTTTTTCCTATAAAGAAAATACCAGACAGCAGAGCTTTTAGCACTAATGGAAACTTCAGCAAAGATGAGACAGAAGAAAATACCAATCCACTCAGCCTGGGAATGATTTTCAACAGGAGAGGATGGGCCAGGCTTTCAGGAGTAATGCAGATCATCTGCCCAATGCCCAGGCAAAACTTAATAATGTTTTCAACTGGAAAATACAGTTGCCTGCAGTTTCTGTGACTGTAGTAAGTCCTGTGTCCTGTGAAAATACCACGAGTGTTTCATGTGTGCACTGGAATAGGCAGCGTGACACCTCCCCTCTCCCTCGGCTGATCACACATTAATTTTCCTTGCAAACCTTCAATTACAGAAGTGAACCAGTAGACAATTATCCTAACAAAACCTCGAATTAAATGCAAATTAAATTCAAGACCACTGAAAAAGTGATCTTTGATTGCAAGTAGGTAATGAATTGGGTTTTGTCTTTAGCAGCTCTTAACAGGTTTTCGGTAGTTCTGGGGTATCAAAGAAAAGATAAATTGACTTAAGCAATGACTAATGCAAAGCTACTAAGATAAACACTCATTTTTTACAGTTTGTTACAAAATATAATTTAAAAACCCCCATACTGAACCAACATGTCTGCCTTTAGATGAAAAATGCTTCTTTTTTTTTCCAATCAGTGCTGTTTTCAACAGCTTCAGTTTTGGAACCAAGCAAGTCTGGCGTGGAAACATCACAGAAGTGGCCCATTTTCATTTCCATACAAGCCATTAAGAGTTTTAATCAATTGAATTTAATAGAAGTAGGAAAAGTCCCATTATTTAACGGAAGAATTTACCTCCCAGCAAAGTAGGAAGGATGGGTTAAGTTCCATGATTTAGTTACCCTTATACACATCAAACATAGTAACAAAACCAGTAACAGTTTTACACAGTAAAACTGAAAAGTGGAAGTCTTCCCTAAACAAAATCTATTTACACACTCCAAGTTACACAAGTGAAAAGAACTGAAAATAAATGAGTCTTTTTCCTCCAGAGCATAATGGAGGGACAGAACTCTAACAGAAGGAATCTAAACTGAGGAAACAGAATGCACAGACTTCCGACAATACTTTTACTTCAAACAGAACTATGTTATCTCAGGTTATTCTGGCCTCACCTGGTTCTGCTGTAATCCGTTTCTGGGAAGAGCACTCCTTTCCCTTGGATGCTTGCAATACAATCCCGAGGGCATGTCGTATTTGTGTGACTCTGAGACATGCTCCAAACATTTGGTTTTTTCCCATTTGCAACACATGAATCCTTTTTTAAAAAAAAATTATTTGTTCCTCATTTCACCATTTCAATGATGCTCCAACAGCGTTGCAAATACTATTGGACACATTTCAGGGAAGCATGTGGAGACTGATTGTTTCTTTCATTATTGACTCCATTGATAAACATTAGCTGGAGCCAAAAAAATTATCTTTTGGTTGTTTGAATCAAACGTCATCTGTTGCCCATTCTGCAGATTGCATCACAATCCAGCAAAAACATGAAAATTCTTGTTACATGAAATGATTGACTATTCTATAGGGAGTCCACCTCTTAGGGCTTTACAGCTAACTTGGATCCAAGGTCTCACCTTCACTGAATAGACCAAAAAAGGGGAAATATTGTTTAAATTAATACTGCGTTATTAAAAAAGCTGAGCCAATTCCAGGTGTCTTAAAAGTTAATTGGAATTTGCCTTTATTTAATTAAATGATGAGAGTTGGGCCAGACACATTTGGTTAGAACAGCACAGTAGTTAGAAAAACACCGGGTGGAAAACAGGACATAAAACTGGTGTTTGCATCTGCTGCCACAGCAAATGCCAGGGATTTATGGGAATGCTCCAGGAGTGAGGAGCTGCCAAGAAGTGCCAGCACACCCACCAGCCACGTGGCGCAGCTGGAGCGCACGTCCCATCTCCCACCAAGAGCTGATCACTGGTTCAGGGACACACAGTTTGCTGGGGATGACAAGGGGAGGTGGAAAATGAGCCATGCAGAGCCTGGATCCAAACCCAAACTTGTCACAGGCGAGTTTCAAGCACAGCCTTTCAGTACAGGGTGCTGTGGGAAGAACTGCTGCCTGATGCTGCTCTGCACGAAGATGAAGTAACTCCCTTAATACCATTAGGAACTGAAAAAAAAGTGTCCCATCCTGAGTTGTAAACCAATGCCTGACAGGCACTGATTATTCTTCGGATTTAATCACAAATTAATTTTCACTCAAGTGTAGAGAAATCAGGTGCACAGAATCAGCATCGCTAGACTAAAAGAGATCTGCCTAAATTGAATGTTTTACTCCAAAACAAATAAATATTTTACTGTTATCAGAAGGACTTCAGAAATCACCTGTGTTCCCTTCCCTTGCCAAGCTCTCAGGTACCCTGGCATGCTACATTATTATGACAGGGTGAAAACACGGAAATGAAGTTAAAAAAAAATATTTATTCTAACTCTAGCTGGGATTAATTTCTGAGGTTAGCATGCAGATATGACCCAAATACAACTTGTACTTCAAATTTGCCCTGTGATAAGTAACTAGGCTGAAATGTTGCTGTTTGCATACAACTCCTGTGAGGATTCTTATTATGCAAAAGCCAAGACATGAGAAGGCTGATGAAAATCTGCGAGTCATTTATCAAACACTGACCTGAAATGAATATTAAGAAAAACCTCTTTTATATGCAAATGTTTAATCCGACTGAGTTTAATCATGACTTTCCTTTCTCAGGCCCGATGAGTTGTGCATGTACTGTGCACCGTAAGATACAATCTTACACATCTCACTCTCAAAAAAGCCCGTTGTTTTGTCAATGGTTGCTCTGGGAACACGCAGAATAGAAAATTAATCTTTTCTCACTGTTTTACTCACCTGTGAGACTCTCCATAAAGCCTGTTTTGTCTGCCCACCTGCTGATCACGGGAGTAATATCTCCTTTGAATGGACCGAGTACTTCCATTCTCTCAACAAGACAAACTCAAAGCATAATTGATTGCTCCAATGGATTTTCTAATGAATATCTATTGTTACTCTAGTTGCTAAAGTACTCACTGGTTTGTGTTCCAACAAATACAAATCTGTTTGTTTATTGCCCAACTTCACAGCCGCCCACAAACTGGGGAAAAGCAAGATAAAAAAACCCATCGGTTCCCAGAGAATCTGAAAGGCTGGCTACAAACCAGCAGAAAGAAAAATCTATGTTCCACATGGCCACTTGAGAGTACACAGAATTTAAAAAAAAGAAACACACTGGCTTTATTTTAAGAAATTTTGAAAATCTGCATGCTGATAAAGAGCCACATGTTGGATGTAGTGGCCACTAAGCATTCCCAATAAAACCAAAACCAACTGAGGGCCCTCAGGAATGTCCAACCACTGCAGCTGCGTGACCTGGAAGCATGGACTGAGGAGCAAAGATCTTCCAATATTGAATGAAAAACATGAACTCCACGTATTAAATACGACACTGTGTAACAGGATCAACAAACAGACATAAATTCTTATCACCAGTTAAATATATATACAATAAGACATTACAAAAGTAGCATGTGATTAGATCTTCATTCCTTTTCAAAGTCTTGCTTAGAAGAGACTGCTAAACCTGTTCCACTTTATTCTTTTTACTCAGACTCTTCAGAACAAGAATGATGTATCTTTATGCCTGGTAGTTAATTAGAAAGTTCATGAACCTTATAATGTCACTTAGAGAAGGAAAAACTCTCACTTTTATTTAGTGAAGTAATAATTTAAAATTCAAAGTAATAATTTAAATCTAACTTGCAAGAGCATAAAGGACATTTAAACTTAACAGATATCAGAATGTGAATGTAGACTGACCAGCAAAGCTGACAGATATTATTTGGTTTGGCATTTCTAATGGCCAAAGTTCATGCTAACTAATATTTGTCCAGTTGTCTAAGTCGAACAGAATAGCCTAGCTAAAAATCTTTCTGACTACCCCAAAGACATCTACAGTTTTTATCTAATGTGATATATGACATTTTCTACATGATTTTATACCAACACACTTTAATGGGTTTTACTAATGATTCTAAAATATTATTTCAAAGAAAAGGCTTTAAAAAAAATAAATCGAGGAACAAATTTTTGTTTAAGAAACAATGAAGCCTGTTCAGTGACAACACTGTAATTACCTACGAAGTTATGCAGGAAAAAAACTTAAAGGAAAGGTTAAGAGCAGTTGGGTGTTTGGCTACACCTCACATGGAGGAGAGGGGGGTTCCTGGAAGGACCCCACTGGTCTCAAACAGGACTGGCAGCTGGGACTCAGGGAAGGCTCTTCCCTTCCATCCCACCAGAAGTCACACGAATCACGAATGAAACCACAGCCAGGCTGAACTAACCAACAGAGGGCAGCTGACTCACAGCTAAGGGGAATCCTCACTCCTGCCAAAACCCGCGCAAAGCCGCTGTGCCATCCTGGGAAATCCAAGCTGACCTGAAAACGTTTTACCTGAAAACTGTAATGCCAGGACTGGACAAAGCTTTGCTAGTGAAGCTAGCATGTGTTTTCAAATAATAAAGGTATTTGAGAAAGAGGGAGACAAACGGACTGAAGTTCAAAGCAGAGGAGTGCTCTGTCTCAAGCCAGCCGCCCCTGCTACCACTACAAAAACTGAATTTGTGTAATATATTTTTTCTTCAATAGTAACTCATATATTAAAAAAAAAAGTCCGTTTTTAAATTGCATGCTGGTTATAACTTTAATTAAGGAAGAAACACAGCAGCAACCTACCAACAATAACAACAACAAAAATCCCCCAATGACCAAACTAAAACAAAACACTAAAACTGGATGTTCTACTGTTTTGACAACAGCATGTGGTCCAGCGCTAGAACCAAATTAATCCTCCATTAAAATCTACATAACCATTTTAAGCCTGCTTTTTAAATTATTAATGTGTAGTTAACATCTGTTCATCGTGAAAACACACGAGTTGCATCCCTTTTAAAATTAATCTGTAACTCTAAAAAACACGTAGACTACATTTGCCATCAAACTGTAACTGATGCTGGATAAACTTTATTAAGTGCACTAATATTTCATTATCTTTGGCTCTGAGTTGGAACTCCAAAGTCAATCTGGCACCACCATGGGCCACATCTATTAGTGAATCCAAGGGCTCACAAAATGCTCCCTTCATAAAAGGATGCAAGTTTCCTGGTTAAGTTACAATATGGGAAACAGCTGACTCAAAAATAATATAAATTATAGACGGATTAAAAGCCCTCATAACTTTTAATTAAGCAATAAATCACAAAAAACTGCACAGGACTGCTGATTAATGCATTCCTCCTGTGAGAAGCAGTAAATAAAATTAGAATGGACAGAATATACATCTTTTTGGAGAAGAAGAATCTATCCTTTGGCATTTCATTCATACATAAAAATCTGCTCACCTTTGGTTTTTCTAGTGGTGGCTATAGCCTGCAACACACTTACTTAAACCTCCAAGACACGTCATGATTTATATAGATAATGAGGAAGGATTAGCTGAACTTGTGCAAACTCATATTTACAACTCTTTTCCTGGAATCCCAGCTAAAACAAGGACTTCAGGAGGCAGGGAGAGCCCCAGACCGCTGTACAGGGGAGATGTCTTGAGTTTTTCCTTTCTCTTCCCAAACCCACCTGAATGTGTATTTCAACTTTGGTCAAACAGCCCTTGCAAACAGCCCTCCCTGACACAGGAGTTGTGTTTGACAACCACTCAGAAAGCTGTAACCGGGCCTTGAGATCTGAAATCTCTGCGTGGTTCATATTCCAGCCAGCAGTCTGGTAACGCTGATGATCTTGATGCTGTCACTTAAGGAAGATGCAAAATTCATGTATTCAACTTGCGGTTCAAGTGCACACATTTAGCTGACGGCAAGCCCGGCACAATCCTTCCAGTCACGTGGGGGGACATCAACAGGAGGACAGAAGGTCACCTGCACTTTTATTCTGCTGTCTTGGAGGAAGAAACCAATTAAACAACATCGAGAGAAAATGAAGTCCATTCCTGAATCTATCAATCAGCTACAGAGCATAAAACAAAGCAAGCCCAACAAACGATTTGGTTATAATTTCTGAGCAATGGCCACAAGAAACGTCTGCAGCAGAAAAAATATTACACTTGTTAAGTATTAATCAATGAGAACTGCTCTAGACAGAACAACACAGCAATATTAAATGCTTCAGAAGAGGCAAGAACAGGGCTATTTTAATGACCATCATGTAAGAGGCACCTGAGAGTTCCTGGGCTGCTCAGAAGCTCTGACAGATGAATTCACACAGCATACATCTTCATGTCCCTTCTCCCTCTTTGAGCAGCAACTTCATTTCCAATTATTCTCTCTTATTCATACAGGAGAGTCAGAAAAGTAGAAATTTTCTGCTCTGAATGCTCAGGGTATGTTCACAGCATGCAGGTGAGTCAGACCATGTTTAACAAACTCCTGCTCCTCTTAGGAATAAAGCCATCCACTGGAAGGATGTCAGCCTTAAACTGGGGACACACAGAATCTGCTAGGGATTTATGAGAAAATTCAGTCCTTCTGAAGATGAAAGACGTGACCAAAATCCTCATTAATAACCAACAGCCTCACACTGGTTTCTGAGGGTAATAGATGCTAAATCAGGCCAACACCAGCACCTAATTTACCAACTCAGCCCAACCTTTGTTCATGCTGGATGCTCTGCACCGTGACTCAGATTTACACAGCAGCTCCCTACGTTGGACAGATCCAGGCTGCCTCCTGCTCAACACACTCCTGTCCAACTTGCCAACATCTTGTTGCATCCACACTTCAAAAAGTTTGGAAGTTTTTATGTGGCAGGTTCTTAGAACTATAAACTACTGTCATGAATTTCATGACTTGACTATTTCAAAAGAAATTTCCACATTTGTGTCTTGTGTTACAGCAAACAATGTTTTGCAATCAACAAGATCAATTTTGGAAATTAATTTTGCACAGAAAGCAGTTATAAAAGGGAGCAAAGAAAAGAAAAACGTGTCAAAAATCTTCATTTAACTTGCCAAAAGCAAGAGAATGGGTACTTCTGTGTAATTGACTTTCTCCGAAGACTAAGTCACGTGTGATAAAATGCATGATGCCAAATAACTGTTTCTCACATCTTCTACCATATGAAAAGGTGAAGATGTACCAACATTTCGTGTTCTGAATATTTTTGGGTTTATAGAGTTCTTGGGTTTGTTCCAATTAGAACAGAAGCTAGTTTATCCTCATTTTAACTTATGCAGCATCTCTCTTTCCTTAACAATTGCAAACCTAAAACTGAGAACAGATTACAAAACTTTGTAGAAAAGAAATAAAAAAACTTCCTAAAAGAAGGAAGGAGAGGGGGGAAAAAAATAAAAAACCCAAGATTAAATCTGCTGCCAAGGAATAACCAAGGCATCAATCCTTCTTGTTCTCCTGCTCCTAAGACAAAGACAAGCAAGAGTAAGTTCAGTCTCAGTGTTAGACGCTGTCATGCTGATTTATGGCACACAGGTCCTCCAACATGACATAATGTCCATGAGAGATTCAGCACAAACCACACTCCTTTCCTTAAAAAAAAAAAAAGTATTGCCTAAACCAATTGAACTTCAATTCCTTAGGTGAAACACTAATACTTTCTCCACTGGGCCACCCAACCTTCAGCGGCTCATTTTCTATTTAATTCCATCTCCTCTTTGGAGAAATCCACTTTGGGCATAATTCCTGTCTTTTCCTATACTTTGCAGCAAGCTTTCACATTAAACAATAAATATTCCTTTCAACAACAAACATAGGAACTCTATTTGAATCAGAAATAATTATGGGTACATTCCTCGTTCCAGAGACACAAACATATAAATTTCATTTAAACCAAAAGTTCCTGCTTTGGTATACATTTCATTTAAAACTTGGTAAGGGCTGTAGTAGGCAGCAAAAATATAGTTTAATCAACTAGCACAAGGCTTCTAATTCTTGTGGATTTGAAAGTAATGCCAGGAAGGAGATTGACATTGTACATATTTAAGTTCACGAAGTGCAAACGTTCTCTCACAATTACAGAAAGCAGCATTACACCATGCATCAAGTTGCTTTTTTATTAAAGAGTTTAAAGAAGCTTTCTAGAAAAAAAAAAAAAAGCCAAGAGAAAAATACTTTTGAGGAAGTTGTTAAACGGCTCCATTCCTGGAGCTAAAGCTTTTTATGAGTGGCAATTGTGAAAATATGTTTATATGACTCTTTACTCAACAGAAAACCTGCAGGAGGAATGAAAATCAAGTGTAGATAGCTATTGAAGCTGAATATAAAATTAATACATGCTGGGAATTAGAGTAGACACTACAGGGTGATTATCCTGGAGGAGAACATGGGAACTGGCTCGATTTCCCTTTGGAAGTGAAGCAGCACCCACCCACGTGGGGCACTCACTTCAGGCAGGTGAGATACTGCTCAGGCTGCACAGATTTGGCTGCTGCTTCTGCTCATTTAACAAACTAAATTGCAGTTTAGTACCAAAACTTCCAGTCACAGCAAGAAAAGTGTAAAGGGAAACAGGAGGTTCTTGCTATTTTTTGACACTGAAAACTCTCCCACATTAGTGCAGCAGGCAAAAAACTTGTCATTTTTATGATACCATAAAACTGCACTGGAATCAGAGGACAGATGTGTTTTATGCTGTAATTTCTTCCTTTAAGGCAGAGTGGGAGGAAATCAGACCTTCTGAAGCTAAAACTGAGATTAAGGATAGGGTTTTTGTTTTCCAGAAGTTAAGTAGAACTTGAAGCAAATGAGTGCTGATAGACAGGGCCAGAGATAAGTGTAAGACAGATGATTCCCTGCATGGCACAGGAAGGGATCTGACACAGCTGAGGGACTGATACAGGACTGGGCTCAGGAATGAACTGCTGGCACCTGAAATCCACGACAGGAAGAGATTCTGAGCGCTTCAAAAAGTTCAGTGACTTCTCTGAAAATCAGAAATCTGTATTATAAAAGAAGTGATTTGAGCAGGAACTATCTACAGTAAGTACATTAATAATGATACTCTTGAAGACTAGTTTCTAATGCTGGAAGGAGAAGGTTATAAATGCAACTCACCAGCCAGGGACTGGATGGAAGCTAATTCCGTGACAGCAATGAAGGATGCTGGGTTCAAACTTAACTTTTAGCACAACAGCCTAAAAGTTTTGAAAACGCTGAAAATAACCGTTTCCTCTGAAGTGCAAGTAGGATTAAAGCAGCCACTTTCTATGAGAAGCGCCAGAAATTCACACACCTTCACACGTGCTTCTGAGAGATCTGGTCCGTAAGTGCACCACCACCCTCCTTTCCCCTTTCCTTAAACTCCTGTATGCAATTTCAGGAGAAGTACTTGCAATTCTAATGTGCAAAGTGTCTGTATTTCTCATATTCTACAGTGAACACCAGAAAATGTCATTAAGAATAAAATATTCATTTTAATGAAAGCAGTAAGTTTACATTCTAAATACACTGCATTTTTCTCCTGCTATGCCTGCCATTACAAATACTCCCAATCCTTTAAAAACATTTGCTTAAATATATACAGCATATACAGAGGGGATAAACGACTTGCTATGATATTTGTCCTTCAGCAGTATTGGCTAAGAGAGAGAGGGGGAGGAAGGAGAAGGAGGGAAAATCTTGACAAGAATATGTATGAGAGCAATCAATAAAAAAATAATCCTCGGAATTCATGAGTCTTGAAAATAAGATGCATTTTCTCACAGTAATCCTAAAAACCTATAAAAGAATATTCAAGCAATAAACCCCCCTTAACTCATATTTAACCTTTCATCATGTAGAACTACATATTAAATAGCTTAGCTACTGCATGCTGTGTAAGTGCATTCAAAGAAGAGCAGGGAGAGAAAAATGTAAATGCTACATACACCTCTTTTAACATGCACGGCACAGCCAGGAACATCTGCCAGCTGACCCCCTAATCCAATCGGCTGTTCAGAAGCAATCACATCCCCAGATAAGAGCTGCACAGCCCCTACGTGCAAAGCCCATTTTCTTTAAGAGATGGAGCAAAGTGTAGTTAGCCAGCTCTTCAACCCTTTTCAAACAGAGGTACAAGGAGAAAGTAATTCTGCATATTACATGGAGCTGCATTAAAATGCTGTCATCTCTTCCCCCCTGTATTGTAATTCATCCTTTTAATTTCACAGGGCAGCAACACAGACAGGGTTTAAGGCTGAAGGGACTATATCAAATCACGTGAGTTTATCAGAATACCAAGAGCATTCAGTCCGGGCAAATGTTTAGCACCTCTATTAGAAAACAGTCAGGAAAAAAATCTTGAAGGGCTCAACCTCGTCCATTGCCTATGATGAGAAGAATAAATACAAAAAAGCTGAATTAATTCTCCTAACTCTGAGCTTACTTCTCACATCTCTTGCAAAAAGAGTGTGCTGCTTGAGAGGCTCTACAGGCAGATGAAGATATCCAAAAGAAAGGCTGCAAGATACTCCAGCAGAGTCAAACTCTCTGTGGAATAAGGAGCATAAACCCCATGGAATATCATGCAGTAATGGGACACGTCATTATTTCCCTATAAAATCAAATTTCTGCTAAAATAGTCTATCTTAAATACATAAGCAAGCTGCTTTACACTGCCTGGATAAACTCTCAGGGGACAGTCTTTTACAAAACAGTTTATGTGACTCAAATAACTACTTATATTCATAAAATAAATTGTTGTGATTGTGCAAATTGTCCCTCTGTCCAAAGCAGTAGCTTTACTAAATATCTGTATTGGCAGAGCTCCAGACATGGTGGGAAATGGAAAGAAAGAAAGAATTGCTGGAATTGTGTTTCAAGTAACACTGTAGGTTAGATTTATGTCAAATATCCGAAAAGCAGTGAAAAAAGGATATACAGGGGTCTGCCAAAAAGCCTGGACAACACCCTGCACAAAAAGAGGGTGAAAAGATTATCTGGCTTAAGAAAAAGACACAAACTGACTGAGGGATTTAATCATAAGACACTGGAAAAATGGAGAGTTCTCCAAAGTAATTGATTAAGCAATAGCAAGACCCAACCTCAGAAGCAATAATCAAAACCAAAATAACTAAAGATACTGGAGAAAATAAAATGGAAATCATAAGTGAAATCTACCGGCACCTGGAGGAGTTCATTATTTGTCCTAAGTTATCTAAAATCTTATCAAATGCATAAAACACAACCTAACACAGTAGCCAGTGAAAAGTAAAACTCAGCACCACGGTGATTTAGCTTTCCCATATCTGATACCAAACAAAAGCCAGTATTTACTGCAGGTATTTAATCCAGATTATACAAAATAATTAGGATGTCACATTTTTATATATAATGAATCTGTAGAGCTTTGCTCTAGGATTTAAAACCTGCCCAGACCAGAGGGAACAGCAGCAGGCAATCTGCCTGGCAGTGGATTAACGATATGTGTCCAGCTCAGCCAAGCAGCAGTGCCATCAGCTAATTTACTTTACCATCTGGGTAGGCAACTTGTGCATCCTGCAACGTGCCCAGGGACCTCAGTGTGTTAAATCTGGGCTGGAAGTCCAAGTCCAGTGGGTGCAGAGCAAAACTCCTTCTGAAGCTCACAAAGAATTGGGAAGCATTTGGGGAGGCAATGACCAGAATCATGGGCACACTGTGTGTATTTGTGTGCATGTCTAAGTGTAATACACGTACATGAACACACTTTCCTTATTAGCACAACAATTTCTTCTTACCCCAAAAGCTCTGAAATACCCAGAATTGGACTCAATCCTTTAAATCTGAATTGGAAGAAGATAATCCATTTGTGTGCTAAACCAGTTAGAAATAGCTTCTGCTTTATCCTAAAAAAACCCTCAAACTCACAGGCAAAGAAACAAAAGCTCCACAAAAGCAATCAACCAAAAAAACACCTTGAAAAAACACGAAGTCACAAACCTGAGGAAACAGACCTTAAACACAATTCTACGTTATTTCTACTACAGCCTGCAACAGAAAGCCTCTAATGAATTCAGTGGGTTTTAGATCACGACGTGTGTTCCTGGTAAAGAGGCAGAAAGCACCAACCACGTTTATATTAATACCAGCCATGGCACTTTGCAAGCACTGTGCACCAATAAACTGTACAAAGACATAACTTCCAAGTTGGAACGATTTCTTTCCTTTAATATCCTCTGAAAGGCTTTTGAAACTGGCAACTCTAATGTGTATGGGAATAGGCAACACATGATAGCAGTAAGTTTGCTATTAATGGAAGGAGTCTGCTGTGTCTGTGGGTAACAAACCCCAGTATCTTTTCATTACAAAGGAGCTTATTGTTACCTTATCACTTACTGTGGGATTTCACTTTGCCTCTCTGGTGATCCGTCTGATCTATTAAGAAAAGCACTGAGCTATGGACAACATACACTTTATAGCAGTTTTATATTTTTGTAGTCCCTGCTGCTTCTGTTACTCTACTTCCAATGAATTTCAAATAGAAATAAGGAAAAAGAAGAAAGAAAAAAAAATCCAAGGAGTATTTACCACGTTTCTCACAGGAAAATAAAATTAACTGTGAGGAAAACGAGGCAAGTTCATAATCAGGAGTTGGAAGTGGTGCTGCATTCCAGGACATGACTGCTGCAGCAATAGTTGTGCAGAAAAACAACTGAATCCACCAGCTCCAGCACCTACCAAATAAATCTTTGAATGATACCACTGAAGTACTTCTACATGTCACATATTTTATACATATACATATTCATATTATTCATAGCATACATATGAAGCTCCTTCAGCATGACTGTTTCTGTCCTATTAATTAATTTTCATGGCTGAATCTGAAATATAGGGCAGGCAAAACTAAACAGTACTTCATCAGTGTTAATTAGTGCTGAGAATTAATCAGCAAACGTAGGAAATCACTATGCACTTTGCAGAAATGCATACAGAATTAAGTAGCATTTAAATAGATGCTGATCTTCCTTTAAGAGTAGCAATTTGAAGATTATTTTCCTCAGATGGGATACTTCAATATTGAATATACAGAGATTAATGTTCAAGGGAACCTGTGCTGTGTTGAAGGGAAATGTTGCTAAAAATAGCAATTTTTACTTAACAAATGTTTCTACAGCAACCATAGTCTCAGAAAGAATTAAAAAGTTTTAAAATATCCATGACATCTGAGCTCTCTGATGTCTACACACTGTCCAAGTGGGATTATCAATCCAGAGCTTCCTGTGCTCTGGGAGATAACAATTTCTTCATATAAGAAATAGGGTGTTTCAGGCCAAATTCTGCTGATACGTGAGCATCTCTCCCTCAGCCTTCAGGAAGGTCGAGGATTGCCTACAAAATGGGACCCAAGGTGTGGTCCTGGAGATAACTCCTATCTTTAACTTCTTCACCAGCACAGCGCCTTTGGATCCCGACTCAAAACACGGCACAGAGAGATTTCTGTCGGCTATCGGAACGTCGCTCACCTGATTCTTGAGATCCAGCTTGGGGCAGGGACGACCTCCATTGTAGGGCTTCTCCTTCAGCCACCTGGATCGGACTCTCACCCCCGGTCCACAGGAGGAGCTGCAAGGAGACCAACTGGACCAATCGCTTAATTTGCAATCAAACGGGCAAGGGACCGTGCAAGGCTCTTCAATGTAACCTAAACCAAAAATTTAAGACAGGTTTTAATCACCGCAACCGACGAACTCCGATCCTCTGATGTAACCTGTGCAACCAACACAAAATGAGAACTTCTTAAGGAGAAGGCATTTGGCAGACTGACAGCACCGTCCAATGCGAGGTTATGGCATTTATGAAGAACAGCAGTGACTGAAATTAATTTCTATGTGGTTTAGTCCAGTGAAGGCAGTGATAAAACAAAATGATGCAGAGGACACAATCTGGCAGGAGTACCTGTTGTGAAGCTGCTGGTCACCAATATGTGGTAATTACCTTCCCTATTAGACTGTGGCCATGATAAATTCTGGAGAATTAAGTGTGCAGACCAGTTCTGTACTCCTTCTGCATTACACTGGCCATCTCCAGAGCTGGCACAGGCAGCAGATAGACACAAGTTCTCTTCCCAGCAGAGAGAACCAGAGGATGGTGGAGGCAACAGAGCTCTTCTCTTGGCAGCTCCCACCAGATGTGTGAGGGACCTGCCAGCTGGAGCAGTGTGGGATTCGTTCTTGGGACAAGCAGATGAAACCTGCTTCCCACATCTTACAAGTTCTCTTTATGCCTCTTTTCAAATGCCTTGCTTATTCTGGGTTTCAAAAATGGCATTTTAAAGCTTTGCTTTCCCCTTAAGCTGCTTTGATGTGAAAGTCCTCACAAGATCATCATCGCTTAAAATCACAACACCAGACATCTGCAGGACCAGCACCTTGGGAATTAAAACCCCACAGGTTCCCCCAAAAAGGCCCAACCCCACAGCTGTTTTAGGAGCTGGCATACAGGAAGAGAGATTTTGAAGAGCCCAGCAGTGGCCGTGGAGCTCTTGGTGTGCAGAACAGCAGTGGAGGGTGGCTGATCCCTGGGGGTCTCCAGGGAATTAGTGGCACCAGTCGTGGGCTGGCAGTGTGGAATAGTTCCTGCGCCTTCCTGCTTACCATGCTGCGTTCATTCTTCCCCGGCTCCTATTATCTGCTTGTCATGTCTGTATGTATTACTTTAATTTAAACAAAAAAGAGATTTCATGTTATATCATGAAAGCCAGTGGCTGCTCAGATCAACCTTTATTAGAGGCAGCTTCATCCCTCTGACAGCTCTGGCAATGGTGGTTATGGAAATAACTGCATTTCACCCCTACCACGTTTCTGATGCTTCTCATTTTTATGCTCTTTATTTCTGTTTGGTTTTCATCACGCGAACACTCCCTCTTGATTCCTCACCTACGGAATACCAAATTAACTCATTTTGTGACTCTTTTAGGAAGGGCTTCCCCCCTCTACCCAGATGACAGCCACTGCAGCATGGAGGGAAAAAACACCCAAACAACAAAACTCAACCCAGAAGCACCTGCTGTCCAAAACCCCCAGACAACAGCCCCAGACAACCATGAAACACCAAGGCGGAGGCGTGGAGATTATTCTGGTTCAGAGCTGGATTTACTGGCTGAACCATGCCCAAGCCTGCTGCTCACTCCAAACCAGAACTGTGTTACAGCCTGGGCATCAACCCACAGCAGCAATTTGCTGCCTCCTTCCTGCTCTTCACGCTGAAGTCAGTATCAAGAAAGGTTTCAGGCTTATTTAGGCATCCATCCGCTGGAAAATATCTTCCTTCTAGAGGTACAAGAAATACTGATGTTGCTTTTGTAAACAGTGCCTTAAAAAACGGCAGCAGCAACAGCTCCTTCAGCTCAATGATGCTCTATTTCTCCTCTCTTGATTCCCTGTGATGGTGCTGTTCCCTGTTTCTTTACGGCGGCCACCCTGCAGCCTGACAGCTGCAATCATTTCCCCACGTAACTCACGCTGTAACTCTTCCCTAACGCTGCAGACCCGCGCCCATACAGCGTGCCCTGGTTTTCTTTGCTGCCTCTGATCTCTGCCTGTTGTGGTGCCCCTTCATTTGCAGCTCCAAAGCCACTGGAATTTGGTATCTTAATTATTTCTGACTGAATCCATTCCAGTGATATTGGAATGTCTGAGATATTTCAACTTGGTATGCTTTGTATGCTCACCTTGGTGAGACGACACCCATGCACACACATATACAAATATTTCTAAAACAGACTCACTTTCTTCCCCCAAATAAAACTCCCAAATATGCCACTAATATTCTGTTCCATCTGCTTAGGTTGCCACTCAAAGCAATTCATAATACATTATGATAAGTAAAAGAAATTTTCTCATGATAGATTTATGAGAAGCATTTCTTAGGCAGTTCTCCAAAGAGTTCTGTTCCACCACCGTATGAAATATCATCTTTCCTTGGGCTGTGTGACAGCCTGGGTAATTAACTCTCAACAGAAACAAAGAAAGTGCCTTGTTTCAAAGTAGGATTAGTCAGAGGGGTTATCAACTTATCAGAGAAGGCAAAATGGGCTAAGTCTTTAGGCAGCTCAAGATCTACGTCTATAATAAAAAGAAATATAAAACAAAAAAAAAAGAAACAGAACACAAAAAAAAATGAAGATGAAGGAAAAGGTATAATAAACAATCTTTCCTAGATATAGAAATAATCTGTCTTATATATAAGAAAGAAGTTTCTTTACAATGAGGGTGGTGAGGCCCTGGCACCGGTTGCCCAGAGAAGCTGTGGCTGCCCCATCCCTTCGAAGTGTTCAAGGCCAGGTTGGATGGGGCTTGGAGCAACCTGGCCCAGCTCATTGCAGGGCGTTCACATGACGACCTTTAAAAGGTCCCTTCCAACACCAGCTGTTCTGTGAATGTGCTAGACTGAAGAACCTGTTGTATCCCATCCCCAGGAAGTGCTGTGAGTTATCCCTCCGTGAACTATCTCATTGCTAAGAGGCTGCTCTTTTGAGTTTCCTCACCCATATTTCTTAATTACATTAAACATAAACAAATACTGGTCAGCTACAAAGCACTCCATTTCCATATTGTCCAGAGGAAACTGATTCTCCATACTGAACAATGCTACAAAATCAAAATGGGAACATAACTTTCCTTCAAGCTCTCCTCACAGACTGCCATTTGTCTTCTACCAATCATTTAAGGTTAATCCTATGCTGAGATACTCACGGAGCAAAGATTTCATTCAACCAAAATTTTCCTCCAAAAACATTCCTGTGATGTACCCTCTGCTCAGACAGAGAATGCATTTATGGCTATCTTTTTATGATAAGCAGTAAATAACATTGTGCTCAGCTCATCCAGTCCTGTGAGACCAGGATATTTTGTTTCTCTGCAGGACCCAAGCAATGACTTGCTGTTGTCAGGGGACTAAAAAGACCCACAATAATCCTAGTTTTGGCATCCCTAGAAAACTTGTAGCTTTGGTGTGATGTACAATACTAAACAAACAAAAAACCCCAAGGGCAATACGCTATTAAAACAATCCATTAATAAAGAATTCTACATTCAGGCTACTATCCAGAGAAATAATCTTACCATAACAGAATATGAATAAAGGAAATAACATTTCTGAGCTACTGTTGCTCAGCTTGGGAGACCAACTCAAGGCTGAGTTTACACAGTTGGTTTTGTCAGTGTCATCCTTAAAATTCCCACTCATCCATCACATCCCCCATTTTTCTCCCCTCTGTAAAATCTGGTATCAAAGAATCGTTAAGTTTCCAAAACCTTCCACAGAAAAAGATGTTCTGTGCTCCCCAACCCTATTCAGCCTGCTTTCCATGTGTTCTTGAATTATTTCTTGAAGCTTCCTTTTATCTCCTTTTTTAAATTATTATTACTATTATTATTCCTCAAAATCTCAAACACTGTTAAAATAAAGCTCATTTAATTCAGACAGAGCAGATGAAAGCCTCTGTCCTACCTGAACCAACAGCAGGCTCCCGAACACCACAGAGCTGGAGCTGCACATACAGATGTCACAGGAGGCAGTGACAAGAACACCGGGTTATTTAAGTGGGCACTTTGAAACATGCTACTGGGAATTGGCAGCAAAAATTGATCTGGATGACCAAATAAGCCTTTTCTATGTGTAAGTGCTATTGTTTTTCTACTGAGACACTGTTAACATAATGGGATGAACAGATGCATTTACCTAGGCTGCACAGCTCATTTTACTATGATTTATTCATTAAGAACAATGTGCTTGCTGCTCGACAAGGCACAAACGGAGTCTCTCTCCTAAAAGCGTCTCTAACTAACAAAGCGCCCACAGATCACACAGGATGTCCTGGGAAGGCTCAGAAACACGGTGCAGCAGCCATGAGTCACCTCAATTCTCCTGTGCAGCCCAGAGACAAAGCAGCAGCAGCTGGATAAAGTGAGGACCATGGTCTGTGACATACATGGCTGTGTATGGTGGGTCCGTGACACCCACCATAATTGGTCTGGTGGGTGTCACGGAATCACAGAATAGTTTGGGTGGGAAGGGACCTCAAAGCTCATCTTGTTCCACCCCCCCGCCATGGGCAGGGACACCTTCCACTATCCCAGGCTGCTCCAAGCCCTGTCCAGCCTGGCTCTGGACATTTCCAGGGATGGGGCAGCCACAGCTTCTCTGGGCAACCTGTGCCAGTGTCAGAGAGGCACAAATACACGGTGCACAAGCTATTATTGCCCCATTTTTGCTGTGCCACCCAGCAGAGCCAAGGCAAGAGGAGGCAGCTGGGTGATGGGCTGGGGGGTGCCAGTGATGCCACATGGGGTTGTGCTGGGAGAAGCAGGACATCTCCAGGTTTACAAGAAAACTTCAGACATGCTTCCACCTGATTGCTGCACTTCCAAAAGATAAATTTGCTGCGGTGTGAGGTCTGCACACAGTGTTAAACAACAGTGCCAGCAGCATTCCAAGAGGCTGGCTTAAAAGTGATGCGAAAATAAACATTTCTCCAGCAGCTTTGGAAACAGATGCACCTCTAATTGAATTGGCCTTAAACTCATTTCTATCCTCTCTAACATATTTCATGGTTTCAATTAACAAACTTGTAGCAGTTCCACCCTTGTTAGTAAACCTTGAGGTGCTTCATAAAACTCAAGGTCATTACTGTGAGAGGGACAATTCTGTGCATCACCACAGCTGCCACCAGCAATAACATGGTTAATTTCCCTTGGAGTCTGTGGGACAGGAGAGCTCACCCTCGAACAAACCAGGGAGCAGCAGAGTGGACAGTGACACAGGAGAAATGTTTCTAATTACACAGACCAAAGGCAGAGGGGGAAAAAACTGATTCATTTTGCAATTAATATTTACATTCACTTGGTTACTGACTGTGAAATATCACAAAATAGCATCAGTAAATCCAAGCAGAGCTAGAAGTCTAATAGCTAAAGACTTCATAAGGGACGCCTGGTGGACCACAGCATTTGGTGGGCCAAATTCTGCTCAGCTGAAGCTTTGGGATCTCCTGCAAGGAAAACCTCTTGCTTTACCTCAGGTTAACACTCAGCATGGAGCACAGACTGCAGCTCAGAGACTTAACTCCATCAGCTGATCACAGTTCTATGGCTGAGGCTTTCCCAACGTGCCAAGAGTAAGGCAGCCACTGGCCATGGGCTACATGGCACAAGCAAAGGCTCCAGCAGCTTGCGAGCTGCAAGAGAAGCACCTCATCCCAAATAATCCCCATTCAAAATCTAAATCCTGCCTCAAGGGAGAAAATTATTAACTGAAGGGAACTAAGCATAGTACGTCTGAGAGACTTATGTTGCTAAAAACTTGAGTTGCAGCCGAAAAGGATTTAATCTTGCCACAGAACAAATGTTTAATCTTCTTTTTTTATAGTACACAAGGATTTGAGAGATTTTATGCATTATTAGTTTGCTGAGAAATTTAGGAGATAATCTAATGAATACATTCAGTAAATGCACAGCCACTAGCAAAAATAACTTCCACATCAAATATTTTGCAAGGCTCAAATAATGGACCCTTAGCGAATTTATTCCCACTTGCTCAACAAAAGATGCACACGCTCACGTTATCTCGTAGCAGACTGATTAGAGATTCTAAATAGACCAGAGAGGACTTGTAAAAAAGGCTGGTAAGTTTAACTCAACATTATTGTTATTGAAATTCATCCAAAGGTTGGTTTTATTGCTCAATTTCACAGTCTCTATAAATCCCGAGGAGGCAGTTGGGTTGATGCTGACTTTGCATTATGATTTCTAATTTCTTTTGATTTTGCATTACAGTTTTCTTCCTTAAAGAACTCGCAAGCATACGCTTGGTGTTAGGTGCAAGCCCTGGTGGTTGATATATTTAATCTTTTAACTCAATAAGGAAATCTCCATTAATTAGCACTTTCCTTGTAACAGATTGCAGAACAAGCTGAGAACTCTTCCGGAGAAGGAGCCTCATCTGCTGCCTTCTGCCTGCAAATAAATAGAGCAAATAAATAGGACTTCACAGTGTACATTCATCTCCCAGGGAACATGCGATGCAGGAGGGCAGAAATCCACTGCACAAATCTGTCCAGGCTCCAAAACCAACTGTGGGAATGATGCTGCCTTTTCCCAGGGCTGCTCTCCCATGGTGAAAGGCTGGGCTGGCTGCTTGGGAGCCCTGACATCTTAACAAAGTCCTTACTCAAATAAAAAACCATCCACTGGGATCAATAGCAGTTAGGGGAGTAGCTCAGCTGTGTTTTTCTGTATACTTTGCTCATCACTCTGCCACTGGGAAAATCATCTGCTTTCTTCGAACAAAACTGAGCAGCTTTTTTTTTTCTTAGCAGAGATGGAATCCTCTAGATATCAGAAAAGAAACTCAGCCCATTGTACTTTATTATGGGTTGTTTACCATACATATTTTTTCAGGCTACTCAATTCATAGTACAAGCATGTTTTTAAAACAAACCTGAGACTGTTTATTTTTTATGATTATTATGAAATTTGTACAAGAAAACAAGACTTTTTTTTAAAGCCTGAACACCAACTGTCCACAGACCATCAAATTCCCTTTTCTCCTACACAGCTGGCTTCTCTCAGAGGCCTGATGGCACAGCAGCTCTGAAAATAGATGTGCACTGCAGAGTGCTCTGAAGATCAATACGGACTTGGGCAATTTGGACCAGGCAGGAAGCATCTTCCAGAGCCAAGGGTCCATCACTGGGAGAAAGCTGCCGCCAAATGTCACTGAAAGTATCTACCCCCCTCAGTAAATCATGTGTGTCCTGAAGGTCAATGGTTTCAGGCTCTGCTGGAGCACACTAAGAAACTCAATTTCAGAGTTTGGGGTCCTCCGTGGAGAGCCTCTTTCTGCCAGTTTCTGAAGCCACGACATTGGGCACTGTCAACACAATATGCCACCTCATTTCTGCTGCCAAGCTGTGACCCCAAGACACAGGCAAGCCTCATTTAGACAACTTGTCCTGGACAACAACGTGATGGTTTTCATTTGACAGAATGGGACTCGCTGATGCATCTCCCTGCATCCTGATAATTAGGATGTATTCTGCATTACAATATTGCTTTTATTTCAGACAAAATAAACCACCAGATGACTCTGCAGAACACAGGAACACTAATTAGATCAGTGTGCAATTAATATTAGCAAGAGGGCTCACAGCAGCATGATTTTTTTTTCTTTAAATGTACATTCCTAGCTCTTTAATTTGCAAACTCGAGGGGTTTTACCCAGTGTAAGGGCCTCTGTTTAGGAGCAGGTCACACAGGCACTGGAAAGGCAGGGGAAGGCTGTGAGCCAGCAGTGACCTCCACAGCCCCCTCCCCAATGTCACAGGAGGTGAATGACACAGTGACCCCTCCCTGCCACAAGAGGCGAGTGACACAATGACCCCCCAAATCAATACACCTAATCAATACTCTGCCCCAATTCCTTCTCCCATCAACACTAAATGAGAAGCCCAACTGCACACTTTAATTATACAGGTGCTGTTTTAAGGGTGCCACTAACCATTACCAGCACCAGGAAGAACCATGAGCGCTATCCCAAAATCCAGGTAGCTGCTGCCAGGGCCCATCTGCTTGCATAAGGAGTTTCACTCCACCTATTAGAGGTCACCTTGCTGCAGAAGCATCTGACCTTAAACGAAACTGTACTATAAAAAACATCTGACGAAAACACGATTTTAAGAGAGGGAACAGTCCTGGTTTTGCACAGCTCAGGCACAGGGAGAGCAGCAACTCATTTAGATGATGGAAAACCTTGAGAGGGAAACAGGACGTTTTTGTGACACTAGCAGGCCCCAGCACAGAGTATTGATGTACTGAATTTCTGATAGACTTTTGTTTCAATTCTGCAGTGTGACTTTGAGCTCTCTGGTTGTGTAGTTCAATCTCCCGTGCTGGAGGACTTCAGTGAATTCAGAAGCAGAAGACAACGTAATCCTGTTAAATAACGTTATTTTTAGTGGTCACTCCGCCTTGTTACCAAATACAAATGAGAGCCCAGATTTCACAGTGGGAATCTCTGTCTGTAGTGAGGGATATTAGAAGATTTGCAAACCAGGCTCTCAGTAATTTAATTTACACCATCCTCATTTGCAAACCTTGGAGGACAGAGATTAAAGTGTATTTCAGGCCTAGGAATAGACTAAGGTAGGATAAATTCTCAACTACTCACCAGTATCACTGGGATAATCCTTAGAGCAGACCGAGCTGAAGTTTAAGTTTAATTAAGTTGCTTCTGAAAATCTTTAGAATACGTCAGACATTAAACCCTTTAATACTCACTGAACTCCACTACAACACCTACTATGTCTAGCTGCCACAAGGCTCCTCAACAGTGGTAAAGACACGGAATTGTCACTCTTTACTCAAAAATGATTTGTCATCCATTTAATTTGCCTGAAAGTCCTGCTCATCAGAGCCATATGAAAGGCAAACAGGTCAAAAAACGCTGCAAAAAACCCACATAAAACATGAGAGGAATCCTGTGAACTACCACCACATGTCACTTCCCAGTGCAGCCACACATCTCAGAGGGATCAAGAAGCTCTCCATGAGCAGTAAAAGCACAGAGGTCTTAGGACTAGAATATATAACCCATGAACAGCATTAGGCTAAAAGGGTATTTCTTCATACTTCCAATATAGCGTATTAAATGGAATGGCACGTAGGGAGAGAAAAATGTTAATTCTAGGTCTATCTTCGTGTGGTAACATTTTATTAGAGCCTTGCCTCGTAACAGGCTGTATTTGTGACAAATGTGTTATTAAGGCCGAAGAGACGGGCCACATTTCAGGGAAATTCTCTTTCCATAGCCTGCTGCAGAAATCGGGGCAGGAGATCGCCCAGCGCATTAACCTGCTATCACAGCTCTCCTAAGGCTCCCATAGACTATTTCTACACTGAGTTACAATTTCTGCACTAAAAACATTCCTGAGCCCCATGGAAGAGCTTTAATCAATCTGTAAAAAACTAAAAAAAAAAAAATAAACCCCTAACTGAGCCTAATAATTGAAGCAAAAGGGATGGACATGAGCAAGGGTGGGCAGAGGTGGTCCAGCAAGAGGCAGCTGACGGCAAAGGTCAAACATGAGAAAGTCTCTTTGAGGTCAGCAAAAAGCCAGTCCTTCATAAAGTCTGGTACTGCCACCTCTTCAAAGGGGTCATTTTATGGAATGCAGCAAAAAGCATAAAAGAAATTTGGGCAAGAAGATAAGCAATAAAGATGTGTATTTAGAGCCAAGGAGTAACAACAGACATCACTCTGACTAAATGCAGCACTTACATTTTGGAGAGGATGTTGCTCCAAAAGCCAAGTCTCGAAATGTTTTTTCTTAAGATGCATGCTTCCTTTCTGAAGGAAGATAAAGACCCAGAAGAATGTGCATTTCTGTGTACTAATGCCTCAGGGGAAGTCTTACCTTGCTTTAAATAAGCTTCTTTGATAGCCAGTTTGACCCATTCAGAAATAACTTTTTTGATGGCTGTTTATCTTTGATTCTGTTGCCAGGAAAACACAGAGAACTCAATGTCTGAACAGTTGTCCTGTGATCCAATTTCATTTGATAAGTCTTTTAACATCCATAAAGGAAGAACCGTGGCCAAATTTTCTTATGGTGAACAGATTTTGGAAAAAAAAAACAAAAAACAAACCAAACAAAGGAAAAGATAGGGAATAAATCAACGTTCTTTGAGCACTGTTATGGGAGCAATATGTAAAAATCCTGTAGTCAAACAAGAAATGGAGGGCAGGTCCTTCCCAGGCTCTGTGTCTGTGTTACAGCTCCCCTGGCAGCCACAGCTGTAATTAAAAGTGTCACCACACACCCAAGGAGACATGTAGGAATGTCAGAGAGAGTCCAGAGGAGAGCCCAGCCAGGATTTCAGAGCTAAATTTAGAAGCTATTTAGCTGTGAGAGAGCAGAAAACAGTCAAAGGTGGCAGCGGCTTTGAAGAGTCCTGAAGTGGGGACTCCAGGGCAGGACAGTCCTGTGATCCAGCCTTAACTCCCATGCCAGGGGATGGGATAGGCAGAAAAGAAGTTGAATTTTTAGCTGAAACTTCTTCCTCGAGCAGTCTTTGAAAAGCTTTCTAGTAGTACTACAGTCATTAATAAAATCCAGCCATGTAATAAAAAGGCCACAGAGAGAGACTGTGCTGGTTTTGGCTGGGGTAGAGTTAATTTTCTTCACAGTTTCTGGTCTGGGGCTGTGTTTTGGATTTGTGCTGCAGTGTTGATAAAACAGGGATGTCTTTGTTATCTCTGGGAAGTGATTACAGAAAGCCTAGCTGGATTCTGAAATTAACAGGTTGTACTAAAAAATGAAATTTCAATATAAAACGTCACTCAGAATGAAATTAAACTTTGGAATATTTTCAAAAACACAGGGAAATGTCTGTCCAGAAAAGTTTCTGTTTCTGAAGATTTTCAAAATCAGGGATTTCTACAATTTCACTCTTCAAAATAAAATTTGCTAGATGTGGAAAAATGTATACCACAGTAATTACTACAATTGATACACTTCCAAAAATAAACAGGCATCTATTCAGCGTTGCATTTTCAACCTTTTTTTTTTATTTTTCCCCCAAAATTGCTACCTTGTAGGAGCAGCAAGTTTGCTGTCAGGCCAGGATAGACCTGACTCACATTCCTTTAACCTCTTAGGCTCTGCTTATGGCTTCTTGAGCTATACAAATATAAATTTGCAGAATGCTTATTAAAATCTAGGGATTAAAAACTACCTGAAAACAGCTCATTTTCTCCTAAAATGGGGGATGTCAATCCCAGTATTTTCATTTTAGGATGGGTTTGTCCACCAGCAACTGGAGCACATCCAAGGAGACACTGCACTGTTGAAAGCAAGGAGGTATTTGAGCATCCCTGCTGTGCCCTTCATAAATTCAGAGATAATTAAAGCTTTTTCAGGTGAGTGCAGGTCGCAGCTAACCACTCTGTGATTTAAAACCAGGATCTATGTGTCTGCTGTGTCTTTTTCTTCCAGGTTCCTGTTGTTGTGAGCACAGCAGAATTTGAATAGGATAAGCACTCTTCATAAATTCCTGCTTTCCATAAATTGCCCGTCGGATCAAAAGCAGAACCTCCATGCAAGAGCACAGAAATCTCCAGCCTTTGATTTGGAACAGATGAGGCACCCTATGTTCCTCTAAGATTAAAAAAACCCTGTTGGCATCGCACACAAGAAAGAGAAGGAAAGGGATGACGGGAAATCATTCAAAACAAAGGAGATGGAAATTCAAAAATAGTATGAGTAGCTCAAATGACAGATTGAGAAGCGGATGAACTGCAATTAAAAGGATAATTTCATGGCCAAAGAGGATGCTCCAGACACCAGTTGGAAAATGGAGACCCTCTGGACCAGCAGTGAGCTCAACACAATATCAGCAGTCTTCTGATGTGAAGGGAAATTAGGCAAACTACCAAATTTTGTAATGTAGTTAGAGATAGTTAACCTCTATCCATGATTTCATAAGTGCATTTCCAAATCAAAGGAAGAAAAACAATGGTGAACCAAATCTGGGAGAAAATCACCACCTCAACTGGAAAATGCAGACCCCACTCACTTCTCAACCTTATTGAATGGGTGATCAAGGAAAAAGGTAACACTACCAAAATAAAGCAGTTTATCAGAAAAGCCAGCCATGAAAAAAACCAAAAGTGTACTTTTTTCCTGGAGAAAATATTTGCTATAGAAAGGAATAAAATTCAGAAAAGCCTGTGATTTGTGTTTTTAAGCTTGTCATATCTAATGATCATGAGCTAACATAATTAATAGCAGCGAGGGTGGGTAAATCAGTCAGTTGTGACCAGTGTGCTGACTTCAGCTGACCCAAAGTGTTGACACCAGGCTTGCTCAGCTCTGGTGGGTCAGGGCAGAGGTCCCTCTCCCCAGCCCAGGTCTCAGATCCTGACAGAAGAAGCTGTAGACCCCAGGGAAGCTGAAATGGAACAGCTGGAATGCTTCTGTCTTCACTGTTTCTGGACCTCAGGATACTCTGCATGTGGTTACTACACCAATGGGGAGAAAATACCCATTTCCAGCAGACAATAGGTTCAGGACAGCTGGAGTCTAGACTGCTAGGAAACACAGATGAACAGAGTGAATTTGGTTTTTGGTTAGGTTCCCCCCTCACCCTCCAAGTTGCAAATGCAGAATCACTCAGAAAAGTCAGCGTAAGAGCAGGGCCGCAGACCCTGAACCCTTCTGAGCAGTTTATTTCCACACCAGACTCAAACTCACAGTACATTCACTTGACAACTTTGATACACTCACATAATAGGTCACATTGACCGAGTGAAATAAACCCTACTCAAGTCTAAGTTCACAAGGTTTCAGTCAGGGAAAATGAAAATCACTGCAGCAAGAAGGCAAAAGCCCAGAATTTGCTCTCCAGAAAAACTACAAACCGACCTATTCTGTTCTACACCATTTTTTGTCCTACACTGTGTACTCAGGACATCATCAAATCTGGGACAAATTTACTCCTACTCTTGAGGCACAATTTACATCCTTACATCTCTCTTTCTACATTTTGTAGCTCTTCAAAATGACCCATCAAAGAACTGAGGTCTAAGTCTTACAACTTCTCACTTCTGTTCTGGATCAAGGGAAAGGAAGGAAAAGCACTGTCCTGCAGAAGGAAAAGAGCAGGAAACAAAGAGAAGTCAGAGGACCTGAAAGGAGTAAAAGAGGAACCTGCTTATCCCCACCTCATACAGCAAGAACAATGCCCAGATATCACAGTGATTGGCATTCAACACACAAGACAATGGATTAATTAGCCATAATCATGGCCAGCTAGCAAATGTTAAAAGGTCACCTGATACTAATTGTGAGCAAGACAAACTGAGCTGCTTGAAAAAAACACTGTCATGAGTAATTGCTCAGGGCTTAGCAATTCTGCATGCTTCTGTAAATTGCTCTTCTTCATTATGGTCGAAAAGCATTCTGCTAATTATTAATTGGATAATGATTTGTTTCTATCACTAATTCAATAAGGTGTTCAGAAGTGCATTTTGAAAGTTCCCAGCTCTAGAGACCATAAATATCAGACTTGTCTTCATGTAACCTTGGAAGGCAGGTGCCAGGTGATGGAAGTGGAGCCCATGGAGCTTCTGCCCATTTTTAGTCCCTCTATGCCCAAAGTCACTGACCACCCCTCTGCCTCTGATGTGGGTCCTGTGCCAGGGCAGTGTCACAATCATTCCTGCTCACATAAAAAGCTGAAGACAAGAAAGCCAACAATAATCCCCTAGAGCTACCACTCCCTACTGCCTCCCTAAGAGAAGCCAGACCATTAAAAATGCCACATAAATATCACTGACAGAAAACAGGCTTCAAGGTTATTTAGAAAAGCCCCACGCATAGACAGCCTCCCCTTTTTAATGTGATAAAAAACCTGAGTTTCTCAAAAGAGCAAGTCACGCCACAGGCAAACCCACCTTCCAGAACCCAGCAGCTCCCTTTTGGCAGAAGAAAAGGTAATGTGGGGGAAAGGTATAGTACTCCTCCTTCATGGGCCACAGAGGCATAATCTATTGGTACAAAAGCACATTGTTGAAACACAAACCATGGAAAGCTGCTTTATGAACCTGTGCAGCCAGCTGGAACAGCCATCAACAGCTGCAAGAGGAATTCGCTCCAGGAGTGAATCACTTCATTAGGGTGGAGGTTTTTTCCTTTTATTACACGCAGCTCAGCCTGCGGATCCCCATCATGAAGACCCTCCAGAGAGCTGATTTCTCTGCTCCCTTACACCCTCAGGAACATTCGCAGTGCCCACTGTATCACTTAATCTCCTCCTGAGACATCATTTCTCCCCCTCCCATCACATAGCTCATCAGCTCACATCCTCCTCCGTGGTGTCCCAAGCCTTTTGACTCTAAGTCAGAGAGCAGCAGTGGTTTGGGGGCAGCACAGGTACAGAACTGGTTCCTAACATAAAGGCTTATGTCTGTGGATAGGACAAGGGGGAATGGCTCCAAACGCACAGAGGGCAGGATTAGATTAGATACCAGGAAGAAATTCTTGACTGAGAGTGGTGAAGCACTAGCACAGGTTGCCCAGAGAAGCTGTGGCTGCCCCATCCCTGGAAGTCTTCAAGGCCAGGTTGGACGGGGCTTGGAGCAACCTGGCATAGTGGAAGGGGGCTGAAATGAGATGATATTTAGGGTCACTTCCAACCCAAACCATTCTATCGCTGCAATGAACTGCCTATCGTGGAAACTAGGAGAAAATATCCAAATGGAATGGAATTTCCTGCTTGCTATGCATTTAATTCTGCCCTCTTTCTGTTTGATATAGGCTACTTGATTATACATGAAATACAGGTGACAGCACCCCAGCAAGCAGTGACATGAAAATATACTCCATGAATTTGAGCTTAACACTGGCAGAAATTGCAAGGAGGAGACCACTGGTTCCTGAAGCCATGTGTGCTTGGCATGAGGCACAGCAGGTGACATCACAGGGATTTTGTAATTAAAAATAATTATCTCTAGAAAATTCCGAATTCCTTCATTGAAAACAACGATGCAAACTTCCAAACTTACTGAAAGGGAATAAAAATTTCTGGACAAGTAAAAGCAGAAGTAGGAGATATCTTCAAACAAAATGCTGATTGAAATAAATATACCTCCTCCGAAGCTTATACTTTCATGGGATTTTCAGGGAAATAAAAGAAATGCCTCTGGTATTCTGGCAGCGCAGCCAACTTTAGCCCTCTTGTGCTTCATTTCCATTGCAGAAATGCCAGCAGAGCCTTACACTGAGGAAAACCTTAGTATTAAAGAGCAATAAGAAGATACTCAAAGAACCGTGTTCAACACCCACGGCAAACTTGTGAGAGCTATTCCATCAAGCACACACCTCAACAGTGAGCCATGGAGTGCAATTCACACGTGCTGCGGGCTGTTTTACATCTCCTTACCCGAACTGCTACAGCGAGATGGCTCCACCAGCCCGCCGGTCCTGTCGTAGCAGGCGATGGCTCGCAGCCGCACGCCCTCGCCACACTCCCTGGCCGCTCCCTGGGATGCCATTCCCGGCTGCAGCTCGGATGGACCCCCTCTGATAATGCAGTCAGACCAATTTCCGTGGGGCTGGGAGGTGAACACCTCGCAGGGGCACGGCTCCGTTTCAACTTGAGGATAAACTTCTGTGTCCTGGCATTTGTCTCGCTTTCTGCTTCGCCCTGTTCCAACCACAGAAATCTGCGCGTTAGCTCAACATCTGCTCCTCTTGATAACAACACGTCACATTATTTATACTTGCATGAATTCAACACATTAGAACCAAGACAATCTGAATGTTAATATTCAGGGATGTTTCTGAAGCGTCGATTAGCTGCTGCCAGTGCTCTGGTGTGCAAGGACAATGTACTTATCTCCAGGGGCAACCAGAGAACTTGGAAATGCCGTTCTGATGGGTAGATCAAGGAGTAAAATACAAAGTCTTACTCTAGGAGCGGTCTGCCCAGAAACTGCTTTGTAATTTCATATAATATCATTTTCTTCTCATTATCTGATGAAAATAAATTGATTGTTTTGTCTCTATTTGTTCACAATCAGTGGTTGCCAGGACAACTTCCAGAGGACTCTACATTAGCTACAACTTCTTTGAGATTTCTTTACAAATTAGTTAGAGATGTGCTGTGCACACAAACCGTGCTTTGAAGAGAACAGAAGAAGATAATCCTCAGTAAATTATTAGGGCTGGAAAGCATTTCAATGGTTGTATTTGCTTTTATGTTTTCCTTTGCTCTGTTCCCTCAACAGGTTTTAGAAGAAGGCTCTTTCCATAGTTTTAGGAAGCAGCAGCATCCAAATAAACCCATAGTACAGCTCTCTGCAACTGCACTCTCCATGCCCTTCTCCTGCAGGACTTCAAGGCATGAGAAGGGGTCCCCAGGGCAAGAAGAAATCATGCAAAAAAGAGAGTTCATGTTCCCTGCATCCCTACAACTGCTCAAGGGAACAAATGTAGGTACACAGCCTCTAAAGACAGAAATCAATGCTTTTCTTGGCATAGGTCAGCCAGCGTGCTGTGGAACAATCCTGATGCTGGCTGAGCTCAGGAATGTCTTTGCATTTGGCAACTGCACAGAAGGGAGAATTCATCTTCAGCAACAAACTGCATCTGTATCCCATCCTCAAAACATTCCTTGGGGATCTTGGATGCACTAAAAACACTTCTGCAGAAGGTTTTTAAAGCTTTGATCCCAAAAGAAATGTTTTCTCTTTATTGCACACAAATAAGATACTAAAACCAAAAGGTAAGTTACCTAACTCAACGACCCCCTTTCAAGCCTGGAACCAAGAGTCATTTCACCACACACAAGCTGGGTCTTGTTGATAGCTGTTTACATATAACCATGTACCTCCAGAGTAAAGGGCCCTGCCTGCAGACCCTTAATATCATCACCCTTCAAGCCCCAGCTCTTTCAAAATTGTACTGCCAGAGGTCTGGGGAACGTAGAATTTGCCAGCACAAAGGGATGTTAAATGCAAAGAAATCAATTAGCACCAGCATCTTTATAGTTTGGTAGATAAATCTATGTTTACACTTTTATGAATATATTTATGAGGAAATCCAGGTACAACTCCCCGCATTTCAAGGAAAGTCTTTTAAGAAACTTTAAACAGATTGGGAGCTCTCTAAAGGCTTTTCCAGCATTTTCTGTTTGACAAGCCATGAGGAGCCACGAACTCTGTATGTTCAGTTCTATGTTCTGCATTGTGTTAGTAAACACGGGAATTTGGGATTTGCCCATGTTTTGCCATCATGACACGAGGCACAACAGACTGAGGTAAGGATGCTAATAATCTCACGCTTATGTGACTGTTTTTTTCCAACTTGCTCTGCCATCTGTTTTGTTGGAATCTTCCCCCTAAAAGAAGTTGCTATGAAAGCCCTATTTTGAGGGAGAAGTGACACTGATCCATACCCTTCACAAAGAAATATATATTTAGAGTTAGAGGTAGTGATATTTTTATCATCTTCACAGACTGCTTTAAAAATCGCTGCTAAAAATACCATCTCCAAATTTTTTTGAGGACTTAAACCCATCAATTAAATAGTATTTTCTTTTTAAATTACATGTTTCTTTTTTAATTACATTTCTGAATACTAACAAACATTATATATATTGAATATTATCAGGTAATACATACTGTACATAAAAATTACAGGAAACATTAAAAATACAGAAAGTGCTTTGTATCCATAATACAATGAAATAACTGACTGTATTAATTAACTGGAGACTCACCTAAAAACTGTGTTTTCATTAAAATGACTTTGAATTTTGATATGTTCTGTGTAATAAGCCTTTCACTTAAGTAATGACTAATTTTATATGTAGAGTCAATGATGAATTACAAAGTAAAATGAATAATACTATTAAAAATTGAGTGGAGGGCAAGCAAATACTTAGCCAACAATTAGAAGATTTCCACTGAATGACATTGTTAATGAACTCTTACAACGAAGCCAAAGCATTCACTTGAGCAGAGACACAAGCAGTGATGAACAAGAGGTACAATTCACACACACTCACAGAGAGGCGAAATGCAAATGGATAAAGGACACTTTTAACATCACAAAACACTTTTGAAAATAGCAACTTCCTTAAATCTTTGGACTGAGTTCCAATGGATGAGATTTTTTCCAGATTTTGTCTACCTCTATTTTTCAAGAAGTCTTTATGCAAATACGAGTTGGCACCAATCTCACTGACTTCCCCTTTTGAGAGGGGGCCAAACCAAACCCAGGGTCTGATTTGGTCGTCCCTTGCTGCTCTCTGAAGCATTGCCACGTCCCCACCTGGGACACTCACTGCATGTTCACCACTTGCTGTTCAGGACACCTTCACTGGGCACGGGCTGAGACCGTGAGCTCCATCCTGGCAGGAGAAATGGAACCCAGCAAGGTCGGATAGGGAGAGACTGGTGGTGGTTGGTCATGAATGCAGTGCAGGTGAGGAGACAAACCAGGAAAAGCTGGGTATTACAAAGCATTTTTGGTCCACTTACTTGAACAGATCTCCATCTGATACAGAACAGAGTAAGAAAGGGGATAGCTAGGGCTGTACTGTTTTGTAAGTTGCACAATGTTCATAAAGAAAAATCAGATTTAAAAGTACCTGTAAGTAATTATTCATTCATTTTTACATATTTTTTGTAAGATCAGGCACCTATTACTTTGCTGGGGATCAAGGATTTTTCCAACTATAAACATACAGGCATTGGTATAGAGAATATTTTAGAACATGCTCTTTGCCAGAAACTACAGAGCACTGTATAATACTGGGTTTTTATGTAAAAGAGAAATCTTTATCCTTTAATGAGCCACACTAAGGAATGGCAGCTTGAAACCAGTATAAATGCGTGCTGTAATTGTTAGTTAGTAAAACACACGGAACGTTCCAGCAGTAACAAACTGAGTAAGAAGACAGCCATGCAGCCAAGGACGAGTGAGTCTAGGAGGAAGTGGCAGTGGTGGCCAACATATTTTGCTGCCCTTCAGATCCCAGCTTTTATCTCGGCAGATATTCCTACAGCCACTTCAGCACTCTACTCCACAGTCAAAATCTTTGACGTTTCACCACTATTAAAGGAGCAAACTCAAGCCAGGTACACCACAGCTCTCAAACACAATACAGAAACACAAAAAGATGTGAGTGTTGAGAAGAACAATAACAGCAAATTTCCTGCAAACCTTCTAAGAACAGTATAATTCATTTTTATTTGATTTAACTACACATGTGGGGGAAGGCAACTCCCAGCAAAACATGCAGTTCCAAACTATTCATGTTAAGGAGTTTTAAAGCTTTTCAGTTTGGTCAGCATTCAAATAACACAACAAACCTCAACAGCAAGTACGGGAGACTGCTACATCAAACGGTTTGAACCAGTGAGTTTAATGAATACATATAAAAGATCAAACAAAGCTTTTCTAATGGTAATGGGTTTTCTTTATTCATGGTATTTATTTGCCCTGGTGAACTCATGGTATTTATTTGCCCTGGTGAACTAGGGCATACTGCTGAGCACAGGACTCCCAGTTTTAAACTTCCTCCAGAAAAATCACCCTGATCTGTACTCTTGTATATGTATTTTCTGCATGCTTCCCAGATTAACAGGTCAGATAAACTTGCACAAAGCCTGGTCACTGTTTCATTTGGTTTACGTCTAAAACCAGCTTGCCACCAGCGAGTTTTTCTGCACTGTTCTTGTACTGGAATGTGTGTAAGGCTGGCAATGAGCAGTACCGGATCAAAAATCAATTAAGGATGGGAACTGTTCTGTCTGGATGTTCCCACCACGCCAACATCAGTCCCCCAACACCCCAGAGGTATTATCACAATCAGACAAATATTGTAAAAGATCATACCTGTGAGTGACCTCCTCCTGCTTCTGGTAGTGTCACAGTCAGAGGAGCACGCCGTGAATTTAGACCAGGGGGTAAAGGTGCAGTCCTCCTTGCAGGGGATGAGGCACTCCTGGACGAGGGCTGGCATCGCCCCTGCCCACCTCACGCAGTCACCGACGGCGGCAGAGCCGCCCTGCTCCGACAGGCACGTCACAGCTGCAAGCAAAGGGACACAAATCTTTATATTCATATATATATATATTGTATTACACTCCGGGCAGTCAGTCCTGCTGTTCGGTGTGAGATTCACTCCCCTGGATTAACAGAATAAAGCTGATTTGGTTTTAGGGCATTGTTCGTGTGTCACTCAGTGATGTGCTGGAAGCTTCACACATTCTTATTCGACCAGTGTGTTATCTAAATGATGATGTAAGTTCAATATTTGCAAGGAGACAGTCATTTTAAAGGTTGTGGGGACAGTTTAACCAAGGATACATTGTACAACCAAGCAACAAAACACATAACACTGTGGCCATGTGCCAGTAAACGTATTTGGTCGAGGCCAGGATTCTCAAGCTGTGATACACTTGCTACTCATGGAATTGAAACTCCTTCAAAGTGGTTAAAAAAGCCCCTAAAAACCACTAAAGAAAGCTTCCTTCTCCAAAACCATCATCTTTTCCATATTTCAGATGAAGGGAATGACTGAGCAGATGCTACAGCTAAATGCTTCTTGCAGCGGGGTATAAATACCAGGTCTGGTCCCTCCAAACTGAGCTCCCTAAATATTGTGATACCTCTTACACTCCCCCACTTTGTCTGCTGTCCTTTTTTAGAACTAATAATTAATTTTTCACAGTGAATATTGGTACTGTATAGCCATGACAGAGAACAAAAGTATTTCTTGTATAAAAATGAGTCACAGGAAGCCTAGGATAAAACTTGCTAAATTCAGTGTATTAATAGTCAGTAATTATAATAAATAAAAATAGCCTGCACATCATGGAGTCTTTCGTTTCATTAATAATAATTAATTCTCACAAAATCTCCAAGATTACAGGCTATTTATATCCTCCAGTGTAGGTTAAACAAAGCAAAGGTAGGTCATGACTTGATAAAGGTAATAAACTCAGGGACAGTAATGAACTGAATTTGGCCACAAGAGTTTAGTCATGTTGGGCTCTCTGATTCCAGCCAAGTCCACACATCACATCATAAAGCTACTGAGGATGAAACTATTTAATCCAGATTTTATTATTTAACTTTAACAACCTGTGATACTATTTTATGACAATTGCTAAATAATTCAGGTTTTTGAGGATGCCTATATTTTCCCTGTTGCCAGCATTTAATGTGAGTAGGAGTGCATGAAAAGAAAGAGGAAAAGAACTCTGTTTTCTTGCAGTTAAAGGATTTACTGGGATGTAACTCTGCCGTGAATACACATGATTTTTTGGGTTTTAACTACAGTACTGTATGGGAGAAAGGAATGGGTTGGCAACCACCTGGAAATAAAAAAAACACCTTATTAAAATGCAATTAGATTTCTACGGAAAAAATCAGCATTTTGAAGAGCATGCAAAAGGCAAGCAATTGTTAGAAGTCTCTTTAGACTCAAGTGACAGCAAATCAGCATATTAATAACCACCTCCAAATTGCTGATCCTTGCCTTTCACTTCCAATCCTGTGACCCTTCCTAGCTCCCGACTCCAGCCGTCAGACTGTGAGCCCTTGCCCTCCTCAATTACGGGAGGGCGAGGACGGAGGCCACCGCTCTGTGCGGGGACACGGCGCAATTGCCCTCCTCAGGAAGGATACACAAGTGACAGACTCTGATGCCCAAGGCTTGTGCAGCCTCGTTACCTTCAGCAAGGACACCCCAGGTTTGGCCACACAGCTGTGTCCATGTGAAGTCTGGCCAAGGGGATGCAGAGCACCTCCTCAGCATCGCGACAGCTGCTGGCGGCGACGTGAACTCCATCCTCCACTGCCAGCCCCACGCAGCAGGAGCTGTGCTAGCAGAGCAAACCACCCCGCCGCAGTGTTCACCAGGCGCTGGCAGAGGAGCACACTTCATTCCTGACATTTATTAGTAATGGCAGCACAAGTGATGGAAGCTCTAGGTATCGATGTTAAACCAGACATCCCATTGCTGTGATCAGCTATTATCCAACTGCCCGATCTTCTGCACAAGCCTCCACAACTGTAAGCATACAAATAATTCACCAAGTTCCCTGAGCCTACCTGGATGCTTAAAGAGATGGAGATATATATAAGGACATATGAAATCAAGGCAAATATTTGACAGAGATCATGGAGCTTAAAGAAATTAGTGACAACGGAAACATGAGTAAAGTCAAACTAAAATAACAAATAATATAGTGGATTAGATATGTCTAAGCATGAAGACAAGGAGTTGAAAAGAATATATAATGGAGAGTGTAGTAAGAGACATAACACCTAAAGGAGGGGAGGAGGAGTATCTCCTGGGATTCTTGCTACATGCCTAAAACCTCACTTGAGGTGACCTGCATTAACTGAAAAAATAAATGAAATAATAAAGCAAAAACCCATTAGGGCATTTTAACAGACTGGGAAGGGGTAGGCAGAAAGCATCATGATGGACCCACTCCAGGGGTTCCATGAGGAACCAATCCCCTCGTTTCTGCTTGCTGCAAACTTCCCAGTTTACTTAGCTTTAACTTCTAAGAGAAAAAATGTTTTCATATACAGGCACTTCTGGAAGGAGAATGAGAGAAATTTGTTTTCAGCAAACCTTCTGGAAAGTAAAATTATTTATCCTCAGTGGTTTCAAACTACTGATTGGTTTGGCTCATATGTGGTTTATGCTGCATAAAAAATATTTCCCCTTAATCCTCAGTTCTGTCACAATGGTTTTAAATAAACTCATACCGCAAAGCCATTTCTGTTATGTCAACATCTCTTTTGTTTTTTCAAGTGGGATACCCCCCGAGAGCAAATGAAGTCCATTTGCAGCCCTATGCATTGAGAAAAAAAATCAGAGTAATAAATCCCTTCTAGGCATAATGTGTGATTTCTACCATCTCTGCAGCATTTAAAATGGACACAAAACATACGAATAAAACAGCTAATAATAGGACACTGCCAGATAAAGGCTTTCAAATTATAATATTGATTCCCACAAAGAGGGGAAATGTAGGATTTCCTTTTGAACTCCCGCTATTCTTTTTTATTACCACCAGTCAAGCCCACCAAACTGGAATTAAACACTTGGGGCCAAACTGTGGGATGACATTTTAATGCAGCTCCGTTGATATAAAAAGAAAACTGCTGTCACAAAAAAAATAAAATCCAAAACACCTTCTCTTGTAATGATAAACATGAGATCATGAATTAAACTGAAAGGTAGCCAGGTTTAAGAGGCTGAAAGAAAATAACTTTTTTTCAGGGAAGGGCTGGAGTTGTTTAGCAGACTGTGTGGATGCACCTGCGAAGGTGCCAACACATCACAGCGATTAATACGAGCAATGAAAATAGCTGCAGATGCAACTGCTTTGCTTCAAGGCATAAGTCAAGTGTTAAACACAGAGCTTGGGGAGCAAATTTCCCTTTCTGATGCTACAGGGCCCTGCCAGGAGACTGAGCAAGGACTGCTAAGGGGATATTCAGTGTGAGAGTCTCTGTCTTCTGGCTTTGCATTGCCACCCACAGGAGCGTGTCTGCGTGCCAGCATCTCAGCATATGGCGCACAGAAGCATATGGGAGCTACGTTCTGTAACTACATTTCTCCTAAATTGAAAGTAAATAACAGACACTTCTCCTATAAACTTTTAGATGGTGAAATCAAATGTTTGCACACTGTCAGATTGCAGAGGCACTGAAGGCATCCTTAGATGATGTTGCATCGTCACCAAAGAAGCGTGTCAGCATCAAACTGAGGGAACTCAGGTGCTCTCAGGTGCACGTGCCTGACTTAAGAGCAGTGGAGATGAACCTAACAAAAGGAATTGTATTGAGAATTAAATATTACAGGCACAGTATTGTACCCAGTAAGGAAACATAACATAAATTTAATTCCTCTTAAGTAAAAATCCAATTACCGACAGCCGCTGTAATCATATTCATTTACCAAAGTTACAATCAATTCTCCTTTAAAACTGCATTCCAACAGGTTCCAAAGCATAAAAAGCTAAAGACTGAGAGTATCAAGTATGAACCAGTAAAATTATATTGTACCATGGCACTTCCAATTTGAGAAAAGTAAATTAGTGTTTTCAAAACTCTGGAATTAAATGTCATTAGAACATCTGAAAACAATGACTGATAATTCCAGGAAGATACACTCAGGCCAAACACTAAAACTAAAGCTATGCAGCAGTGCAAATCAAATGACTGAATTAGTACACAAACAATAGGATGAGCTATGAGGCTACACGAGAGCTTTAGTGCCAAGAGGTGTAGGCAAAACAAGGTAATAATCTTCACTGCCTTCAAATTCCAAGAATGTTTGAAAAATCAAAGCCAGCATGTAAAGTCAAAGACATGGTTTTAATACAGCTGTTTACCCTCTTGTTCAGAAAAATCCTCATTTCTGTTGCACAATTATTCTTGGTATCCCTCAATGTAATGAGATAACATCATTTCTTACACATAGTTACGGGATAATACATTAAAAAAATAAAGAATAAAATAACTTAACGGGACTAGACTTGCTCACTGTACGTATAGCCCCATAACTCATGATGCCTTCATCTATTTTCTATACTGATGCTCCTTCATACTTGCAACAAGTTTTTTCAGAATGCCAGGTGGAACATCTACACTGCTCTTGGTATGTTAATGCAACCCCCAATGACAGGAGGCCAGAAGTAGACAAAATACATGACATAAGATAAGGCTCTGCTGAGACTCAGGTTGAAGTTTAAAGCCCTGATTCTATAAAGACATCAATACACACTTAATTTCATCCCTGTGCAGCCCCCTTGGATGCAGCAGCACTCCCTGCAAGGAAGTGTGGCCAAAGTTCTCGACTTACAGAAACACACCGTAAGAAAACCCTCAAAAGTAAGTCTGAGGAAGAGAACAAATGATGCCAGGAAGGACATCACAGACACAAATCTCATACAAATAACTGAGGAAGAGCTGGGACAACTAGCTATTCAGCAGGAAAACTGTCTCCGAGGTCACCAGTTCCCCATTTTGTAATTATTAATGATATTGACAGTAGTGCTAAAGGGCTGACAAATGCCACCGAGCAAACAGAGCGCTGAATAAACACAGAGCCCGACCAACAGGCTCTATAAACAAACAAGGGGAGCCCGAGATGAGCTTGGGATGCAATAAAGATGGTAAATACCAACTGAAAAGATAAAGGAAAGCAACTGAAATCATTTGCATGAAAAGGGGTGAGGAAAGAAACGGGCAGAAAAGTTGGGTGCAGAGCATTAGCACGGAGAAGAGGTTGTAACGGGAAAGAGGAGAAGTTTGGGACAGAATTAGAAGGGAGGGGAAAAAAGCATGCAAAACTGTGAACATCCTTCTCAAGGTGAAGGTCCACGTTGTAGCTGCTCTTTGGGTTGGTTTCTCTCTGCAGCCTTTCTGCAGTAAGACATGTGCTTGGGGTTCATGTAGGCACAGGAGCCTCAGAAGGAATCCCAGCTGCAGCTTTCTGAGGGCCAGCAAGGTGGGAAGGCACATCCAGTACCATTTAATGCCTTCAGCTGGACTCACCTCTGTTCCATCTAAAGTAACTCCTCAGAGTGCAAATTTTCTTTGAATACTCATGGATGAGGTGATCAATTATTTGGTTTGGAATGCAGGACTGGAATTGCTGTAAGAGCTGAGCTGCACATGTCAATTTTGCCAAGCTGTGTGACTTGAGGTTTTATTTTTCCTCATCTGTGAACCAAAACTGCCCACTGTTTGAGGAGAAGCAGGAGAGAAGTGCATCCCTGTAAAGCCCATTCCTCCTCCCACCCACACACAGAATGCAGAACACAGCACTGATATATTAATGTCGAGCACTATTTTCATACAAGTGTTTTCTTATTCTAAGTGGTTCACACTCTGCCTGACCAGAAAGGCAAAATAATATGAGATTTTAATGTTTCAAATTTACTTTGTCCAGAGAATAACTGCAATCTGAGTGCTTCTACATTATGCAATCAGTCTAAAGAATCTTTCACAATTTTTCCCTTTTCCCCCTACCATTATTATAGGTTTTGAATTGCTTTTACTTTCATTTTCTATTAAAAAGAAAATCAATGGAAGTGCATTAGATGATTAATGATAGAAATTATGCTCCTTTCAGAGAACATAAAATACAAAAACAAGTTAATTTTTTTCCTCTTCCTGTGGCCCACAATTACCAAAATTACTCGAGTTCAATTTCTTTGTAGCACCTATCATCAAGTTATATTTAAGATGAATTACTTATTGCACAACTTGAAAATAAGACTAAGCCATCCTGCTATAAATACACACATTGAGATGACAGTAAATACAGAGAATCAAACAAGCCAAATAACACGAAAGAGAGAAAATGGAAAATAAACACAACATTTACAGTATTTCTAGTAACTCAAGTTGGAAAATTACTTAGCTGATTAAGCAAGCACTTTCTTTGCAGTGAAGCACAGATACTAAATCCAGAACACAACACTAACACACCCACACATTCACAACTGCCCCAACATTATATTAAAAATATGATAGTCCAAGTAACACCTCAAGACTTGAATCCACCCTTCCTCCTCATCTCCCCATTTTCCCCCCAGCTCTGGCTCTTCTCATTTTGGTATTCAAAACTCCCACTGCTCTTGGCCCCTTGCTCGGAGACCAGCAGTTAAAAGCTACTGGGACATACACAGGCCCTTCAACAACTTTTCAACCCATCCTAATCTGTATTCCCCTCATGGAAACTGCTCTCAAAGTTTTCTAAAGTACCAATGGATTTTGTATATATGGTCCTGCATAAAACTTTCCACTGTAACTATCACTTTTCTACCATAAAAAAACAGATAAGAATACTAAATGCTTTGAGGTCTGAAGTCTGGCTACTCATCTCCCGCCTAAAACTGATAATACAACTGAAATTACTTTGACTGAAGCTAATAAAAATGCATACTCAAATAACTCATGTTATCTAAATTAAGTATCTTTCAGCCATCATACGATATTGTCCACCTCATGAGAGAAAAATAAAGATACTGGACTTGAGATTCAAGGGTCAGCACAATCTAAGTACAGTAAAGACACTGTAGTTAGATTAAAGGTAAGAGAGGCAGAAAGAGATTGTGAAAAATTTCCCACCCACAGCCCTGAAAAATGAAATGTTTGAGGTTTTTCAGGAGATTTACCCAGTGGGAAAGCTAAGCGCGCAGACTGGAATCCCAGTAAGAGCAAAGTCACTCTGATGTGTGGGAGTTCCATACATATGTACATATATATATAAATTATACATCCAGAAAGGCTTTTCATACTTCCTCCTAAACATTCCTACTGTGCAGGGGGAAAGTGTTTTTTGGAAACCCTATGTCAGGGCATCCATTCTTTGGCAGGGAAAAAAAAAAAGAAAAAGAAGACCAAACAAAACCAAAAAAGACACCCAAATTCTCCAGAAGAGACTAACAGTTCAAGAAGGGTGTATTTCTAAATTGGCCATACAAAAGACTCTGATTCCCAAAAGGAGTGGTATTTCCCCTGGCTCTTGCTAAATGAACTTTTTCTTCGTGTGAACATAGCAGATCCAATAGCTTTGCCTCTCAAAAATAAAAAAAATAATTACACCCATCTTTCCACAGGTTTGCTGTTCAGATCTTTCTCACTGCTAGCACATTCCTTTTTACGCTTCTTTTGAAGCTAACAGATCTAAAGGGACTATTTGTTTTTTTTTCTTCCAGTCTCTTAAAAACAAGCCAGAAGATCAGGGAAGATGCAAAGGGAGATATCTTACAGGACATTGTGATTTTCATGCAGTGATCCTCTCTTCCTTTCTTACGAGCAGAAGAAAAGAGAAACATTTTTTATTTGGCTGCTGCTACTCATCTTAAATTTGCACTAAATTGTTATGGGGGGGGGTATAAAGCAGATTGTATTCCTGCTGAAACAATGGGAAAACTTACAATTATTTCAACTGGAAAACAACAGATCCTATTACTTTCTTTTTAATGATTCTTCTACGAATAAAGCATTTGTTTGCAAGCATTTGTTTCTAAAGCAATTACACAATCCAAACACTGACTGATCACAATAGGATCGTTCATGTATAGCAGACACAACATTTGGACACAGAAAGCTCTCTATCACGATTCCTTTACCCTTGGTTCAGATCATATAATTAATGGTTTACTTAACTGAAAAAAAAGCAATCAAATGCAATAAAAACCAAATTAATACAACAGAACATAAATTGCATCAGACCTAGAAATAGCTTCCACCCTGCTGAAAGATTATTAGTATTTTTAGTTAATCTTCATTCCGGCAAACCACAGGCTGGGACACTGCACTATGCACTACGCTGCACTTTCTTTTATTACAGTCTTTCCAGTACAAATCATTTTAATCTTGGCTATAATAAAACACCAGTTAGATTCTCAGCTTCTACCCTCTTTTCACCTGTGAAGTTTTGTTCATCTTTGTTGGAGCTCAGAGCAGTTTCTCCCATAAAATTGCTCTCTGTGTGAATCTTTCTTGATGCAGGAGGTTTCTGCCAACTGTCATTACAAGATCAGAGGTTCAAATTGAGGAGCACTTAAAGCAGGGGAAGGTCATCTTTGGAAATTAAGTTGGAATAAAATTTTGCAGAAGTGGAGGTGGCTATTCATACTGTGCCACTGCAACAACAGCAGACCCACCATTTACCTCACACGCGCCTCCTGGCTCGTTTGAGAGTGGCTGCTGAGCCACAAGGATTTATCAACAGCTTCCACCTCCTGTAAGAGCAGAAATGCCCTTCACAGCCCTGTCCACACACAGCAGCAGTGGCTGTGCTCACCTGTGGAGAGGCAGGAACCAGCCAGACAGGGAGGGCATCACTGAGGAGCACATCAGTGACCCAGACCTCAGTGACACAAAGCCCAGAGGAACATTCTACCCTTCCAATCACGCCCAGCACTACCATAACCCTTAAAACCAAGGGGACATAAGCAGAGAGGGACTTCCAAAATTTCCCAAAGTGGTAATTACTTCTTCCATTTTAGAATAAGTTATTTAGGAAATAAAATTCAATGCAAAACCAACTCAACACTTTGAAAACCCATCAAGATTCACATCACATTTCCCTCTCAGAAGCGAGAACTGATATTTGGAATTTTAAGTGTGTATTTCAAAGAAACAGTAAATAGCAGCTTTTTAATTCATCAGAAGCCCAGAGGAAAGGGAACTTTCCATACAAATGTGCTGTACTTGGGAGACCAACTCTTGCTGTTGCTATAATGAAAGTATAAATACAGCATAGCAGGAATTCATAGTAATTTGTTTCTATGAGCAAGTTTGACATGGCACAGCCAAATAAATTCAGATTGTACAGCTACACAGAAGTGAGACATTCTCTGAGCTACTGCGCTGGCATTTTGCCTTTCCTCCATCATTCATCGCATCAGACCTTTGTCTCAATTTCTCTCTAAACCTTTGTCTTGTCCTATTTGAAGGCCCACGCTCCAGGGTTATATCTTATCAGTTAATTAACTTTTAGAATGGAAACACAGCAAAAATGACTACATAAACTTTTCCTCATATATATATCAAAGCCAATGTCAACCAGTGTGGTTCCTGTGTACCGAATCCAGGAGACTTATAATAAAATCTCATCTTCCATTTACAGCCTGAGGCAATAGTAGGTCTTGCAGAGAGAAATGCGAAGTGATGAGGTTTAGTAGAGCAATAACATTGCTAAACAGTTTAAATATTGGTCTAGCTACTGAACTTTATGCCAGGAGGTTCTGGCATTACATTATTAAATGCCAATATTTCATCCACGGTTTCCACTTACTCGGAATAATGCGTAATTCATTTCAGAAAAAGAAAAAAATAATTGAAATTTAAGATTTCTTTTCTTCCCCCACCAACCCCCCCCCAAAAAACCCCCTTAAATGTAACACGACTTTCAACAGATCAAGGCAACACTAATGGGGAATTATGGAGATTGTGTGTGTATAATATATGAGTTCTTCACTGTAAATTAAGGAACAATTCAGCAACAACATCTTAGAAGCAATGAAAACCATTGCCTTCATTCAGGCCTGTAAGGTCAGTGCCAACAAGGAATAAAGGAGAAATCGATTAACCTGGAAGTCTGAATCAACAAATAAGGAAGAGGAGGATCCTCGGAGGCAACTTTGATTTTTATTTTACTGACTCTTCACCTCACATCAGCAGATCTCACTGATGTGTACTAAAAAAAATATGGGGTAAGAAGGAATTGAACAAGAGCCAGTGTTTGAAAATAATTTTGCCCACAGTTCAAAATTTCAGTGAAAAGCGGAAAGGATGAAACACAGAAAAAGAATAAAGAATCTGAATGGGAATTGTAGCCTGACAGGCTGGGAGCAACCAGCAGCCCCTTTTTCAACTCCAGGCACTCCTCTTCCACCCAGAGAGGATCACACACTTGAGCTCCTGACTCCTGCCATTCCAGAAAAGCTGTGTGATCTGGCATCAAGTCATATATATATATGTATACATATATATATATGTAGATGCTGAAAAGCTCTGGTAGAGAAATTTTTCAGCTTTCTGCAGCGTTCTGTGAGAGCTCTGTGGTTCTCATGAAAGCTGTCATAAACACTGCTATGGGTTTTTGTAAACTGAGTTTTATCTGTGCACCTGGCATTTATTTTTCAGAGTTGTTATGGTACACAGTGAAATAATATTTTGAAACAGGTGTTGTGAACTTTATCCAATGGGACAGGGGGTGGCTGGTCCAAGATCCAATAACCTCCTGTCATCTTTGGGAATCAAGTTATATAAACCCAATTATAATTAATTAAATAACCACTTTCTTCCTGAACTTGGATTGTGCCGTTACTCGCCGTGCTCGGTACTTAAAGCGGCTATATATATATATATAAACACATATATATACACACATCTTATGGCAATGGTGCCATTCTTGATTTTTTATATTAATTTTTTAAGGGCAGGGTTAAATCTAAATAGGTTTACTAAGAAGCTTTCTAAAGAAAGTTTCACCAAGACCAGTTTTTAAAAGTCAAGAAAACTTCTTATCATTTTGTTTCAAGAAAATTCAAGAGAACACACTGCAGATTTAGATTACCATACCAGCACTTTTGATTTACTCACCTTTTCTACATGAAGACAGGCAATTCCCATATATAACTTTATTCCAAAGCTGTGACCTTGACTTCTACCAAAAGTTCAATTGTATGGGTATTGGTTTTGAGGCAAGATGAAGGAAGAAAGGAGTTCTCACAGATAAGATAATAAACTGCCAGCTGCAGTTCATGAAATACTACTGTTTCAAATAGATGATCTGATTTAATATATGTTGACTGTCAATTCAAAAATTATGACTAGGTCATTACGTAGCACAGTGACTACAGAGCTTGAATTACTTTGTTTGTTTCATAAAGCATTAGCTGTGTGAACCAAAGACATCTTCACAGCCTTCCACATAAGGATCCAAAGTAACAGAATAATCCTAAATGAAATTAAATACCACATATTGAAGGTAAGTATTGTTAACATACACAAATTTGAACTTTGTCTAGAGGTAAAGAAAAAGGTATGGAAAAGTACTGTTGGTGGAGTTACTGATTACATCAAGATAAAAAAAAAGGGTTTTCTCTAGTTGTTGAAAATAATAAAGGAATGCATAAAATGGCTACTTTAGCTATTAACCCACTGTCTAAGTACTCATACAACTGTAAAAATACAGTGAAGTTTAAAAAAACCCCACCCCAAACCACATTATCTCCTGAGAGTGATGAGAATTGTGTACTTGTATAAACTACAGGATGTAATCTCTTCCTTTTTCTCTACTCAACTTAGTAAATGCAGTTTTTTCTAATAAAAAGAAAAAAAGATGAGCTACCAACACTATCAATAAATGAGAAGTCTTGATGAGACTCCCATGTTTTCCAATACAGTAAATACACAAAAAATCCCTGAGATTCATATGTTGCTTTGAAGAGATTCTTGTATCCTACACATTGCCCAATATAACAACAGCTCGTTTCACATTGTTACATGAAATTATTCTAAAAAACATAAGCGTTCACTGGAAGTAGGGACACAGGTTACACCTAAGTTAAAAGTGCAATACTGGCAGTTCTCTCATAGCAAAAGGATGAGCAAAGATTGTGAAGAAGGAAGGAAAAGTTTAACTCTCTAATGTTCCAAATGCTTATCTACCTTTTCATCACTTATGCCTAAAATGCAGTTTAATACATTTTCCATTACAGTGGGAGTCTTCAGCAACAACCTCAAACAAACATGGTATATATGGAATCACCTCCCAAAATCAAATTATTCTTTACCAACCCAAAATCTGCTGCACCTAAAAAAGCCACTGAATAAACAGCAAAAAACAGTCACCTGCTCACAGTATTAAACAACTCTTTTCAGAGTAACTTACATGAGGAAATAAAGAAGCGGGACCTGATTTTTGTGCCCCATGGGCTGCCCAACGTGCCTACACTCTGTGAAATACAGAGGCAGTGCCTGATGAGACACCTAAATCCCTCTCCCAAGCTGTGATGGCTCCTCCATCATCTTCACATCACACTTCAGCTTAGATAACTAAGGTGTCACAATAAGAATATATTTACTTAAAAACAGACTGAAAATGTTTACACTAACATATGTTTTGGGGTGAAACCCTGCTGTAGCCGATATTTAACAGGTGAATTCACATGACTGGAATAGTGACATAAAGGGGTGCAGCTCTTCTGTAAATGCCATGTAAATGACAGTGACAAGTTGTACTTTATCAACAAATTTTACATCTTTTCCGTCTTTGGAATGGTCTATAGAGAACGACTGGTAAAATTGGGTGCGTCAGGGAGGAGACAGAGTAAATTCCACTCAGCACAGAGCGTAAGCCATGAGCAGGAACCAATGGGGAACAGCTGGGATGGGCAGGTAGACAAATACATTCCTATCCATGTATTTGCATTAGAGGTAAGTAAGGCGTCCTGGAAAGCTGGCAGGACAAAGGAAACTGAAGAAAGGTGCAGCTCAGAAAAAAGAGAAAAGCCAAAGGGAAAGCTCTCCTATGAGGGAATGGGCACAACCACACCGGGGATAATCTGGAGTATGAGAAATCAGCTGAGCTCAGTCAAAAGCTGTTCACTGCCCTCGGAACAACAACAACAACAACAACAACAACAAAAAAAGGTGAAAATTAGGTCAGGTTCCTGCAGATTAGCAGAAGGCTGCAGCACAAGCATGAAAAATCAGAATTAGCAATGGGCATTAAAGGTAACAAAGGATCCTCCTGCAAATGCCCAGGCAAAAACCAGACACCCTCCACTCTCCCACCCACCTCCTCAAAACCTGGCCCAGGCTCTCACCACCCTTCACGGGGCAGGACAGCAGCACTCCTGGGAGTGGATTTCCTTTCAGGGAAAGGGCTATCAAGGGTAAGCCAGCTATTTCAAAAGTGTCTGTTCTAATGAATCCTGGCTCCAGCAAACTTAGAGAAACTGATCTTGATGTGTCCCGAGTCGAGCATCAACTTATTTTTGATTTGCACAAAAATGTTGGAGCAAATAATCATCCAGCAGGGACAGCTATACCAAAAAAAAAGATAAAAGCTAAATACATCAACTTTCTGCAATAGATTGATGGACACAGCAAAATAAAAAGAATGGCCTTATTTTAGAATAGTCTGCTTCCTTGAGGACAAAAATCCTAAAAATGCTCAGCACCGTGAATCCTAAATGACTTCCTTAGTAATTAAATTATATTGCATTAAAAAGCACACGCCTCCAGCAGTTCGATTCGGATGTGCACACTCTAACCAGGAGTAACTGGGTAAGCAAAGATTGGGTGGAGTTGACATAAAAACATATAGAATGCTTAGCACTAAAGAAAACCTCTGAAATGGAATAGAGCCTTTTGCTTTACGATAATCTCTGGGACTGATTCACCACTGTTTTATTACTGACTTTTGTTTTTGTATCTGAATACAATTTGATTTTATGAGATCTTAAATATTACCTTTATAAACATTTCATGGGATGCTGAATCTCTATCTGCAAATTGCTTATTTGCTTATTGTATCTGTTCATTGATGCCACTGAAATAGCTTATTTTTGCATTAGCTTCTTTGTTGAGTCTAGTTTATCTTCTGAGAAAACCCTGAGATGAAATTTTTAATAAGAAATCCTAAAAAAAAAAAAAAAGATATAACTGTAACTGGTAAAGACATTTTCCCTTATAGTGTTCTGTTTGCAGCATAATTCAATCAGGGTGTTTATGCCAGTAACTGAGACTTCAAGAAACTACTTTGTTTATCATTTAATCAATATGATTTGAGCAACCCAGAAAGATTTTTAAATAGTAAGCTAAATTCTGTTCACTTCTCCTGCAACTTTACCCAAGTTTCAGACTTCTGCTCAATAAAGGCTCTCCACACATCATTTCTTTTGCTTCCACCATTCCGACTGTGCAAACTCAACACCAATAAAAACCTGTGGCTGAATTCCATCTGTGGAACACAGTAACTCGTTTGCAACTAATGGAAGATGATGATGACTGCACTGGGAGAAAATACAACAGGATCATTGGGCTCCCCTCATCAACCTATTTGACAGCTCTGCTCGTGTACCCATCACTTACTCCACTGCAAGCCTGAACATTTACATTCCACAAAGCATATAATCAAATTTTATTCAAATACAGCCCAAGAACTAAGTGTATTTAACTTCTGGAAACACATTAGGTGATTATTTCATTCACAGTAAAAATGTAATACTTGCAAAACCACAGAACCAACTGCAAATTGCTAATATGTTTCATTATTATTAAGTCTGCCCCTTGGAAACACCAGCAATTAGGGTCAAATGAAACTCCATAATCCTTCTAAATTTCTTTCATGGTTGCCTCCAGTATTTACATTTACCTGTGAAATTCATCTCACTAGGAAAGACAGGCATCTTTGAAAGGCTTCAGATAAGACAATTTGAGCAGACACATTTTGCCCTGTTTCTCATCAAAGCATTTAAAATTACAAAGTTTATGCTTTTATATGGGATTTGCAGAGTATTAACATTTAAATAAGCTTTAAAAAAGGGCCAGATACATCATCTAAAACCAAAAATTAATAAAAAGCAGCCATCTTCCCATAAACACTACAATTAATCATTATGATGAACAGAGAGGAAGCAATCCATCTCGCCGTGCTGTAGAGCTGATGTAGCTCTTCTTTTCACACACCACACAAGTTAATTATTATGAGCAGATGTGCTTAGATTACAAGAAAATTTATACTCCATGAAACCAGGCACTGAAGACATCTATTTATTTTGAAGCACAAATTTGTCCCTGTTTCTTTGGAGGTTTGCTCACATGCAACTACATCAGCGACATGGCCCGCACAAAACCCATCCAATCTCACAGGATTGAGTCCTGCACTGCTTTTGGTGCGTTACACCAACCAAACATTTCAAAAAGCTACCGAAAAAGCATCTACTGATCAAAGCAACTTCAGAAACAGGGCAGTTCCGATTTGTCCCACAGGTTCTCCACCGTGCCCTGAACAGGGAATGTCCGTGCCCACGTTGTGTGTTCTGGGGGTTAAAATGCAACAGAAGAGATAATTGCAATTGAAGAGATAAACAGAGAGCCCAAACGCTCTCAGGAGCTCACGTTTGCAGTAGCTGCTCACTTCTGCAGGCCCATTTACGCTTGATTTTCTCAAATGCTGTTAAGTGCCTGTTATTAAGATGCCCGGCAGGAGCACAAGGAATAAATAAGCGGCAGCGAAGGCCCGTGGTCAGCGAGGGCAGTGGCTGTGGAAGGCCACGTGTTCCAAGCACTCGGCCGCAGCCGGGAGCGCTGCCCCGGCACGTCCCACATCCCCCGAGGATGTGCTGATCTCCTTCACCCCGAATTAAATGGATGCTGAAGTAGATGGCCTTGGACAAGCCTATTACATTTTAATAGGTTGGTAAGATCCCCTCACACTGCCTGCCTCGAGTTCAGGCAGTTCCTCTGCCTACACAGAGACCGGGATAAAAACTAAGATACAGCAAGTTGGTATCTAAAAGACAGTACAAAAGAGAGAACTCGGAGAAATTTCAATCACCTTGGGGCACATCACAGAAAACAAATCTATGATTGCAGGGCTGAAACTTCAGTGAACTGTCAAAAAGAAACAATAGTACTGACCGGAATTGATCAGAAAAGCAGTAAAAAGTAACATTTGCTACGAGGCTTCACATCCAAGATCCAAATTTAACACTACAAAATACCCTACTTCAGGAGAACTCTGTCAAATACCAGAATATATTATTCAAAACTTTCCTTATTTCACAAAGCCAATATCAGCAATCCTTTAATAAATGATGCACGCACCTGGCAAAACCAGCAGCTGCCAGCAAAAAAATTGACTTTAGAAAAATCTTTGTTAGAAGGTGACATATTTTTCATTACTATCTATTGCCATCAAGGTATAGAGATGGCTTTTTCTTGTGTAGTAATTTTATTTCAGGGGAATTCCAATTTTTTGGATGAAGTTTCACCTGATTTATTATAAATAAAGAAGATGGAATCTTCTGAGTCTTTTCAGAAGGAAATCAATGACGATAAGGGAAGTGGAGAAGGGTTGTTTCCAACAGGAAAAATGTTTGGAAGTATTACTACTGCAATCATCAGACTTGGTTTAGAAAGTGCTAAACACACCATCCAGCGTTTCTAATATTTCTGAACATATTTAGAAACAGTGCCAGCAGAAAAGAGCACCACTGGACACGCAAAGCAAATGTAATATTGACCAGTTCACAGGCACCTGCTGTATTCTCACAAGTGCGAGCACCTCACAAGCATCCCTGTCACTTCCAGTTACTCTTCTGTCACTTTAGTGCACCTGTCTGAAAGAGAGATGCTGGGAATTTTGAAAGACAGTTTGAGTCACGGTTATTCATTTATTCTGAAATTGAAAACTCATGTCTAAAACCTCTACTGCAGACATAAAGCAATCAGAGTAACATTAATATACGAATTCTGAGTCAACAAACATGACATCAGGATTCCTTTTACACTTTTGTGGCATGTCACTTCTTAAAAAATCTTGTGCTTGAAGATTTACAGTAAGCCATACTGATGAGCTCTGCCATTTGGGATGCTAATATTCATGGTGAGTATTTGTTCTTAATTATTGAACGAAACTTGACTCAATGATTTCCATTAAGAAGGGCTTTCTAAATAATGCAGAAAAAGGGAAAACACAAACTGCAACTTTTATCAGGTTTCTCTGAAGGAAATTCCCCAGACAGGTCAAACCTTAGGAGTCTGACAGTGAACAATATATGCTATAAATCAAACTCTGCATTCCTTTCAACATCTCCATTTTCCTTTCACCAACAGCTGAGTTTGTTTGTTGATTTGTTTTGCTGTTTGTTGGTTTGGTTTTTTGTTTAGGTTTTCTTTTCTGGGCAGGGGGAGGTTGTTTGCTTGTTTGGGTTTGTTGTTTTGGTTTTTTTTCCAGGAGGTGAGAGGAGGAAGTCCAAACAATTGACAGAGTCCTTGAATGTTTCACTGATTTAAGCAGGATCAGCATTTCAACCCAGAACTGTCTCTTTCTCAAACTAAACCCCTTTGGTACGACCTTACTGTAAGAATAAACAACTGGTCTTCATCCCTCCATTTAATGGCTCTGGAATGTCTCACAAGCTGATAATCCACTTAACTGAGATCATTATGGACAAGAAAGAGGTTATTTGGGTAAAGACTGTAAGAGTAACATCTCTAGTGTTTTCCTGACAACTAATAGTATAAAAGTGTTTTAATAAACTTGCTACAGTATAAAAGCTTTTTAATAAACTTGCTTATTTTTGGTCATGCTTCAAGCTTTCCTATTTAAAATGTCTGTTTGAAGAAAAGTCCTCCTTAAGGCCATTTTCAAGAGAACCTGGATCTTATCCTGCTCAGCTCAGATGAATTTTTAACAATTTCCCTATGAACCGCAGAAGCTTTGGCATGAATTGTCTTTGGAGTTGTAAACAGCACAACTGTGACATGCAGGAAATTAAAATTTTATAAAAGCAAAAGTAGATCTAAATCAGTACTGAATGAGCCTGCCTGCACATGGAGAGGCGAACAAGAGGGATGTGAAAGTGTTATATAAAATAGCAAACAAAAAAGGAGACCAACCAGGACACAAATGCCTCAGGAACAAAGGATGATTCAATTAAATTAAAATCATCAAGAAACTAGAACAGCTCACTCACGGCAGGGATACCCCATTGAACTGAGGTATGCCAGACACACAGAGGGGCTAAAAACCAGCAACAGTTACATGAGTTCATTTAAAATAATAAGGATTAGAAACCCTCATGTTTCAGGCTCTAAGTGAAGAAAACAAGAGTTTTAGGATGAAATGGCTCCTGTATTTCTGATAAGGAGCACACAAGACTGTGTGAGCAGGTCTGCTTACAAGCATCCTGTGGCCACAGAAGAGATTCCTGTTCTAGTCTGTAGCATCCTCTGCACAAACCATGATGTGTCACCACCCAGGCCTAAGGCTCACAGAACACAAATTTCTCAAGAATTGTGTGCAAAGCCTGAATCAATTGCTCATAACTAGGATTTTAAATCAGTGGAAGCTAGTGGTAAAAACAAGTCATAATTGGAAGGGCCTGTCTCCAGTTTGAGGGAGAGATTGCTCTTCATTATGTCTCTCATTATGCCTTTCATCCTCCTGAGTAAGTCTCGGCACAGTTTGGTTCTCCTTGGACCTCTTTCATCTACTATACTCTGTTTAATGACAATCCATCATTTAAAAAAGGACCCCAAAAACGACTTTCGCCAACGATAGTTGCTTAGATCATACAGACTCCACACTAGATAAAAGAAATCTTGGGAGGACCAAAGAGAGCTGAACTTAATCAGAGGGATGAAAGACAAAATGAAAATCTATCTACCCTCACATTTAAAAAAGGAGTTTCCGTCAGATAAGATGATCTCGACTCTCTCCCTCTGTGCCTGTTAAATATGGTGTGAGCACTGTCAGATCCTGTGGGACTTTTATGATTGAGATGCTCCAGCAATTCCTGTAAATTGTACACATTTGGATGGTGCTGTCTGAGGTGACCTGGACACTTCCTATTGATCTAAAACCCTTCCCCCCCGCCGCTTCTTCCCCTCCTTCCTCCTAATCAAGGCAGAAATACATAGCCTGGCAAGCTTTGATGTCCCTCTACTTTACTTCTCATTATTTTGATCTTTTAACAATCCCTCTATTGGTACATGCCCCTTAGCATGCATTTCCAGTGTCCGAGCCTTCCGGCTTCAAAAGACTGTTCTACTTGATTAAGGCTTTTTGTTCCTTTCCCCCAGAAAACAAATGCTGTGTGTGGCACTAAGATGCTGATATTTGTTTTGTTTATCAGATAAGAACAGTATACAGTTAAGCTAGAGAGCCTGCTCATTCCCTTCTACAGAGTGGAATATACTGTCCTGGTTCTGAAGGAAATCAAATACTTGTAATTTATCTGATGCAGTCTTCATCATCTTTATTTTACAGGAAGTCTACAGATCATTGAGTTGCCTTTGGATAAAATGCTGCACTGTAGATTGCTGTCAGGACAAATTCTCTAAGAGTCTCCTCAATTTTTATGTTGCTGGCATAAGGCTACAGTGACAGCAATGACTCGGAGTCTCTCCTGCTATTAGTTCACGTCTATAAAGTAATGTCACGCCAATTCTCCCCCTGCCTATGAAATACTCTTAGAGCAGCTCTACCTGAGGTGGAAGCTGGGCAGACCCAGGCTGAAATACAGTTTTAAGTGTCCTCTGATGCCTGCTGACATCCCCCATTAAAAACAGGTGGGCAGTCCACCATCACTCTTCTGTGAACAACCTGTCACTGGCAAACCAGTATCAATCTTTCTTCCCCTTGTCCTATCAACTCACACCCAAAGAAAGAAAAATTGGTCTAGGGGAACACATTACCTGGAAGATCAGTGGGATGTAATACAAAATGAGGACAAATTTCCATGCCCCACTGCAGTGCCCAGCTGCAGATTCCAGCCGTGCACATTTGCATAGACACCTCTGCTACAGCATCAGGTTTTAAGAAATTGGCCCAGGATGATTTCTATGCAAGCAGGTGATTTTATTTCTCATAAATTAAACTGCAGGAGTACCAAAGGCAGCTGAAATGCTCAGAGAGATTGATCCACCACACCTCACACAGCTTCATCTGTACCCTCCCCTCCCCTCCCGCTCCCAGTCAACTCTAATGCTACAAAACTGAAATTAATCCCATGGAAAATCTCTCTGGGAGAGGATATCTTCCTCGTGCCACTGGTGCAGGGAAGGCTAACAATGCATACATACATGCATGCACGACATTAATATGGCATTTTTGTCTCCTCCTCTATTTTTCCTTGTTTCCTCCTTTGTGAAACACTGTCACACGTTTTTGCATGAAGCAAATCTACTATCAAATCTACAGACAAACTCAGACTTTGGGAAGTAATTTAAAGATCAAAGCTAATAGGTAAACTGATAGAAATCTGACACAAGCAATCCGAACTCATGCAATCCCACACCCATACCGCAGTGATCATTCTCTCCATCTCCTGTGTGCAGATGTACACAGTTCACCAAGAATGAAGATTAGTTTTAAATGCAAAACCAAGAGTAAATGTTCATTAAGCTCAAGACATTTTAATTTGTTCAGTGCTATTCACCAGAGGTAGACTTCTAAATACTTAATTTCTTTCTGTTAATGAAATTTGGGTATTTTGAAAAAAAAGGCTCCTGATCTATTCTGAATCTATTGGCAAACCACGAATTGGAATTACTCAAGAGAAAGTTTTGGTGATTTTATCTGACCTCAATTGTTTGTCATTACTTATAGTGGCAGAAGGTGTTATGGAACAAAAATAAAAGGGAGGATTGCCTGTTGAATCTATTCTGTTTTATGAAACAGAAGAATAAATTTCAGGAACTTGGAGATGAGAAGGAAAATATAAGCAAAACATGATTTTATGATGGGTGCTTTTCAACAACTGGATAATACCACTCATATAAGACTGAATTCCAGACTTTCCTCTACAGTACTGCTGCCCACCTTTCTACAGTGCAAGTCCTGCATTTGACTTTTTTTTTTCTTGAATGAAAATTTCACTTTTCTGATTGCAGAGCACGCTCAAATTTATCCAACATGTATTTTTGGTCTGCCCTTCAAAGTACTCACGATTTGCGGTTACCCAAATGTGTTACAGATGTGCTCTCTAGTTCATCATCCAGACTGTTAGTGACAGCACTGACGACAGTCCAGGGTGCGTGTGCCCCGTGGGAAGCTGTCAGGACCTGATCAGAAGCCGTCTGAAACAGCATTCCTGGCTGACAGCAAATGGCTGATAACAGAGCTTGGAATGGGTCTTTTCAACAAGCTGCACAAGCAACTCGCCCTGCATTTCTCTAGGTCATACTCTCTTACTGCACATGGCAGACTGTCACGTGGCACTGGACTCACTGTCTTCCTGAAGTCAAGAGAATACTATCAGTGCTGCTTTCCACTTACCTTATTGCCTGACCTCCAGCCCGCTGCCTTGCCAAGGAAAGAAATCAGATTATCAAAAACAATAATAGTGAATCAATTCCGGTTTGGTTGTTTCTTACCGCCTTACTACTCTCCACGTGTTTCTAAGCTAAAATGGCATTATCAGCAACAGGAGGATAACAATACAACACATCCTTTGTGAACTTGCAGTATGATGTAGAGTAATTATATCTGTAAAGTGTTGGTGGAGCCCTGGGCAGACATGGCTGGTGAACAGACCAAGGCTCTCCATCCTGGAAAGCCAATCTCATTCCTGAACCTCAGTGCCGTCCTAGACAAACTCTGCTTCACAAACTTTCTTTTCAAACAGATCACAGACAAGACTCAGCTCCTGTCTTACCCTGGTAATTATTTTTCCCCTCAATTATTTGCTCCCAGTGCCACCAGCTGCCAGGTAGGTGTCTTCCAGACCAGGACTCTGGCTGGGACCAGTCAAGTTCAGCTCGCTGCGCTCGTTTGTGTCCCTGCAACCGCCTGTTACACCCTGGACTAGAACCACCAGAAAAAACGCTGACCAACTAATGAATGCCCAGCATCACTCGGAATAAGGCTCAAGGTGCCCTTGTCCTACCTCCTCCCTAATACTGGAGGGAGCTGCTGATGACAGGTGAGCTGCTGTCAGCTGGACAAATTGACACAGGACTGCACCACAGAGCGCGGCTCAGAAAACACCACCAGTGAACTGAAGCAGTCGAGTCTCCACCATGTTTACTATCATAATTGCATTCCTTGTAAACCTGAGGTTGTCACATTGCCTTCAGCCTGTAAATTGTCACAGGATTCTAGTATCTACCTCCTGAAATTGGTAATTCTGTGCAAAAAGCATTCTGCAACTCAAATCACAATGATGTGTTAATTTAGCTAATCAGCAGTTATATTAAGTACCTACAAAACAAACAGGGAATAAGAACTGTTGGGTGACTTACCTTATGAGCAAAAAAAATATGGTAGCACTGATGCTTTTTTGATGGCACATCTCATTATAAAGAGGTTACCATAAAATAACTGCAGGAGACACAACAGTGTACATGGCCATTACTGGGTTACTGATGGATAATACATGAGATAATACAGCTAAAGGACACCTGCTTGAAATATTTGTGTAGATGCAATCTTAACAGGCTATATCTAAACTCGTCCTTTCATCTTATTTAATATGATGCATTAACTGGGTCACTATTAGGCTTGTGATCACAGTATTTTATATAAGATTTCACTGGAACTATCACTGCATTTAGACCCACTCAGGAAACTTAGATAGAAGATTGTTACCATTTTTTTCTTATGATGATAAGCTCTTGGTCTGAACCAGTCTAAAACCAGTCTTGTCTGCAATGCCCCTACAGCTATCAGAAAGCTCCAGAGCAAGAGCCAGAAACCTACAACGAAGGAGACAGGAACCTGGAATTGCTCAAGCCTGGTGCTGCCTGCATCCCACGTTTTCACTGTCAATTCATACATCAACTTTTCAACTGTAACAGATTATATTTAACACTAACCATCTTAGCAAAGTCCATGTGGTGTGAATTTACAACCCAGCTAAAGCAGGAAAGGAAATACATCCTGTGTGGTCTGACAGCAGAGCAACCAAAAGATACACCACTGAGATGCTCAATGGGGCTGTCCAGGATCGATCCACCCCGTGCCCTCTGGTGAGACAGGGAGAGTTCTGCTCTCCAAAGCAAAGGAGTAGCTTCTTACTGCTGCATTGGTGAGTCTGCCTTGTTGTTTTCCTGTACATAAATCAATAAACTATCTCTAAAAATATTTCCTGCTCCGTGTCACAGCATTTCTGTATTCTTGTGATGGGGAGCTACAGCTCTGTGAAGGACTTACTGTCTCATTAACAGGGGGAAATATGGTCAAATCCTCCAAATGAATCAAAGCAAAGTGGCAGGAGCAGGAGAAATAAGACACAGCATTTTCCATTGCTGCAGCTTCTCCTTGCTTTTGGAAAGTAACTCGTATTTTTATAATCATGTTGTCAGTGTATTTCCAGGACCAGTTTTTAAAGCAGAGTCTCATTAGACCCGTCTGGTCTTTAATACGTGTCTATTTACGCTACCAATGGCGTTTGAAGCAGCCTTCAAAGACACTCGCTTAAAACAGGCTTTCCATCCACTAATTAAACCTTAGCAATCCCTTGTAACGAGCAACACATTTTTTCCCAAAAATTGTGTATGTCCCAGGTGGCTCTTCATGTCAGCACTGAAAGGAGAGGTCATTCCTGAAGGATCCTCCATCACAAACGCCTGAGAACAGGAAAGTCACCAAAGTGCCCCTGCAGAAGAAGTGATTCTCACGAAATCATGGAATGGTCTGAATTGGAAACCATCCATCTCATCTCATTTTGATCTCCCTGCCATGGGCAGGGACACCTTCCACTATCCCAGGTTGCTCCAAGCCCCATCCAGCCTGGCCCTGAACACTTCCAGGGATGGGGGCATCCACAACTTCTCTGAGAAACCTCTGCCAGGGCCTCACCACCCTCACAGTTAAGACTTTCTTCCAACTCTACTCTTCATCACTTTAAAGCCAATCCGCCTTGCCCTATCACTCCATGCCCTCTCCAGCTCTCTCCAAGCCCCTTCAGGGCACTGCAAGGGGCTCCAACACCTCCCTGGAGCCTTCTCTGCTCCAGGCTGAATAATCCCAACTCTTTCAGCCTACCTCCACAGTAGAGGTGCTTCAGCCTTCTGAGCACCTCTGTGATTTCCCCTGGACCTGCTCCAACAGGTCCACATCCTTCTTATGTTAAGAGCTGGATGCAGAGCTCCAGGTGGGGTCTCACCAGAGTGGGGCAGAGGGGCAGGATCCCCTCCCTCACCTGCTGCCCGCACTGCTTTGGATGCAGCCCAGGACGAGGTTGGGTGTCTGGGCTTCACGTGCGCATTGCCAGCTCACACCGAGCTTCCCATCAACCAACACTCCCACGTCCCAATTCCCAGGGCTGCTCTCAATCCATTCTTCACCCAGCCTGTGTTTGTGCTTGGGATTGTCCTCACCCCTGTGCAGGACCTTTTCTCACAGTCTTGACACCTTCCAGTAAATTAGTCCCTGGTGGAGGCAAATGACAGCTGTACAGCAACACAAAAGTTTGCAAAGCTCCTTATTTACTGTTAGAAATGTTGTCTTGTGTAACTGTCAAGCAACAGCAACATCCCCACCCTGTTTCACTTGAAAGCCCTGTCTTGGGGGCTTTTTGCCAATCATGCCTCAATTAAGTTTAAATAACAACTATATTTATTAGTTCTAAAGGCTACCTTTCCCTTTCCTATAGGACTGCTTGCTGAGTAAGTCAGTCCACTGAAGCTGATGTAAAAAATGAAAGGCGACTGTAATTAGTGTAATATCCTTCCAAGATAAAACCATAAAAACTGCAGCTTCAGACAGCTGTCATCTGGCTATTCTGCTTATTATTCACAGACAAACTCTGATATCTTCTGCATATTACACAGTACGTTTACATGCAATCTCAGTGAAAACACTCATGGAACAGGATCTCTATCTCAGAATCTAGCTGAAAGAATGGAGCTTGAAAGTCATTTCAGACCTCATTTTCCCTCAGCACAGTCATTATCCTAAATAGGTACACATAAACACATACTGTTTTTCCTTAGAAATAATTTCTACGAATTCAATGTTCTTATATAATTGGCTAGATATGACAGTCACTGAAAACTAAAATCCTCTTTTTTACATGGCAGTCAGGGTACAGAGAGAAAAAAAAAAAATCTAAAAAATGAATGCTCCAAGGAACAGCGAGACTGATTATCTTCAGAGGTAAAAGGGTAATTGCTGTCACATGGTAAAACAGCAACCAGGCAAAGTCATATGAATACTCTTTGGAGAAGAAGCCCTTACTGGCTAAAGATGCTGCACATTACGTAAGGCAATTACTGTGCGGAGTGGTGGTGATGCCTCCAATGCAAGCTCATTCACAGATGCCTGAATATTGCAGGAAGGCATCATCTATCTCTTACACCTGGGATTCTTCTACTGATGGCACAGATTCCCCTGAAAACACCCACAGACTCACAGTATCATACAAGGTAATCTGGGATGGAAGGGACCTCTGAAGATCCGATCCCTGCTCTAAGCAGGATTGACCTCAAAGTTAGAAAAGGCTGCTCAAGACCTTTTTTTGTTGACTGTTCAGTATCTCCAAGGAATCTACAGTCTCTCTGGGCAACCTGGGTGTTTCTCTCACTCCAGCCTATGATCTACCTTCTCTTAATTCACTGTGCACCTCTGGGAAGTGTGGCTCCATCTCATCTGCGAACTCCAGACTAGACACTCCCCCAGACTGAACAAGACCAAATCCCCAGCCCCATCTCACATGGTAGTTCAAAAGTACATCCAAAACCCTCTTCCCAGTGAAGAATGACAGGATCAGAAATCCCCCAGTGACAAGGTTTATAAGCTGAAGAGCCCCTGCAAGGCACGTAAGCAAACACCTCTCTTGGCTAAAGGGCTGTTCCCTGATGGCACAGAGCACCTCTGCACACTCCTGAGGAGTTCAAGTAGCAGCAAGGAGAGGTATTAACAAAACCTTTATGAAAGCTTCCCTTACTAAACACTTCTACAGGTAAGAAACAGAATTACTGAAAACCCGTGTCCTAGTTTGGACTAATTTGGAGGAGAATATCCTCTGATAGAAGTCAGGTTGCAACCACCCCTTCCCCCCAGGTTCGGGGAAAAAAGTCACCCCAAGACAACCCAGCAGATTCTTTTACAGACACAGTATGGTCAGAGTTAGCAGCTTGGTTTGATCTCTCCGTGGAGATCACTCCCCTTGTTCATATAAAATATCTTTAAAAATTGTCTTCCACGGGTTTCATCTGAGAACTCATTTTCCTGAGACCCCACTCATCTTCAATAATACCCAGCAGAGTGGTTCTATCACTACATGTAACTATGAAAACCGAAGCTGTTACAAAAGCCACCGTTAATTACAAAAAGCGAACGCAGCACTGAAACGATTTTTGCTTAAACCCACCGAGGTATGTTTTTCACGATTACCCTAGAACAGCACATAGCCTAGGTAATTATTGGAGGGCTCTCCACAGAGTAAAAGCAAGTGTGATACTCTTCTATTATACTTCTAATTCTGCCAGAGTAAGATTAACACAAAGTTCATGCAGCTACCAGAACATAAAGATTACCATCCCTTCACATTGAGACTGAAAAATACAATTTACAGATTTGAAAACCTTGTGGAAAGGTTTGTGGTCAAAACCTAGTTAAAGATATTTACTCCTTTGAGTTTCAGTTTAAAACACATTTCTTCTTTCAGATACATCCCACATACTGTCAGGGCTTTTCTTTCTTTTCCTTTGTTTCCAGATTATATAAGAAATTCATTTCATCTTTAAAGAATAGCTTCTAGCTTTGTGAAGGAGTAAATTATTATGTCAAGTTTCCTCAGTTAGCATACCTGTATAGCAATTTTTTTTTCAATAAAAATAACCTTTTGTAAAAGGTTTCATTGTATTTCCCAGGAGACTGACAACAGCCACATCTCCAGCCATCTGCAGCCACCACTACAGACTCCGATGCATACTCTGAACAGTGACATTCTTCTCAACACTCCTGTTCAGACACTGGGACCACTAATTTCTAAGTGCTTAATTATGACAAGGGCAGAAGCCCAAAGCCTTTACCCATGCTGAACTTCTTCAACAGTCTTAATGAAAATCAGGCCTCAGGCAAATCATTAGTACAATTCAAAATCATGAGGAAATTATTCTTTCCATTTTTAGCACAAAGAATGGATTACTTCATAAAGGCCTATAGATAATTCATTTAAAGCTCGCATGCTTCAGCTTTAGGCACAAGAGCAGGTTAAGATATTTGAACATCAAGCACAGATCTCCTCCTGTACTCCAAAATACTGTTAGTGGTACTTTAATGCCCAGCCCAGCAGAACAAGTGTATAATGGATGCAGTTCCCAAAACACTTTAGTTTACAAAGTACTTCAGTTAGTTTCCAAATTACCTACTGCAACAGAGCAAAGACCCTACTTAAATGCCATATCCAACACCTCAAACGCTGCGGGGCTGGATGGAGGAGTCTTACCCCTGGACTGCAGCCCGTGCCCACACGCCTCGCTCTGCCCTGGCAGGCTCTGTCTCACCAGCTCTGGCACCAGCACACAGGGGCTCCAGCGGTGGCTCTTCCACCTGCAGTGGGAACAGCAAACACTGAAGTGGTTAGAACTGGAAGACAGGGAACACAAATCCAGGCACAAACTCTAGTTACAAATCATAGCATGCTGTGGGGACTTTGGAGTCGCAAAGCTGTAATTACTCCTGAAATAAGCACTGGGAACTGAAATTCAGACGCCAGGTTCAGCTTCTAGGGAGCCACATCCTCCTCCAACAACATTCCCCTTTCTCATTTTTGCAGGGCATGGTTCAAAGTAACGTAAGATACACAGGAAATCGCTCCAGTGGGCTTTGTCACCAGGCTCTCCTCCTGCTCTCATACAACTGATGTTGTCCCCAGCCTGCTTTCCATGCTCACAGGTGTGCCAGCCAGGAGCACCGGGAAGCGGCTTTCTGTGGCACCAGGCAGAGCAGAGCGTTGTGTCCCCTGCCTGGCACCGCCTTCAGCTCCACACTCTGTTCCAGGACCACCTCCTGTGGGATGTGCAGGCTGGAGATTCATATGCAAAGATATAATGCTTTTCTATTTACTAATACTGCACAACAGATGGGCCACAGAATCTTAATGAAGAGCAGTGAGTAACTGCTCTGTTGTATTATTTGTCTAATCAGAACTTTGTAAGTGCGCACTATTCACTGGAGTGAGAGTACCAGGGGAAAATTGCAAGAGTTTCTGCACTAAGAATGCAATTATGATTAAGGCACTCTAGGGCTTGTGGTCCCAAAATAGATTACATTGATTTTTAGATACAATGAGGGGGGAGTTCCCAGTAACAGCTTCCTTACACACATCAGACTCTGAGGTTACCATTTCTAGGAGCTGTGATCTGTTGGTGCTTGTTCTGACGATGCCAGATCTACTGAAATCTCCAGCCTGAACTCTACTTTTACACATTTTGCAAGGTACATTAGTTGGTTCAAACTCAGCATTTTCCAACATTATGTTATTTTCAAGAGCCCTTTCTGGAGAAGTGGACGTCCACTAGAGACTTATTCCAAGCTAACAGTTTTTACCTATACACGGGACAGATGGGAACATCTTCACATTCTCTTTCCTCATACAAGGTATCCGGACACGCCTGTCCCCCACTGGCAGGATCCTGAAGGATAATCCTGTACCGGGACTGCTTAACTGCAGTGGCATTGCCTGAAAAGCAAAGGAAGAAGTTGTCTTTCAGACACAGCTGGCATCCCAAGTTAGTGATTTAACTGCCTTGGTTAGAAACGTGCTCTGTGTTTCACTTATATTTTGAAACTGTGAGCACTCTGTAACATTTCTTCCTTTGAAATCACCAGTAGTTCAGCAGGACAGCTGCTGGAAGGTTGATAAATCAACAGCCTAACAGATGCATCAAAAAACGTCTATTTAACAGAACAACAAATCAAGCAAAAAAAAAAAATAAACAAGAAAATAAACACCTTAACCAGGGAAAAGAATAAAACCAAAGAAATAAACTGTCATAATAGAAGGTTTTGTTTCTGAGAACACATTCAGGTGGTCTCAGGCTGCTACCAGTAACCCATCTTTATGGCTCTAGAAATTAGAGATGATAACTTCCTGATAGGAAAACCATTGCAACCAACAGAGGCTAACTCTCTACTTAACCTGAGTTGATGCAAGATCAATCCATCTAGAAACGCAGTTCACAAAATCCATGGCGCAGAATGCAGCAGGAAAGACAAGAAAAAGATTTATCTGTTTATCTGTACAGCTAAAGCAAACGCAATCCTTGGCTGTGTAAGTGGTAAGTGCAAGCTGAGAGCTGGTTTAGCCACTGCGTATGGCATTTGTACTTCTCGGGGTACTGATTCACACTTCAAAAACAGGTGCCAGAAAAGTGAAAACGGATCTCAGGAGAGCTCCTTAAAGGATTACAGACCATGTAAACATCTTTAAACAGTGGACTTTATCAAATTTATCTGAAAGAGGAAAGCAGTGTGCCAACAAGCCCACTACGAGTATTATTTTTCCAGCTCACAATAAGGGCAAAGCTGCAGCTGCAAAATTACAATGAAGTAGAGTAGAAGGAAAACTTTAAAGTTGCACCATGAACACAAAGTACAAGCACAGAGCCAAGAAAAATGTTGGCTTTAAAAATACCAAGTCATACAAGCCTTCACTGGCAGATGTGCCACCACTGTGAGATCACTGCAAAGGGACAGTGGACGTGGCAGGAGGCTGCTCACCACGGCTGCTGCCCTGGGGCACAAAAAACACTTCCAGAGATATCCCACTCCTGCTTCTTTCACAGCCACTACCTGAGGCAGCTCTACAGCTTCCTACAGTCTCCTTTCACACACCAGATTTGGTGCCTGTAAAGCCCCACAAAGAGCCTTTTCTTAAAATCTAGCCCACACCATCACTCCTGTAAATTAAACTGTTTTCTCTTCTGTCCACTACATGAAGAAAAGAGTTTACCCCTGTCACCTAATGCATAACCTTTACAAAACTGCAAGGCCTTGCACCCACTCTAAGTCTTCCCCTCTCTAAACTAAGCAATACCAGTCCTTTGTAGGTACAATTCAATTCCCTCTCACTGCTCACTTTCTCACAACACTGTGCCCAAGGACCTGCAGCCTCCCCAGGGCACAGTACAGTGACCCCTCGCGGGTCTTACATACAACATGCCCAGGAATTTGACAAGCCCAGTATGAGTTTTAGCATTCCTAACTGCTGACTTCCATTCAATTTGTAGTCCATTGTATCTCCAGAGGTGCCAGAGGCCACAAAGACTATTTAGGGAGCAGAGCATCTGACACAAAGAGGAACCCAGGAAAGCTGGGACTCTTCTGCTTGGAGGGAAGGCTCACAGGTCCTTATCAATGTGTATCAATACACTATAACAGGCAGTAAAGGAGACACAGACAGACTATTTTCACTGTGATACCCACAGTGAAATTTTTCAAGCAGCTGAGTACCCATTCAAGAGTGATTTAATTTAAGCCACTGTTCCTCAGCTTCCTGATAAAAGTTTAATGTGTCAAAAATCTACCACTTCCCTTAATTAGAACAGCTACACTGTCAAAAAAAGAGGAGATTAAATTTATTTGGCACAATTTGTTCTCAATAAATTCTTACTGGCCAGTTTATTACAATCTGATTTTTGAAATGTTTATATCTTGAGTAATAACTTGTTCTTGTGGCTTTCTACATAATGAAGTTAGGATGAGTAATCTACAATTTTTTGACCTTTCTTTTTGGGGGAGTGGAGGTGAAGGGAGAGTTTTGGTTTGGTTTGCCTTGGTATTACTGAGTTTTAGTTCTTTAAGACTTAATTTCTCACCCATAAGACAGTCACGTGATGCTCTGGCATTACTTTACTCCTTCCTTCTTATCCACACAACCTCACTGAGATGGGAATAGCTACCCAATGGAAACACTCCTCAGTCCATTCTTCTCCTGGCTGCAGACAGGAAACAATGGCAGCAACTGCACATTGCCTACGCTGTGCTTCTCCCATTTCTCAAAAAGTACATTTCATTCAGTTTCCCCTTACTTTCAATCCATTAATGCAATTTCCACTATCTAATATCCTCTAGCTTAGTTTGCATTCTTGATTTCTTGTTACTAATCATGTGAAACAATGTGACAATGCAAAAGGAAACAAAATCCTGAACAACTGCGATAGTGATGCCATGATGATTGTTTGCCTTTTCTTTTATACCCCTTTTATACCTTTTTATAACTTCTGTATTCTTAGTGGTTTTTTGCCCACATTCTTGGACTTGTTTGTTCAGCTAGGAGACTAAACAGTTTAGAGGTTTCGTAGTTAGGGGTCAGAGTGCCCCAGACCCCAAGGTCCTCTCCAGAACACATTTTGTAAACTAAGATAGAACCATCCAGGGAAAGGTTCCTTGGGGAGGGGGGCTCATTTGAGCCTCCCATTGGGGAATCTTTGATAGATATGCTAATTAGTAAGACCTATAATGTAATACCAGATCTTTTTGGGGGGGGGGGGCATTGGGGTGTGCATTGTGGTGCATTCAACCTGGACATGGTGCACCTAAGGATCCTTAAAATAAATACCAAGGTAAAATCCCTTTTTCCCTTCTAACCATGTTTGACTCTTGATTTTAAGACCAGGAAAAGGCATCAATAGTAAGACAAAAAAGGGCTTCTCTAGATGTGTGTGGTGTTCTCTCTTCATGGTTTGAACTTTGAGCTTGCAAATCACAGACCTACATGTGCCTTGCTCCCCAATGCTACAGGCTTGCTGTTAGCACAGTTTCAGGATAGAAATTACAGTCCAGTAGGGCTTCAGCCCTTGGGACAGGCTTTTTTGGAGCTTCCAGGTCTTCTGCACTCCTGTCTGCATAGAACACGTTCCCAAGAGGTGCAGATACCAATTCCTGCAGTTTGTTGAAGTCTATCTTTTCCTTTTTCAAATGTCTTGTCGATATTGCCATCCTTCCCTCCCAAGAATCGTGAACTCTATCACTTTGTGATGATTTTCATTCAAATTATCTACCACCATTAGAATCTTACCCATTTCCTTCCTATTAATCAGGACCAAATCTAAATGAGCTTCCCACAGTAATTTTCTCCACCTCAAGAAACTAAATTATCCTCAACATTTATTGCACCTTACTCAAACCCCATTTTCAAAATTGAATTTCCTCGCTAGCTTTTCTATAGCATTCCTTACAAATGTTAATGAACATAATTTTTATATTTTCAGTTAAAATTGCTACAGCCCAGTTTTTCCAGAGTACTAGCACTGTGGAGGACTGTCCTTTTAAAGCCAAACTGATTTCAAGCATGGCTATGACTGTTTGTCCTCCTGAAAAAAAGTCAGGCCTTAAGATCTAAGGACCATCTTAACTTGTGTCCTTGACTTTGCAGCTCAGATAATGCTGTTGAGAATTTATGGGGTGCCCTACCTCTGCTTCCACTCCCCTCCCCTGTGCCACCAGCCTCCATTCTCCTCCCTTACAGAGCCATACAACCCCTACCAACCCACTCTTACTCCTCCCTGGATCTTGCATCCTTCCTTCCTCTGTCTTTCACCCCCAGGGCTTCCCTGCCCAGGGCTCAGAGAGCTGCACCACCCTTCTCAGGTGAGGGACAAAATCCCTTTTCACTCCTGGAACATGTGCTGTAACTGGTCCAGCTTCCACAGAAAACATTCAGCTTCACACTCTGCTCCTGACCAGATGGAAAAGCAGAGTCTGGTCAACACAAGACTCTGCTCACACAAAAAACAAGGACAAATTTTCTGAGATTTGCTGAGATTTCAGTCACCAAAATCAGTGCCATGTCAAACACCTTTGTAGAGGAAAGAGCTCCTAAGTCTTTCACTTTGACCAGCTCTGGCTCGGTGTTTATGAGGATTGGAAATGGCTGACAATGGACTGCCTGACACAAGGTAGAGGCCACTGGAATTTCTTGTTGTGGCACACCATGCATTTTATGGACTTTTACCCCATCTCATTTCAAACCTGATTTAAGGCATGAGGAGAAAACAGGACAGCTACTATCTAACATTTCATGTAAACTTGTTTAGAGAATTAAGTAACTGTGAAATTCCTAACCTTCCTCCTGTACAACCAATGCCCAGAAGAGACGAGGTACTTACAGGTACCATCTATTTTCAGAAGGGAGATGAAAAATATTATTTATTGTTAGTTGTTTGCTTTTTTTAATCTCCCTGTTTTAAATCTATGCTGACAGATCAGGGAGCAGCTCACCCATGCTGAAAGCAGTTACCTCTCCAGGCCACCTTCACCCCCAGGAAAGCAGAGGAAAATCTACCTGCTGCTCATTCAGACCATTTCATATTCTGAAACCCCCCTACTGATCCTTTGATTCTTTTTTCAATCCATCCTCAAAGACCAGGTAAAACAGACACGTTATAGAGAGTGCAGTAGACAGTTGCCACCTTTAAGTATCTGAAATGGCAGAGAATCAATAACTTGCAACAGCCTCCCTGTTCCTGCCTCCCCAACAGGTGCTTGGATTCAGTGGCACTTCCTTTGTGAATTATGCTGTCCGTCCATCTGTTACTGCCCTGAGTTCAGTACTGTCTGCACTTCTGAGGCAGGAGATAATCTTCTGCCAGAAGACAGACAGTTGTCTGATGACATTTAAATGTAGGGAAAATGTCAGCTTTTTTATTGTTAGATGGTAAACTCGGATGTATTTCCTCAGATAAACTGCAGACAGCTCAACTGGTGAAGTTCTGTGTAAAGCTGATTTAGTGATTCCATGTTTGTCTAAGTTCTGATCCTATGCTGGTACACAATTAATTTTAAATCTGCCAAGCAATACCTGTTCCTGCTTGATCTGATTAGTAATTCGCCATCTGTATATTGCTTTCATTAAACACAACTTTTCTATAAAAACATACAACACTCTTAACAACTCACGTGTGTATAGTGGCTTTGAAATTTCATTATCGTGCTGAGGTTTTAATTGTGCAATGCAAATTAAAAAAAAAAAGAACCTTGCAATGCGGCCATATCAATAACAGATTTAGCAAAAAACAAACTCCCTCATCTAAGAAGTTTTAATTTAGAATTATATTAAAATGATAACACTGCCAAGGAGGTTAAATAATTAATTTCTTCTCATTTTAATTGTAGACTATTATTTAATAAACAAAGTAATTTACCAGGTAATTTATTCTACTCCTTCATAGGCAGCTCATTTAAAGTCTAAAAATAAATTGCTAATTAAAACAGGATTCACTGTTTTAGAAAGCAACTAATTTTCCTGTAAAATCTAACAAGGACTACGCTAAAGCATCCACTGAGAATCTTTGAAGGGCAAGGAAACTACAAACAAGAATGAAATATTCTGATAACTGAGCAGACTTTCATGTGAACAATTAATGAAACACAAATTTGTCAGAAAACCCAACACCAGATGATTATAGAGAAACTTGGTTGCACACTCGGTGTCTCAAAGCTAACCAACAAGATTAAAGAGATGTTTGGCCCTTGAAAAACCACAAAGCACAGGAGGTGCTTGCCCAACCCTGCACGTACAGCCAGGTTGGTCGAGAGAATTACATTTCATACGTAAGTGTCTTGGGGTGACTTTATGATGTGTATCCCCTATCGCTACTCTACGCCCACCAACCTTTTCTGTGTCTTTAAACTGAGCCTGAGAGGGACAGAAAAAAAAAACAAAACAAAACAAAAAACTTTGCAAAGCAGTTGTTTCAAGGACACCGAGATACACTCCTCGGCTTCAGCGGTACCCTTGGTTTTTTTTTCCCTCAGTCAACTTCGGGTTTTTTTTCGGCTCTTCTTTTTCCGACGAGAGACGGAGAGTTGCACCTTGTTTTCCTAGGATTTTGGGGTTTTTTTTGTTCTCTTCTTCTCTTCTGGACTGTTTCAACAACATCTGAACACATTGGGAGAATTTTTCCTGGGAGCCCGGGGGGGTGGACCCTCACCAACCCAGCTCCAAGGAGGAGAGAGACCGCACCTACAGAAGAACTCTGGCATCTTCCCAGGTTTTCTCTCCATAGAGAGAGACCTCATTATTTAGCATTACTATTCCCCTCCTGTGTGTTTGTTAAATAAATAGCTTTTATCTCTTTCACTTTCCTTCGAGGAAAATTTTTTTTCCCGAACCTGGGGGAGGGGTGGTTGCAACCTGACTTCTATCAGAGGATGTTTTCCTCCAAATTTGTCCAAACTAGGACAGTAAGCAATTCCATGTGCAGCCATACAGCATAGGGGCCTTGGAGTTCTGACTCTGAAGGCAGAAACCCAGAAGGAATTTTTTCTGGACAGAGAGAATTTACATCTCCCAAGCTGCTCACAAGGATCCCGCCCGCCCAAGAACATCAGCTCAAAAGTCAAGGTCCAGAGTCCTCACGTCCAAAACTCACGCAGATGAACGCCCTAAAAATTATTAGACTGGTGTGAACTTCATCTGCCATATGTTTCTAGGCCAATTCCCTAATTTTTCCCCCAAATTTTGACTTCTTAAAGGCTTACCAGGCTGACAGGCTGTGGGACAGGGTGTCCACTCACTGAACAGGGTAACGACACAGTCCTTCCTGCAGGGGAGGAGACACGGCCGCACCGCCTCAGGCCGGATGGACTCCGGACACCTACGGATCCAAACACGGGCAAAACAAAATAAAAAGTTAAAACTATGGAGAAAGATCTTATTCCTAAGACTTTCACAGGGCTGTGAGCATACTGCCATACCAAAGACACCACTCCTGGCCAGAGCAAGCCTGATTTTTCTTCTCCTTCACACTCATGCAACCCAGCTGAATTTAGTACATTTCAAGGATTAAAAAAAGAATAATAATTTTTTTTAAAAAATGGGGAGCTCGGCTTGATGACTACAGGCTAAATGTAGCTCTGTGACATCAAAACCACAAAGCTCATGGGAGTAAAACAGATATATTTATTACCAAAGAAACTGAGTAGTTATGTTTATAAAGCAGTCTTGTTTTAGCACAATATGCAACAGCCTTCAAACCACCTGTCTGTAAGGGCTGCTGATGTACTCCTCAACTTTCAACCCCCGAGGAACACAAAAATAGTTTCAAGTGCAATACAGTAAGAAGAGCTCTGTGATTTTCTTCATTCATTTTTAACTCCTACACAGAAAACATGTCATACATATTCTAATAAAAGTTTAAGACACAGTTAATATATAAGGACTCAAAGAACAGAAAAGGGACAATTTTATGGGATCAGGCAGATCTTGCATATCAAGCGGGTGAACAGGAAGGGAATTTCTCTTTCTCACTCCTTATCAATTTCTATTAAAAAGATCACTCAACAATACTTAGTAACGCATGCAACCCAAAACGATCCCATTTGAAGGAGGAATACAACACTTATTCCTACAAGAAAAAAACAAATCTTAAAACCATGAGTCAGCTCCTTAAGTGTTTACTTACCCCCTTCAGTTCCATTTCCTCTTACACCACCTCAAAAGTGGAGGGGGCAAACAACTACTTTAGGCATTATATAGCTCTGCAAACTGTATGCTTAATTAGGTGAAGTTCAAGCATATCAATGCATTTGAGACATACACGAATACCAGATTTCTTTCCTTTTATTTAATTAACCCCATTAACCTCAAGAATCTTAATTAACTTTACTGAAATCAGCACAGTCTGCTTATACAAACAGGATTGTTTTGAGAGCTACAATAAGAAAGGAAACTCAGTTCTAAGTCTCTAGACTCATTAATGGTGCGAAAATAATCAGCAACATCTTGATTTTTCGATATTAAGGAAAACATCTGTGCTACTTATTTTCCTCACTTAGTAAAGCAAAGCAATATTTGGGATATTTCTACTGCAGAATATGTAATTTTGTTGTGTTGCTATCACATTACAGAAGTTATATAAACCAGCTGAACAATACAGATCACACATATGGTACTGCCTTATTGGAGTGTAAATATAATGCAAAATCTATTTACTTTTTCTATTTTATTAGAGCCCTGCTAATAATGCGTTGCTGAACATTATATTCAAATGTATTTTATATTTTCCTCACATCTGTCCTTCAGGGAAAATATTTGCAGAAAACTGTAAATTAGAGTAGCAGAGGAGCTATAGCAAAAAATCTCCACCACTGAAAGCGTGCATTTTGTCTGGATTTACGTGGAAAGTTAAAATGGGCTAGATATTTGGTTTCTTTACCTGTTACAACATAGTAGCAATGGAGTAGTACCCGGAAAATTAGTCCTGAAAGGAAATTATTTCAATGCTGCAGAGTCCACACACTTGCAGAAAATGCCTTTATACATAATGCATTTTATAAATAAACACTAACAAGCTCTCTTTAAATACCTTTTGGGAGTGACCTGGCCAGAGCTGCTCTTCATGCAGAAGACTTTCCTCGTCTGTATGCCCACCCCGCAGGTGGCTTCCCCGCTCCAGCTGATGGTGGCGTTGAGCGCGGTCCCCAGCGCGTCCTCGGAGCAGGAGCTCCAGGGAGATGCTTCCCAGAAGAAATGCACGCACGGGTGCTCATTGCAGGCACGCTGCTCCTGCAGGGCTCGCTCAGGGGGACAGGCTTTTCCACCTGGAAAGGGTCAAGAGAACACCGTGTCCTTATCTCATGGCGTGTGGCAAAAGGAATACATCGAAAAATTTTTTTAACAGTCAGGTTTGCGCAATTCCTTCTCTTTTCCCCCCCCCCACCAAAAAAATAAATAAATAAAGCTTAAATAAAGTTGTTGACCTTTATGGCTGCAATAACAATGTTCTAAAATATTGTTTCCTCATTAAACTAGCCTTGCATAAAATTGTATTCCAATGCATAATGGAAACAGAAATAGGCAAAGTATATTTCTGAGTTACTTTATTGATAACTCCTACACACAGCCAAGTTAATTCCGTTTAAATGCCAGTATCACTCAGCAAACACGCAATCAGGTTTAAGGACGAATTAAGCATTATTTTTATGTTCATTCTCCTTGCTAATCTCCCGAGGAGGAACATCTCTCTCTCGTATTTGGACTCTCTTCATGCGCTGCCTTAAAGATTTGAGCAGGAGAGGATGCTGAACTGTAATGACAGCAGGATGCATCAAATGACACCCACATCTGCAAATCAAGGAGGGGGGAAACTTGAAAGACACCTTTTGAGTATGAAGCCTTCACTTCTCTGAAGCACCATCCTTCAAAATTATGTCCAAAGATTTTGCTAAACCGCTGCACTTTGTCAGCAGCTGGTGACAAAGCCCCAAAGTGCAGGAGTTTGAAGAGCCTCCCCAGAAGCTCTAACACTACAGCCAGCAGCCTGAATTTACCCATAAAAGCAGATCAGCAAAAGCTATGGAGTAATGCAGTGAAATTTAACAGTAGGCGTTGTCATTTTAGGAAGAAAGAAGCAAAAATTACTAAAATCAAATCTACTGTCCTCCAGGAGGGAGAACCCGGACAACCTGGGACACAGCCAAGGTGCTGCAGGTTTTGAAAGAGTTGAAGTGCTGGGGCCAGACACCACAAGGTGCAGAGCACCTTTACACCCTACCAAAATCAACCGGAGATGAAGGGATGTCGAAGGGATGCCCATTGCCTTGCAGGACTGACCCTCCTGAAATAAGGTAAGGCCCCAAATGGCCACAATGAATAGCAGTGAGAAAAGAAAGAGAGAGCGAGAAATTACCTAATCCACTGGTTAATCATGTCACATTACCCCTCATCCTTTCAAGAAAATGGACTGTTCCACACAGTGCTCAGCCTCAGAAATGTTTAGTATGATGATGGAGTAGAAAATGCCCCAGGTAACTCACTTCCTGAAGAATTTGAATTGGGCAGGAAAAATGGAAACCAGTTATTTTTCTTGTGTGTTTGAGGGACATCTTAAAAATAAGTAATCGTAACAAGCAAATGGCAAAATGTCTGATCCATTTGGAAGGAAAAAAAAATCTAAAGAAAATATCCAACTCAAATTTTGAACTTCCCAGGGAAAAATTAGGGTGGCTTTTTCTCAATATTATGTTAGTTACAATATGTTAAGGAAGCTTTCCTAAACACAGGGAGTAGTAACGAGGCAGTTTTAACCTAACACACTAAGAAATGGCTCACCCAAACTTGCCTGCAACACTGCAAGCAGAAGATGCTGTTTATAAAGAACACGAGGGCCTGCCCACTTTCTGCAGTTCATTGACAACTTTTGTACAAAGAAAGCAGGACAACATGCCCCTGCCTGGCCATTCCAGTAGCCATTTACAAATTTTTTTTATGATGTTCAGCAGTTCCTATAATTCATTTTACACCTGCTGAGAATGCCTGCTCCACAATCTCCTCTTGCACCAAGCTTCGGAAGTTTGCTGCATAAAGAATTATCTTTTAAAACCTGATTTAAATCAGGTCTCCCAAGTTTCATCAACAGCTTCCTGGTTATCATATTCTGGGAGCAGGTGAAGAGCTTGGAGAAAATGACCCAAAATTTTCCTCCAACAGCAGAGCCACAGCTGACACTTCCTCCACTGACAGAGGCCACACGAAATGGCCCTTGCAGAGGTACCAGAGCTCTGTAGCAGGCAGGTGCTCAGCTGTGAGCTGGATATGAAAAAGGTAGAGAAAGCAAGTAATTTAACATTGCCTTAATATTGATAATGGTATTAACTCCACTTCCACTCTCCCGAATTTCAATCGTTGTCTGTACACAGATGTGTGACTCTGCACAGCAAACTGCTACACCATTGCTAAAGATGCACAGAAAAAGTCTGGGAGTTTGATGTTAATAGTTTATTATTCCTTCCTGAGAAACTCCAAGTATTCAGCTCAGAGTACACCATTTTTATGTTAGTGCCTTTCAGGCTGAGATGATGGTGCTTCTGTACTTCCAGAATTCACTCCTTCACAATTTCACTCTCACAATTCCATGTTTGATCTGTTACATGGATTTCATTACTTCCATGGAAAATATGAAGCCAACTGTATTTTCATTTTAATTATTCTCTAGCTCATAGACTTTTTTTAGTAGTAGCTATTATCATTCAATCAACAATCATTTCCATCCTGAAGGGCCCCAATTTTCTTCACAAGTGCTTATGAGGATGTTTATGTGAATACAGACCTTTCACATGACAAAGGGTTTGCAAGATCAAGTCCTTACATCAGCCCAGAAACAGTGGGTGGCTTTAATGATAATTTACAAAATAGCACTCACCAGAGCTTGTCCTGAACTAGATTTGCATCTAAAAGTGTTTTGCTGCTGCATTAACTGCACCTAGTTTTGGCACTAGCAGGTATTTTGTGTCAACAAGGCTTTAGTCTGTTGGACCTCTTCACATTTTATGAATTTTTATGCACTTGATCCAAGACCTTTCAAATCCTGTGTGATAAACTAACACATAAATTAATTACCATATGTGTAACTGTATGAAAGACTACACTTCCAGTACAAAATGGTTTGTTTAAATAGCTGTATCACTGATGTTAATATGTAAAAAAAATAGATACATGATGTGTCCATGAAGATCCAGAAGAAATGACATATATTAATCAAGAGGTATTTACCACTCAACACATTCCAGGTCTACATTTCAAAAAAAAAAAAAAAAGCAGGTCCTTTTCCATTTCCTCATTTTTCACAGCTCATTTTTCACTGGTTTTAATTCATAACTAACATGTTCCCATAAAAAGACACTTGCATGGTGAGTCTGTCACACAGCAATTTTACTGGTAGAGGATGAAGCTCTCCAGAACCAAATTCACACCCAGACGGGCCCTCAACAGACAGCAACTCAGAGGCTGAAGTAAATAGCTTTGAACTGTGACAGAATTTCTCCAAGCGACACATGAATTCCAGCCCATCAAGATCTCTTAGTCCCTAGGCAGAGAGAAGCATTCACTATTTTTTCCCTGATTCCTGTGGAACTGGCATAAGCTCTGATCTGAACACAGCTTGGCTCAGGAATGCAAGCCCATGCATTAAAGGAACAAACAGGGATTAGCCCAGAAATGTTCAGCACTCACCCTCAGCTGGAAGGGCCAGGATGGACCTGCTCCTGCTTTGACTGCCCTCGGCGCTTTTGCTGGAGCAGGAGTGGGAGCACGGGGACCACGGGGACCACTCACTAATGACACAGTCCCTCGCACAAGGGACTTCACAAGCCACCACCTCGGGACGGGGAAGCTCTGAGCAGAGGTGACGTGGTACTTCTTCACCTGGAGCAAATGAAACAAGACAGACATGGAGGGAGGCACAGCTTGGTTCAATACCCACAGCCTGCAGCAAACAGACTGACTTCATGTCAAACGTCCACCTGCCCGTGGAGGAATATGCTACAGAACAGCGTGTGGCGAGGCTGCAGGCTGGAAAGTGTAATACCTGAACAACTAACTTAAAAATTTATTCAGGAAAGCAAAGAAAAAAACATGTTTCAAGCTCGGTGTGTGACATCTTGGCTGCAGTCCACTCTCTGAAGCAGGTAAGCAAAAGGAATGAGATAATTTCATCAATAGAAAGCTGTAATGTATCAAATCTATCAACAGAACTAATGGTCATTGCCCCATATTTTCTAGCAATCTCTACCTACAGAACCTATTTTCCACAGTACAAATTGCGTGGGTCCCCAAAGAAGTCAAACTTCTTTTTTCTGCAGGCCAGAGAAGATCTTCTGGTCCTTCCCCTTCAGCCTCACCGGAATGAACCACTCCCATTTCTGACTCTTGCTCTCACCCAACAGCTAGGAGATCCAAAATTATCAATCTTTGGGCCAGCCCCATCCAAGGGAAAAATACTTTCTGCTGCAGATGAACCAAGGGACCTGGACCAAAGCATATGTCCTGAGGAGAAGCATCTTTACAAAAGCCTTTTCAACAGCAAGTGGGGACTGGTGAGGAAAAACCCACCAAGCAAAAGAACCACTGCCAGAATGAGCAGCAAAAGAAGGCACAGGAGGGATGTCATGAGGAATACAAATCAGGGAACTGTTGTTTTTAGAAAAGAAAATAAAATAAACTTTTTTCTTTTAAATAATGGAGGGAAAGTCCAGAAATTTTAGTAATTACACAGAATTTCCAAGGATATAATAATTCATAAAAATTCATAAAACGTAACTCTTTTAGTACTGACTTACACCGAATGTCTTAAAAATGTATTTTAAGCGACGAACAGTCATGACTGACTTTGTTACACTGTTCTATTACTTAGTATTTCTGGATACTCATGAAATTTCAGCTACACATCTGAAATTTCTGGCAGCTCAACTGTTTATAAACAAAAGGGTCACACCAAGTGCTACCTCCTCTTTTGCCCTTATAATAGTTACAAACCTCTCCTTCACGGTTTCTTTGATTATGAACCTAGGAAAAAAAACATAATGACTATCCAGGCTTAATTATACGTAAGGAAAAAAATTAAAATTCATAATGGCAGAAAGTGCCTCTTTCACCTCACGCTCCAGGAACAGGCTCCGTAACAAGGCAGCCCAGGAAGCAATTATAACTGGGAGGGTAGAAAACTGTGCTGCTTTTACAAGAGCCCACATCTACAAGTGAGTAAATAAGAGAGGAAGGCTGAGAGCACATAAAGCTGTCAACAGCACGGCGCTATTATCTGCAGTTGCATCCCTAAATGAAGACAGGCTCATCGCCCTCGAGGCACAGATAAAACTTTTCAAGCGTATTATGAGAAGGAACAGCGGATCCAGCAGGCAATCAGACTGCAAGATATGGTTAAAAATACTTCAGTTTTACACTCCCTTTCCTTTGTGCTCACCTGGAAAGGCTTGATGTGCTCAGTTTTTGCAACACCCCCCTAGACACGGCCCCCATCCATCGGTGCTGCAATTGGCACCCCAGGAAAACCGAGCTGAATCAGCCCCCTGTAACACCACTGCTGCTTTGGATGCTCACCTAATGCTGAGAACTACCTTCAGGAAAAAAAACAATGTGAAAACAGCAAATAAACCTGTAAGCCTTATTCCAGCTGTCTTCCCAAGTCACTTGAGCATCAAAATCCCTGCTAACGTTTTGACAGCTTGTCTGTACGGCAGCAGGGAATGGAGGGCGGCCTGGGCAGACTGATTTAGGAGTCAGTGGTACAGCAGCAGCAACAGATTACGTGCTTTGGTGAAGCAGGGTGCAACACCTGTCCTCCTCTCCCATCACTGACGGGGAAGCACGTGGACAGCCAGGGACAGGCTTCAGAACCAGATGGGATGAGACAGGACACTGGCCCTGAAAGCACAACCCCCACCCCTCCATCCACAGCACAGATTATCTGTAACATCAGGACTTTAGGGCCAGAACGTGTCATGATGTTCACCAAATTCTGAATTTAGCCCAATTTTTTCCACCAATCAGACTGTGCTACAGATCTAAGCATCAGAGAAGAACTACTTGTTGAAAGTCAAGAGAGCCTTTCCACTGATTTAATCCGACTTTACAAAACCCAAGCCACTCCTCTCAGAAGATGAGTGCCCTTTTGGGGTGGCTTCCTCCACCCATAAGCTCATGTGCCACATATTGTGGGGTGACCACCCTGTGGGGAAGGGAGGCAAAGGAGGAAAATACACTTTCAACTTCTTCCTTCCATGATTTCTTTTCACACTGGATTTACAGCAGGTGACAGCAACAGCACCACCGCAAACAGAGGCTGCTATTCACAGTTCCTGGGCAAAGAAAGGAAGCTTTATGCTTTGTTAGAAAGAGCTTACCACCGGGTGCATGAAGGTACAATTCAACACTCACTTTGATTTACTTTATAGCTCCATTCGCCGCGTTCAAGTTTAATTACTGCCTTCTACTACTGCAGAAGGGGAATTTCTTCTGTACCAGCTGCCTGGCAGAGAATTCTCAGAAAACTACTGTATACTACAAAGGGAGGTAATAATCTTTCATTTTCCATGAAAAATACTAGAACAGGATATAGCTGAAGTGTGCTTTATGCATTGTCGCAGATTTAAAGGGAATATTAAATTCTCAAGAGCTTCCAAACTGTCCACTCAGTACCTTGAAGGTGTAATTCTTATCTTACATCTGCTGAATAATCTTTCTAGATCTTTCCATAATCTTTACATGCACAAGCGTGCTCTCTGGGGCCAGATGGGAGACCCACCCAAATGTACTGAGGGAGCTGGCAGAAGGGCTCACCAAGCCACTCTCCATCTTTTACCAGACGTTCTGGCTATCCAGGAAAGCCCCAGAGATGACTGGTGAATGGAGGTTGACAAATGTGACACCCAGCTATAAGAAGGGCTGCAAGCAGGATCCAGGGAACCTCAGGCCTGCAGCTTGACCTCAGTACCAGGGAAGGTCATGGAGTAGGTCACCTCGAATGCCATCCCACGGCACGAACCAGGGGATCATTCCCAGCCACCATGCATTTAGGAAAAGCAGGTCCTGCTTAACCAGCCTGATCTCCTTCTATGACAAGGTGACTCACTGAGTGGACGAGGGAAAGGCTGTGGATGTGCCTTCCCAGACTTCATCAAAGCCTCTGACACCACTTCCCACAGCATTCTCCTCGAGAGACTGGCTGCTCACGGCAGTGATGGGTGCTCTATTCACTGGGTAAAAACCTGGCTGGATGTCCAGGCCCAGAGAGTGGTGGGGGATGAGTTACATCCAGCTGGGGCCATCACCAGTGGTGCTGCCAGGGCCCAGCAGTGGGGCCAGCCCTGTGTAACACCTTTAGTGATGATCTGGACGAGGGCATCGAGGGCACCCTCAGCAAGCTCACAGACAACATCAAGTTGGGCAGGAGCGTGGATCTGCTGGAGGGCAGGAAGGCTCTGCAGAGGGATCTGGAGAGACTGGATCAAAGGGCTGAGCCAGATGTGTGAGGTCCTGCACTTGGATCACAAAACCCCCAGGCATCTCTCCAGGCTGGAGGGTGCCCAGTGGAAAAGCACCTGGGGGTGCTGGTCAGCATCAGCTGAGAGCAAGAGAACAGCCAGACACCATCACCTGAGAGCACAACTCACACGCTCCAGCTTCTGCTCTGCCTGAGCTACAGACACTGAAACAGCACCCCCAGCATCCCCGGAGCCCAGCTGATCCCCCTCACACACTCTTTATTTCGTGCCTTAAGCACTGATTGTTCTCAGCCTCGCTGAATGCTTGCTTTCCTAAAAGAAGCAGTAGTTAAAAAAAATGTTACAGTTTTCTATTCAAAATGCTTTATTGCAAGAACCCTGACCAACTCTAATGGCATTTTTAAAACTGATTGCCTTGTACTTGAATAGTTTAGTGATTATAAGGCTAAATACTCAAGATATACCCACCAGATACCATTTAACAGGAGAGATTTAATCTATTTTCTTCCATGTCAGGGTGCAATAATTACAAAAGAGAAGACAAGCATGGCATTTTTGTAAATATATTTGCTAACAAAGTAGCTCACTACCTAATATACTGGTCCCTCACTTGAATTCTTTAACAAGGTAACAGAGAAGCACCATTCTGAGCGGAATTTTTCATTCACCTAAAAGAAAACTGAGCTCTTCCCAACAAGGGAAACAAAATAAGGAATGACCTAAAACCCTCCTTGAACTAAAGAGCTTGGGTTTTTTCCAGAAACTTTTTTTTTTTTCATTGTCTTCTGCATTCCAGAAGGAGAAGCCACTCCCACAGTCCTGCGTAATGCACTCCATGGTGAGGCACTGAACCAACAGGAATGTTTTGTTTGGAATCAGTCCAATATTAAACTGCACCTGTCTATTTTACATCCCGCCTTGAAGCTCTGGTGCATTGTCTCATTCTTCCCAGTGACCTGTTGTGCCCATCTCCCGTGACACAGTTTTTAATTACTCCTGCCAAAGACATCCCTCCCGGCTCAGGAAAAAGGGAATGTCCACTGCACAGGAGACAACTATGGCAGCAAAAATAAAAATCCCATCAGGCAGCAGGAATCGAAAGATCAACTCAATAACAAACCAAGTGTTCTCCTTTTGACATTCAATAATATAATACCATGCTCATTTTTCAGAAAGAAAAATTGCAAAGTCACTTTGAAGTTTTCAGGTTTGAACACGTGGGGAGCCTCAAGTGACCTCCATGATGGGAAAAGGCCCAAGAAGAAGGAATTGCATTTCAGACCGTTCTGCACTGCTACATAGAAGTTCACAAAATTTATTTTTTGCACAAATGACTGCTGCAAAAATGCTGCATATTTAATGACAATTACCAGTTTGCCATCAATATTTCTCCTTGTAGCATTTCAAATTATTCAGTGGAAATAATGAAGCTGTCATCTAAAATACGATACGTATCGTAAAATTTTACGTCCCACTTAAATCTCAGAAAAGAATGACAATAAACTTTGATTAAATACTTGTCTGTAACAGAGTAAGATGTCAACAGGCAGCAGTAAATTCCGAGGGATTCCTATTGACTGCACGCCAGTTTGCTGAGAGCAACTGCATGCAGAGAAACTGTGTGCTGGCAAGATCCTGACCTGGGCATCTCATCAACTAAGGAAAATGTTACATTTAAATGCAATAAAAATCAAATTACAATAGGAGAAATTTTTTACAACCATTCCAAACGTCTTCATCTCGTCACAACATAGCAGATTTATTTCTTTCCCCATGTTGCACAACCAGCTTTAGAGAAGAAAGCATCCAGGGCTTGCCGTGCTCAGTCATCTCCGGCAGATGAATGTCACACTCCAGTGAAATCCTGGCTCCTGGCTGACTTTGCTTAATGACAGTCAACAGGTAAAACATCAGAGAAGAGAGGTGTCTGTTTGTCAGGGAAAGCAGTGGTGGATGGAATAAATTTAATTGCACTGGTCCATCACTATTACCAGAACCCCATGGAGGGGAAGGGGATGCAAAAGGCGATGAAGAGGAAGGGAGGTTGAGAGCATGAAAGGAGGTGAAGCTGCGAAATAGAACAAGCCAGTCACAACAGAGAAGAGGAAACAAACACAAATAAACCAGGACATTCTTTGGGGGAGAAAAAAAACAAAAAAGATGAGACAATCCTTGAGGTTTTGAGTCAAAAGACTTGGTCAAAATGCAACTACAAAACCATTTTTAACCACATAATGCACAATGAAGAAAAAGAGAATAACAATGCAGGAGTACAAGGAAAAAGGAAAGGAAGACAAAAAGCACAAAAAATGAACCGAAGCAATGATAATGAGTATGGAAAAGAAAGGTATGTCTGGAAATGTGTTACGAAATCTCCGTAAAATCAAAAGTCTCACCCAAATCCCTGCCTCACTGGCCACGATCCTGTCCCTTACCTATGTCCAAGTGATCATCACAGAGGTTTATGAGAAAAAGATGACGAGTATAGAAAAAAAGCAGTATCTGGTTTTCTTCTGTATACATTCTCTACTGCAATTTGGACTGTTTACCCACAATTACTTTCTCTCTTGATGTAAATGCACTGAAGAAAACTGACTTGTGACTCCAAGGAAGCTCCACGAAGGCTCAGCACAGGAGAGGCACGTCAGTGAGCAGCTGCCAGGCCTGCAGAGAGGGTCCCAGAACAGCTCAGTGCAGCATTGCCACGCTCAAGGTTAAAACAAGCGACACACCTGAAGGAGGTTACCTACAGAGAGACCAGCTCTGTGTGCCTCCTGCCCCACACAAGAAAGACAAGCTGTCACTTAAAGGAATTTGCTGCACCTTCACCTACTGAGCTTGGGCACGGAAGCAGAATTAGTTTTACCTCGTGGCTGTTTGCACAATCCCTCCCGAATGAAAGAGAAATTGCTCAGGTGGCAGCTGAAAGTAAACATGGGTTCACTGTATCCCCAGAGAAAAGCACAGCAACTCAGGCTGCTGTTCCTAATAATTAACAGAGCACAGCAATCTCAAAACTTAAAGTATAAGAACATAACATAATCCATATTAGTGTTCTGCAGGGTTTTTTTTCCTCTCTTTCTTTCCAATTTTTTTCCTTTTTTTCTCCATTATCCCTCCTCCTTGTAAATGAGGGAATCTACACAGGTGGGTTGATCAAGACTGATTGCAATTAAGATTTATTGTTGAAATTGCTGCTGTGGTATAATTGAAACAGGTGTCCCTGTGTTTCCTTCTCTGTACTGCTTTCTTCCAAATGCTAAACAACACAAAATATTGTAGAAACCAATTACACAAATAAGTCCCATGTATTAAAATATTATAAAATATATACACATGTTCAAAACTTTGAGGAAAAATGCACTGTGGACTTGTTTATTCCAACAGTGCACAGAGTCCACTCCATCTTATATCTTTGTAGTGGGGCAGAATAATTTTAGTGAAAGCATTCAGGCATTTCAGTCCAGAAAAAAAGAAAGTGGCATTTTATTCCCAATGCCTCACACCCATAATTTCCAAACATTTTATTTTTGAAGACTGGAGGTGCCATCTTCAATCTCAAAACTTTTAAAAAAATTATAAGGGGCTTATTACAAAGGGCAAACTAATTGTGCTCTCACACAGCCACCGACCCCAAAAAGAAAACTTTTGTGTTCAGACATGGGAAAGTGCAATGCTTCAATCTCAAAACTTTTAAAAAAATTATAAGGGGCTTATTACAAAGGGCAAACTAATTGTGCTCTCACACAGCCACCGACCCCAAAAAGAAAACTTTTGTGTTCAGACATGGGAAAGTGCAATGCTTCAATCTCAAAACTTTTAAAAAAATTATAAGGGGCTTATTACAAAGGGCAAACTAATTGTGCTCTCACACAGCCACCGACCCCAAAAAGAAAACTTTTGTGTTCAGACATGGGAAAGTGCAAAGATTTTGTACCTTCTGGTTTGATTATTATGATTTTTCTTCAGATTATGCTACTCTTAATAATGATGTACCTTGCTTGTTTGCTCATAAGCACGAGAAACCCATGACTGACTGTTATCCAAGTGATATTCCCAAAGTAAATTGGCAATTTGCAATGTATTGGGAATAGCAGACCCTTTTTCTCTTGTAGCCCCAGAAACCACCCCAAAAGTGAGCTGGCATTAACATAGGACACTGAAAATTCATAAACAATAGTGCAGCAGATGAGGTTGATCTAAGTTGGCAAAAGTCTTGTTTTCAGATACAGTGAATGCTAATGATAATAAATAATTGGAAATACCATCTGGACTCTTTAAAAAACATCTTTCTCCAAGTCTGCTATTGAATCTCTACAAAAAGAGGATCAATGCAAAAGAAAATGAAAACAGTAAATTAAAATTAGATTTATGCCAACTACTTAAAACTAAGAGCTCATTTAGAAGCAGTTAACACAAAAATGTGTTCTAGTTCAGCTGCCAAGTCTGGCCTAAGCCCATAAAGCAACTCTGAGAGCTCCCACTATCCATCAGGAAGCGTTCAGAATCTGCAGGACCAAATACTAGGCTATTTTTTATTTTTATTATTACTACTATCTTTTTCAATTTTGTCTCTAATTGATCCACAAATCTCAGAACTGAGCTTTTAAAAATTGCAATAAAGAAGAAAATACACCCGGTACCACAGATGATGATCAGTCAAGGGTCTAGATGAATGTCTGAGATCTGTTCTTGACCAAAAGAAAACAAACAGCAAGCCATGACCTTTGGTTCTGGAGGAGAACTTCCCACTGTACACACAGGTTTAGCCAAGTACCAACTGTGCCTGTAAAGCGCATTAGACATTTTTCAGCTGGGTTCAGTTACTTCTGGCTAATGTACCCCGACCTCTGCTTGAACCACTTTTACATAATAAAGCTGTGAATTTTAGACAGACTGCTTAATTCCCACTGTATTTTGCATAGATCATTTAGCACTTAAAATGGGGATAAATCAAATGTAGGAAACACAACACTAACAATATTTTCTGTGTGCTTCCACTTTGCCTATGAGGTAGAACTTTAATTACTTCATTAATAACAATGCCTGCATTTTCAGTCAGTAGTGCATCATTCCTCTAGTGTCATTTAAACTGCATTTGGTCTCTAAACTGCTCCACCCTCTGGAACTGGTTCACTGATTATACAGGAACGGCAGCCTCATCCTGCTTACATCTCAGCTACCACGGCATCAGCAGAAGAATTTAAAGGCAGGAACCACTTATCATAACCTAAAATGGTTTATTTAGAAAACTGTCCGGATGATATTTTTTGTCTCCAGAAAGTTTCTATCGATTTAAAGCTGACAGTTGTTTTTGGGAAGAGAAAAAAAACACTAAAAAAAAAAAATCCGTCAATGTTTTCCCCAATTATTCAGAGTCCAAATGGTCTAAAAAGCACTAAAAAAAAAAAACCAGGGTGCGTGCGCACCTACAGCTGCTGGATTTTCCCAAATTGAGTGATAAAACTAAAACCTGAAGACTGTATTAAAAAATGTCCATAAAAAGATCATTACCAGTGCTTTGGCAGTGCCCTCACGGTGTGCGCTGGGCTCACAGAAAGAGAAGAGAGGGAGGTGACAGAGGACAGCGCAAAAGGACGCTAAGGGAAGAAAATCCAGGACAAGGAACTGCCTTTGTTGTCAAAGGTTCACCAAGCTGGGGCTGCCTCAGAGAGGCTGAAGGACCATGCGCTGAGGTGGGAGCTCAGACAAATGATGTTTGCTGAGTTCAGAGCCCCTGTGCCAGCAGCTGCCCTCCCACGCTGAACTGGTCCTTATTTGCTCCAAAGTAGAAAAGAAAACAAAAACATGAACCCCAAAGGGCACAGATTGATACCAACCAGTCATCCCCTAACAGGTTTTCCAGCTCCTGTTGGAGAGCTGCTACTTCAACTTTGCTACCAGATTAAAGAAAAACACAGAATCTGTAAATGGAATCAAATGAACGCACCTCACCCCATTTTTAAACACCCCAAAGTGTCGAAGGTGTCAGGAGACATTTGGACACGCTTTTCACAGAGAAGAACAGGAACACAAGAAGCGAAGAATATCCGGCTAAAATTTGGTTTTCTACCACTAAATTTCTTTGTGTGAAAAAAGCAATAACCTCTCTGCAACTTAGAAAATATTTTTGTTCTGATTATTCAGCTATTAAAATAGGAAAGTGTCGCTTTATGACAATTGCTTTCGGCAGGAGATATTTTACACTTATATTTGCAAGGAATAGGAATATAAGGAAGAACAATATTAAAACCTTCACCGTTAATCTCTATTTTCAAAGCTAAGCACATTTTGACAAACTTTCTAATAGACACTGTTCAAAATTCATAACATATATGAGCATGATTACATTATTCTAATTTATTTTTTCTCCCTCATGCACAGCAATAAAATTTTACCTTTGAACTTATATTTATTACAACTTTTACTCTATGGAGGGCATGCAGGCACAGAAATATAATAAAGCTCTGCTAATTCCATACATTATTGAAATCCTAACAGTGCAAATGGTATCTTACTACCTTCATACATACTTAAAATTTCAATCCAAACCCTATTTCATTAAAAGGGATGGTTAAGAAACAGTATGTGTTTTTTATACATTTGTAAATTAATGTAGCAGAATTATATTTTATATATTCAGAAAAAAATTATGTAATACTAGTGTTTGTTTAGGTGTTGTAAGCAAAAACTTGATAGATGCTAAATAATTGAGAGCTCCATCCATCCGACTCCTAAGCACTATAAAAATACAGAGAGGGGAAATGCTAGAGAATAACCTTTGCATACCTATGGGCTGCTGTAAATTGGGTCTTATTCCAGCAGTAAAAATCCCATTGACATCCCCAAACTGGGAAGTGTACAGCTATGAAAGATCACTCTGAACTTAATGAAGCACAAAAGGAATTCAGACCAGGAGGGTTGGGGGTCACCCATAACACAGTGATACCTGGCCAAGGAAAACATCAGGACTAACATACAAGAGAAATTTGGGGCATCTCTTAGCTTGGTGGATAGAAGAGCAACTGATCCAGCAGTCCAAGTGAGTCAGGGAGCAGCTCCTGCAGTCAAGTACATGACAAAGTGTGAAAGTTGACTCGAACTGCAGGTGCAATACTGGCACGAGCTCCTCTCTCCTCACAAAGGTCACTGCGCACATTAGCTCCAGCTCCAGTGATCAGCAGCCGAGATAGCAGCGCTCGCACACTCCTCGCACTCATCAGGAAAAGAGACCAAGGGGATGGCTTTCTGCATACCATGTCCTCATCACATTCCCGGTAATTGTTCAGTCACAGATAAGGCACAAATACAGAAAAAGCAGCAGAACAGAGTCCTCTGAAAACATTAACAGAAACAACAACCTTTACGTTTGGCACTGAGGCATCAAAAATGATAGCTATTATTACTGCTGTAATTACATGGCTGGGACTCAGAAGAATTGCATTTTGCTTCCCTGGAAACACAGCCACGTGTTTGACATCTAAACGCACAGGAACAGACCTCCCCACCACAGCCAGTTTGCAGAATGCCTACGGGACCTGAATACACACTGCCAAAAATCTGCCGAGGAGCTCCCAAACCCACGGGGTCGTCCTGGAGGCAGATTATGCCAGCTCTCAATTTTGGATCGAATTTAAACTACTGAGCCATTCTGTGCCACAGCAAACCCAGACGAGGCAAGTCAAACCTCACCTCTGCATGAATTCCCTGCACCAAGCAGCAAAGCAGGGAGCAGTTCACCACAGCAAACTATGATGGTGTGTCTCTCCTACATGAACTTTCAATATCAGCTACCCCAGCTACAGAGCCAGAGTTCAAGAAAATCCTCAGAAACGGGGTCTCAACCATGTCTGGTTTAGAGAGGAATACTCACTTTTAAAAGTGAGGAGAAATATTTTTCTCTGAAACCAGATAAGCAGAGCAAAATTTTTACCTGGTCCCAAGCAGTTAGTTGAAACGTATTCCATTAAGGACTTGAAGTCACCTCACTGGCAACACAACCTCCCAACATATTGAAAACCAGCAGGAAATGTTGAATTAATACATATATGCTAACAAGCACTCCTACAGCCATGAATATTTAATCCAGTTTTTCACTAGCTGACACAGTCCCCCATGGCTGCTCTGTGGTTTTGAAGCTTTGAGACAAGGGAAGAACTAGAAAGAAAAGGCTGTAGAGCAGGGAACCACAGAAAATCAGTCAGAGTTGGAAAAGTCTCTGGAGAAAGCCCGGAGCAGAACACTCACAGCAAAAGAGGCAAGGCAGAAATGTTAACAACTGGAGTGGCATGGAGGAGGGAGAGAAAGGCAGGAATGTGAGGACCTCGGAAGTCAGCCTCTCTCTTCAGCAGTTGTGGGGCTACATTTGGATGATGCGCAGAACATTTCTCAGCAATATGTAAGATTTTAACATTTATGTGCTGTGTATACAAAGAGATGCAAGCAGAATGAGTTTTCAGAGACAGTGCAGTGCTGGCTGACTGCACAGGGCAAGTTATCACACACTGGAAAAAAGGAACTTCTACACACCTTTGGGGTCTTACCAATACATCTTAATGTTCTGGACCATGACAAATGATTGGATAACAACTCTTACTCCCCTTGTCATCATCCATCTTCTTAGGAGGCTTATTTCTTCAAACCCTGATGATGAACCTCTGTAGTCACTTATCTGAGCAGTGAAAATTTATTGCCTTTACTAGAAAATGAAATTCTCTTCCAGGAGAACTGCACTGGACACAAAAGGGCAAATTTCCACCCTGGAGTATATGGATGCATTTCCTTTCTCCTTAGTGGAAACTATATACATTTATCCAATGTCAGGACTTGGGCCAAAGGGTATCTCCTCTGTTAATAAGAATGGCTAATTTCCAATTAAATAAGCTTACAGATCACAGAGATGCCCTAACGAGGAAAAAAAAAAAAAAAAAAAAAACACAAAAACATGAGGCCACATACTAATCCTGCTTTCACTGCACACATTTAATAGGGCTGCCAAAGCACAGTCTCCAAAATACTTACTAATTACACTGGACTGCCTCCAGCCACTGTCACTGCCAGGGAATGGGCAAACTTCGCAACAAACCAACCCACCAAGAGTTCAGAGACGATACTATTATTTTGGGAAAGCCTTGAAGGGGTCAAGAAACAAGAGAATAAAGTACTGCAAGGCTGATTTGGACAGAAAATAGTCTGTGGACTTCATAAGCAGCTGCAGAAAAATATTTTGGCACAGCTGGGAGCAGCTCCCAAACTGGCAAGCTGCAAAAGTGCAGACTAGACACTCCACAGCATCATGTTGGAATTAAACACACACAGTCCCCAGCAGTTACAGAACCTGTAGTGCAGACTGGAGTGTAAAAAGAAAAGCCATAGGGCAGAAGTCTATAAATTCTGCTGAAACAGTCCATACATGTAATCCTTTTTGTGTGTTCAGTGGCAAGATACGGTACCCCAAAGGTTGTTGTTCCCAACACAGTCAGAGCCCAAACACCAGAGGGATGACTGGAAGATCTGAAGGCGCATCACTACGAAAATCAAGTTCCTACTTATCAATAATGAGAACTAGCAAATGTGTGCAGGTGGCACATGAACCTCACGAGAAACAGCACCAGGAACAGTCTCTGTAGTCTTCTCATCAAGCTGCAGTTCAGCCGTTAACAGCTCGAGTCAAGAACCTCCATTCCAGCTTTATAACGCAAGAGGGGTTGAAAGAACTGCAGGTGCCCAGAGAGACACCATAAATATTGATCACAGCACTCATTCCACTTCGTTAGCCATGGAGCACACAGTGGTTCCCAAGGGAGAGGAAAAGGCAGGTCCAGTTTTAATCACACTGTCACACTAAAATGCAAACCTTGTGGAATATTATTTTAATTACTGCTCCTTATTCATGCAAATTTCAGCCTATTAAAAAAAAAAGTGCTTCTGGACAGTCAAAACTCTGAGCTGCCAGAGAGGTATGTCCACACTACCTGAATCAGCCCTGTGTAATGATACCCAAGTGAGCCCTGCAATCAGCAGAAAGCAGTTTTTCAGCCCAGCACCTCACCCTGGGCTCCTCAGAAACACAGGTCATCAACCAGCAGAACTTCTGCGACTGCAGCTGTGGTGTTTCCGAGCCACAAACTGGTGTCTGGCCCTATAGACTCAGCACCTTATTCAGACTGATTTACTGTGCTGGGCTGACCCTGGCTGGGCACCAGGTGCCCACCAAAGCCCCCCTGTCACTGCCCTCCCCAGCTGGGCAGGGGGAGAGGTTATCATGGAAGGTTCATGAGCTGAGAAGGGGTAGGGAGGGATCACTCACCAGCTACCATCACAGGCAAAACAGACTCCACTCAGGCAGATTAGTTTAATTACCAGGATAATGAGAAATAAAACCAAATCCTAAAACACCTTCCCTCCCCCGCTGCAGGCATCACTTTAATCCCGATTTTCTCTTCCAGAAGCCACCCCTGGAGCTCAGTTGCTACCAAAACCTTGCCACTCAAAGCCAATACACCTACATAGTACAGTACATAAATCCTAAACCATTTAACACTCAAAAATATGTCTGGGAACACTGCCAGAGAATATTTGAAAGGGATTACAGTAAATGTATTAGTTGTCACTTAAAATTAAAATACGGATTTCAACTGAAACTCTATATAAGGTGGACTTTTCCCCCCAAAATCTGTTAGTTAGCAGCCATGCTGAACGAAGGGGAAATTGTACAGTCAGCTCAGACCACACAGGGCAAGCTGATATATTTTAAAAGCTACATTTTTATCTACTGAAATAAAATATTTTACTTCTTTATTTTTCTACTTTAATCAGAATATAACCTCATTAAATGACAGTGTGTGAAAAGAACATATAAACTAGAAAGAAAATATAAAAACTTTCTGAATAATTTAATGTTTATTGCTTTTAGACTTTGATATTCTGGTCTTTACTACTTAAATGCAGTTTAAATGTATTACTTGCCACGGCCTTTACGTTAAACCCAGTAAGTCTGCAATTTGTGATAAAACTCCTTATCTCCCTCTTTCTGAACCTCTGCAGAGATCCAAGGTTAATTTGCAGATAATATTACTTCATGAAATAATTATCTTAGTCTATAGTACTTAAAATAGCTAAATTCAAGAGAGGTAGTTTAGCAAATGAAGCTGTTAGGGCTGCAGGATGAGGCTGCTGATGGGGCACACACATCCCCACCTGGCAGCACCTTCAGTGGGGGGCAGAGCTGGGGCAGCCACTCCCCCAGGAATTCAGGACAGGGATACTCCATGTCAGTGCACATGAAGGATCCAGCCCCATCCAACCTCCCCCTCCAAGTCCCCAGATGCCAGTGGCAAGGCAGCCTCTGCCTTCCCCTTCACAGCCCCAGCACTTGCTGAAAAACGACTCTGTCCAGCCATTCTTTCTCATCCTGCTAATTTTTCCAAGCATCCTCCTATTAAACGCTACAAATATATTCATTTAGTAAACATCCCATTAACCAGGTCAGCGTACAGTGTTCACAACTTATTATGGAGCAGCACCAAATCAGTCACAGAAGCAATTACGCAATTTTAGAGCAGACAACCCATTCTAATCTTCATATGGGGCTGGGGATGTACATGCCAACGTTCATTCACAGGACTCATTCATTTCTGAGCATTGTATTCCATTTGTTTCACCCTCACTTACACGGCACTCGTGTCTTTTGATTTGTAAGTTTTGTGGGCTGTCAGAAAGTATGAGCTCAGTGCTCCACCCTTCATGTCAGGGATTTTTTTAATTGAATTTAAGGGTATTTCTACGCTTCTAGTGCCTGGGGGCAGTGGGAGAAGCTGGGCTAGATATTTAGAATCAAGACCTAAATAAGCATTAAAAAAAAAAAGAAAGAAAGAAAGAAAAAAATACCCAATAACAAACATTAAAGAAGTGAAGATCTTTCCAGAACTATTTAAAATAGGTAGTTGCAGAGAAGAGAAATCAGAGCTAAGTATCTGGGATGCTACAGTTACAACACGGGGGGAAAAAAAAAGCTTGTTAAAATCCCAGCTTTATTTGAAGACATGCATTTATTGAAGCGCCTTGGGAAAACGGGATGCCATATAATATTAACAAACAAGAACATGCTCTGTCAACCACATGCAGCACCACAGACATTTTCAAGACCTAAATAAATAATGTATTAGAAAACCTAGCCTAGGCTGAATTAATTCAGACCCCAATGATATAAATTAACAGCAGCAGTGGAATTATTTCCCTGGGACTTTAGTCGTATATAGCATTAAAAGGAAAGGCCTTAAGATATTTATTGATAGGCAAGAAAGTGCTATCCTTAGATCTATGCATGCCCAGGGAGCACTCTGCCCAACTTAGAGTCTCAGAGTTTCCAAGAGAGTTACCAAATCACTCAGCTTCATTTGCTAACACCATGAAATAGAACAAAAACACCCTCTTGGCTCTAGTCCCCTTCGACACAGCGCTAAGTGTACAACAAACAGTGCTGACTTGGTATTAAACTTGGGAAATCCACTGAAACCGGGGCAGGGGGTGATGGGAACTTTGCATCTGGCAGCAAAAAAATGGAATCTGAGCTTACAGGATCATCTTGGTTTCTACAATACACTACGGGCAGCCAAGACCCATCTCCCCCCTGCTTCAAGCACTTATGGAGCCTTTCCTACAGAACTGCCCAACACTCCGATTAAGTTCACGAGGACTTATCAGTTCTGCTGCATTTACACCACAAAAATGATGTGGTTGTTTGCAGTACTGACGCATGGGCAAGGACTTTGCTCATCAGGTGGAGAATGCAAAGCCGTTTATTGCGCAGTCAGAATTCCCTAAATCCCAGCACCCAACAGGATAGAACATCATAGAAACAGGAAAGATGTTCCCCACAGTGTCCCCCAATCACCTGGGGCATTGCACAGATTTTACCTATGATGGTAACAGGCAAACAATGCCCTATAAGGCCACAAACTCCAATGAACACTTCTCCTAGGCCCAGTCTGTCCATAAACACACAATCCTCTCTCAGTCCATCCCCGGTGACCTGGATGCACTCCCAGGGTCACCTCCGGGCCCAGGACAGAGGCCCTCTCTCTGATCCTCAGGGCCCATCTCTCTTCCACCACCTAGGGCCCTCCAACAGTTGTTTATGTCACAACCACATTTGCCACTAATGAATGGAAACAACGCCCAGATCAGGGATAGACCTAGGTGCAGTAGCAGAGGAGATGTAGAAAGGGACCAGGTGGACCTCACACCACCTGGAAGTGACTTTGGACCTCCAGCAAAGCCCCTGGGCTCACCCAGACCCAGCAAATTCCCTGCTCACTTGCTCATGGCAGATAAGGAGTCTCCCTCCCTCCAGAAAAGTCACTTTTCAAGCTACAGCCATCTCACTCCAGATGCAGTGCCTGAATCCCCATGGACAAGACGGGCTACAAGACCAATCCAAGAACTTTGTGGGATTGTTTTTTTCCTTCTCAGGAATATGAAAGGAAAAGCAGCACTGTCTGTGTGCTGCTGCCCCAGACCACATGGGTGTGTTGGCTCATTCTTATCAGTTTTTTCTCTTTCTGGTCTTCATAATTACCAGGTCAATGAGAGGGTTCATTGGTAACAACACCATCAGGCAACTGATGGCAAAATATAAACCACAGCTGGAGCTGGGCAAATTCATGCTTACAGTCCACATCTCCATGGGAATTTTTTCATAATGCATCTGTTTTAAGAACCATGACAAAAGGTGACACTAAAATTATACAGCAGGGGAAGACCAGGCTTCAAACTGTAAAATGCATCCCAACAATCCAGGATGGTTCCATTTCTAAGGAAACTCCACCTCAGATATACATGTTCTCTCCACAAACTTGGCTCTGACATTCGCAAGCTGCCTAAAGATACAAACTGAACAAGCTGTTTATTTAGAAAGGGACCATGAAATATCTTATCCTGTTACTTGTTTAACTCCCCTAAACAAAGGAGTACCTAATTTGAGGCAATTACAGCTGTACTTCACACAGACAGAAAGAAAAACACCGTACAATGGAATTTTAAATTGTTCTCAATCTCCTCACAGAGCTAATCTTTCTCGACTCACTAATTCACATTCACTCCAGCACTTCACAAAAGCTCCCATTTGTTAAATACGAGATTCAATTCACAGATAAACAATTCAATAATGTAATCTACACTTAAAATAATAGCTTGGCTTCAAAGTTTGGGGAGCATTAGGAGTTTTCCCTCTTTATAGCTGTTCTTAGCACCATTTCTTGTCCCAGCTTCAGAACTCAAGTCCTGTAATCAAGGTCCTCTGAACTTGTGTTTCCACATGAGTCAGGATCCATGTGAGGATTGAATCCTGTCCCACAGAACTCACTGAATTCCATGGGAAATGTGCCAGCAGGGGGATGCTGAAGAGCATTTAGGAGCCACATCTGACGGCTGTTTTCCCTGCTCTCCAATTTCTCTACCACTTCATCACATGTTTTGCTCTTTCCATTACTACCACCTGACTAATCACAAATTTCTGCCTAATGAAGAGTGCTGGCATTACAACACTTAATTAGAATTAAGAGGAAGATTTACTTTAAAAACCTGACCGACCAATATGCCCCAGAGCCAATCTCAGTAGTGCAGAACTACCCCAAAATTTCCACGTTTCAAATTCTTAATTAAAAGTTTGTCAAAAGTTCTTATTTTACGGGGCGGGGGGGGGAGGGGGGAGCCTTCCCCTCCAGCATCCATTAACCTCAAAACAAGTGACTAAATTGTTTTTAAATCAGCTCTACTTCATAAACAGCTTGATAAAAAGAAACTCAAAGAAAGTACAAGACTTATCTTTCATTTCCACTCAACAGCCTTCAAACCTACTGCACAAAGGCAGCTCTCGCAATCACTCCTGTCCAGCACCGAAGGAATTCCAGCTACAGAAAAAGCTTTCTGTAGGGCCACCCAGCAGGAAAGGATTAAATTACACAAAAAAAGCCCTGCCTTTTTCCCCCTCCACTAAAGGGCTGTGGGCGGAGATCAATGTGAGAAGCTGTCTATTGAAGTCACTGGAATTATTCCCTTATTTAAGCCTCGGGAGAAGGTTGCTGCCGACACCCAGAGCACAGCACAGAGCCAGACCCCGGGTGCAGCTCCTGCCTGAGGAACAGGGAGCACTGAGACCTCCTGGCTGCAGGCTGCTCCCAGCCTTTCCTCCCACCCTGGCTCCTCCACATCCATCCTCTCCCTCGCCCCAATCCCTCCTGCAGACTGAGCTGCAGGGCAGCCCCCAGCCCCACACCCCCACTTCCTACAGATATTCACCACCAGGTCTCAGGCTCCTGTCTGCAGAATCAGGTTTAGTTTATTTCCATCTCATACAAAACTTAACTGGCTTATTTTGAAACATTTTTTTCTTCCATGAGTCATATCATGTGATTTGCACTGCATCCCACTAAACCTCACACACAGAATGCAATAAAACACAGCCAGTCACTTCTTTACCCTAATGGTCTCCTGTTTAATGTAAGCCTTTTATACTGTTCTGGCCATCTCTCTTAGGAAAAAAGTCTTGGCTAAAATAATTTTGAACTGTGAATTGGACAATTTTCTCTCTCTTAAGAATCTGAAAAATATCAAACGTGCCAAATACTATTTTCTGGCTTGTTTCAGCCTGGCAACCAAAGAAAATCAGAATTTGCAATTGTACAGTTTATCCATCAGCTGAACACCAGAAAATTTTGAAGCCTTTTATTAATGTAAGCAAAATGCCTCAGAGACTCCACCTGGAATGATGAGGATAAAAAGATGACATAAAGCATCCCCATTTCTTATATTCCCCAAGAAGCTGTGGGTTTTAAAGTCTTAACATAAATGTTACCAAATCAGGATCAAGGAGTGAGGTATGCCATCTATAATATCTACATATGATAAACACTTCCTTCAGCAGAAAAGCCATTAAATCCTTAACCCCTCTTGGAACCCACTTAATCAAAAAAACCAGAAACCTTACAGATGAGATGAACCCTCACTGGCACATCTTCCACCTGCTCCTCCTGGAACTTCAGCCAAATTTGATTCACAGATGCAGAATTTTGTCATTAGTAATACTTTTCAAACAGATCCTTCCACCCTTTCATCCACTTAGTTAATTTTAGAACTTGTCATCAGCCTACCTTTTTAACACAGTTCTAGAACAATCCTATTTTGCTCACACTTCTTTCTGAATCAGAGTTCCCTAAGAAATACAATAACTCTCCAAAAAGAATATGAACTACATGTATGTGAAGTTCTGCTTAGTTTAAAGAAAAAAGCCAAGCAGGAATTTTATGCTCCATTCCACTGAGAAAACAGAAATTGCTGTTGGTACTTACAGGTATTTTTCTAGTTTCTTACTGAAACAACTTGGGATTTTTGTCTACAATAGGGGTAACACCAAATACAACAATTATACAATTTCATTTCCAGACTTAGAAAATTAGCTGTAAATATATCTGCAGTTACAAAATACAAGAACCTTCTTTCAGTCTCATAATCAAAAGGTTAGAAAGCATTAAACTCAATAAAGACTTCCTAGACATTAAAAGCAGTTCATAAAAAGATAGTTTGAAACTACACATATGCACTAGCCTGGTATAGAAATGCTAATCCTTCTGTGCAGTTTCTTCAAAGCACTTGCACCAAAGTAACAGACCTACAGGTCACACACACCCCCCTGCTCTTTAGGTAACCTTTACCACAAGCTCAGATCAACGTAGGTCAAACTTATTCCTTAACATTTAAAACAGAAAGGGCAATACAGAGCTTGCCATATTAACTGATGTTTATATTTTTCTTAATGTTATAGCTCCCATTTCTGAAAGGGCTACCTCGACCCTTTATTCCTAACCTACAAGTGTTTGCAGCTCAGGTTAATTTTTAAAAAACATCAGGACCTGTTGCTCCCTCTCACCAGTGCAAGTGGGAGCTGGGTATTTGAAAATCCATCTCCTCTCTGCTGAAACAGCCATAGGGAAGAAACAACCTTTGACCTCACCATTTTAGCACTGCTCTGAAGTCTTGTAAAACATCTTTTGGAGACAGAGAGTATCAAAAAGGAGCACTAGATACTGAAAAGAATCCTGGTTTTGCACAGCAATTCATTTGAGGGCATTCTGCACTGACCACAAGCTCACATTCAGCTGGCACAGAAAAAAAAAATAAGCTCACAGGTGGCTGTAATACCTTATGCTGACAGCACAGGAAGGATGAAAGCTGGCTTTACTCCTAATAAACTCCTCTGTATCTCCATCAGCCAAATATGAGGAGCTAAAATTACCACTGGATACCAACTGTGGCTGCCTTTTGGATGACTGACACAAGACACACCACCAGCATTTGAAACAGCACAGCTTAGCTGGAAATCATGCAACATATTTGCGTTCAAAGATGAAGAAAATGAATCAGAGTGTGCTGGAGTTCAGCCTCTCAATTCAAGCCCACAACCTTCCACCTGTCCAGCATTCAATATTTCAGCCTGGACTTAGTGAAATATTCCTGACTGCTAGACAGTTATTTACAAACACATAGCTGCTACAACAATCATTTATAGACTTTTCCATTTCTGTCTTCCTTGGCTGGTGGGCCACATGTTTGCTATAATCTTGAATGAAGTAAAACTGTTGAAGTGTGACTAAGCAGAGAAAGCTCTAACTTCCCCACAGCTTACCTTAAAATTAACCTGAAGCTGATCTGCTGCTTCTTTTGCAGACAACAATTTCAGGAGAGGATTCAAAGACAGTAAATTCTCCTGAACATGGCAGTGTCTGTCCTCAGATCACCTGTGAACCAATCCTACAGCAGGGCACAATCTGCATTTTGAGTTTTTAAATGTTTCCAGCAGGAGACATCAAATATTTGGCATGGTACCAGCTGCTGGTAGGTAAGGCTTGATGGAGGTAACTAAATCCACTCCACCTGGCTCATTAACAAGCAGCCTGCTCAAAGAGAGCATCAATCTTTATGACTACAAGAAACACTGGTCCCAAATCTAAGGAACAACTCACACACCATTCTTCAGCATTCCTCAAACACTCATAATACTCAGCCCTGCTACTACACTGCAACATCCTCCTTCCACCAGGGCTGCTAAATGAGAAATATGGATCTTATCTAATTGCTAGGAAGCTTTGCACGTTGCCTTTTAGAATCTGTGTTTCTAAAAGTCAGGAAAAGACACTGGTTTGGGATCGGCAGCTCCAGTGACGGGGTATGCTGGGATACACTCCAGGAACTAAGAGGAAAGAACTTATTTCAAACTTATTTTCAGTAAACTGAACATGGTAAATCTTTTCTCTGAGAAATTAAACAGAATCTGAAAATTAATTCTATGTCATTAATTCACTAGAAAATGAAAAATCATGAACCCTATCCAGGTAAGAACCTGGCTTTGCTGAGACTGGACTCTTCTCCTACCTGATACTATGACTTGTGTTAAAACAGGACTGGGCAGATGGCTGCATCCCTCATGCCCTGAAGGAGGAAGAAAACCAGCTGTCCTGTGCCCCTGCAGCCCCTTCCTCCTGCAGGATTCGGGCTCAGCTGGTGGGGATGCTCCTGCCCCTCGGGATGCTCCTGCCCCTCGGGATGCTCCTGCCCCTCGGGATGCTGCGCACGGGGCGGAGCAGGGATCAGAGACACTCCTGGGGACCACGGGTCACTCTGGGACTGCCCTGGAAGCACAGGCAGGCAGCTGAGCACACCACTGTTAATATTCTACCCCCAAAGAGTCGTCAGCTTCTCCAAGTGCAGAGCTTTCACTGTCAACCCCCGGCAGAACATAATATTGGATCTTAAAATAACACTGCTTTGATTACCTTACTTCCCTTTACTCCTCGCTTCAATTCCAACAGGATTTCAGTGTCTGCTCTGGCAATTGAGTTGTGTGAATAATGGATTTCTGTTTGGGCACTGAACCAAAAAAAAAAAAAAGGAGGAGAGGGAAAAGGAAGAAAAAACTAACGTTTAAGGTAGAATTGCAAAGAGACTGGGGGAGGATTTAGGAAAAAAGTAATTTCAAGGTAAGGTAAAATGTTTGCTTAATCGGAAAGGAGTATTTTGCTTCTGTTAACAACCACTTTTAAAAAGATTTTGAATTTTTAATTTTGTTTAACACTAGTTCATCTACAAAAAAAAAGACAAACAAAAACATTAATCATTTAATCTAAAGATTACTGAAAGAAATTTTGTCTCTGAAATACTGTTCTCCAGTTTTACAAATAAAACTGCCACATGGAACAGAAACTTGGAAATAGATGTATTTCAACCCAAACATGTACTTCTCCAGTCAGCTTATTAACACTTAAAAACAAAAACCCTCTTATCTTCTTGGCAAGTGCCAGGTTCTAGATTCCTACTGCCGAGAACCAAAGAGATGGCAGAGGGAAACAGAACAAAACTGCTGTGCTGAAGTTCCTCTCAGCACTATGGCCAGAATCCCTCTGGCAGCAGGGTTTTATTCCTAAGCTGCCCCCTTGGCAGATGGTCCATAGCAGGGAGGTTTGCCCTGTACAGCCACGAGTCCTGAGACCTGCCAGGTGTTATCATTTACCAGATGAGGCTGGGAGGGGTGCACAGACACCCCCAGGGTGCCTCAGAGCACCAGGTGAGGCAGAAGGTGCTGAGGATGGTGTTTTTGTGACCGGTCCCAGGACCAGTCCTTTGGGTGCTACAGGGAGAGAGAGAGAGCAGCATCCTGGACCCCTCTGGACTCTGCTCCTCCGGCTCAGCACCAACATCTGCCTGGCACATGAACCGTGCATGAATAAGGAACAGAGAGATTATTCAGCCCTGTTACAAATACTGTCCTCAAAATGAAGACAGCATATATGTATATATAACAAGTTTGGATTGCCAGGTTGGATGGGGCCCCGAGGAACCTCGCGGCATCCCTGCCCACGGCAGAGGGGATTGGAATGAGGTGATCTTTAAAGTCCCTTCCAGCTCAAACCATTCTCTGATTCTATGAATTTCAACTCCCACAAACCAAAGAAACCCTGACACCCAAGCTGACGCTACAGGAAGGCAAATACTCAGCAGCTTTTGAGCTGTGCTTAGATTTGTTAACCAGGAGTAGAGTAGAGTAGAAGAGCCTGAATCCAGCAAAGTCACATGACCTTTGCATTAATCCCTGCTGTTGATCTAATAATTTCCGATTAAAACAATTAAGCCTTTGGGTATGACTTATTTCGTATATTTGATTACTTAGACACCATGCTATTCACTGTCACAGAGAAATCCTCTTTGCTGCTAATAGTTCTTCTGGTAGGAATCTGAACAAGCAGAAGCAAATTAATAAATGATAACACGGGAATTCCAGCAAAATAGATTGATGACTTGTGGGTATGATTCTGAATAATAACATTTTACAATCTACTCAAGAGCACAGCTAATAGGCGAGAATTTGTTTATGGCATTGTCAGAAACATTTATAAAATGCTTGGAAAATGAATTGTTACTTTTATGAGTCATACTTGTTATTTCATGAATTTATTGTTATAGTTGCTTTCACGTATGTTCTCAGGTTGTACTTCTCACCATAATGACTACTCTGCACAAGCTGCATAGTGGGCATTTCTAAAAACAAGGTCTGGTTCCACATTTGTCTTGTTTCAATCTCATTTTCTATTATTAATGCAGCCTAAAATAGATATGGAAAATTACAACAAAAAGGGTGCCCAAATTCCTTCATTAGACTGCACCCAGCATGTTTATATTAGCACCTAAATGAAACAACTGTGAAATTACCTCCAAAGGCACAACTACTCCTGACTGGACTGAAGTTCTACATGCTGACCCTGAGCCGAGCCCTGCTGTCTGAATGTCCCCTGACTCACCACACTCAAAGTGCTTGTACCACTTAAAAAGACAAAAGAAGCGAAGCACACAAAAGATTATTTTGGTCACTGTCTTCAAAAAATGAAACACAATACGCTCTGGCTACTGCACAACTGCATTTGAAAATGAAAAAGTTTTGAGCGTGTTCATGTTTTGTGAACTGGAAAGTTTTCAGGGAGTTCCTTTCATCTGGTCAATGCACAGTAATGTCTGTCGGCTCTAATCAAGGCTGCCCGAAACCAAACGTCAGACACTTGCAGCTATCTGCCCAAGGATACATTACTAACAGGCAATTATTCAATTCCTGGTTGAACAGCCGAAAACAACCACTCTGAGAAAAATCACCACTAATTCCTGAGGTGTCTGTAAATATAAAAAAAAAAGAGTTTTGAAATAAATTCTTTTATCTGAGTTATAGATCAATGTAGCCAATGACACACTTACACAATCCAATTTTTAGTACAAGCATCAATTTTCCTGTACTGTTCTTCTGGCTTCACAGACTTTCCCAAACATATCCATTGACCTTCACTAGCTAAATAAAAAACACCATCCTGAAAAATTTTGTTTAGAAGAAGCATACAAAAGAAGTCTTTCCCCATTCTGTGCATTACTTCACGTTATTTAATTTAATTGGACTTATTACACTACTGCCTTTTGTTGATACAGAAGAGAAGCATTCAAGGGATATGGACCAGACACTAAGAGTATCTTGCACGTGTTCAGTAACTTATTACCAGATATTAGAGACACTTCTAGGTGGGAGCAGACACCTAATAATGACAAAGTAATGAGATTACTATTGTCGTCTCATTACCCCTCATCCCTGCTAAAGTACTGCAAATCACAAATTACAGACTCCAGCTACTACATATAACCCTGCTGTCCATAGTGTGTGCTCTGTGGAACCACTTCATTATTGCAAATTAACCTATTTAAGAAACAAAAAGCCATTTCTGTACCTCTAGGCTGAGCACAAAGTGTTACATCACTGAAGTTCATGCAAGCCCTTACACAGAAATGTTGTTGTGACAGTAAAATCTTCAGACAAACCCGGCAAATCAGAGCTTGACCCATCTGTGACTCGCTGCCAAATTGCCCAAGCTCCAGCTCTGGCCAGCAGCAGTTTGTTACCTGGGTCAGTGCCCCACAGTCTCACCAGAAAGGATGGCTTTTTAACATGGAAAGAAAGGACACTACAAGGGATTCAGAGGTGAGGCTTTAGTTGGAGAGAGAGGTTCATTAGCCCCTGCTGCCCCCTCATCGCTCTCATGACCTGGGCTGGCACCAGGGACAGTACACGGCAGAAAGAAAATGCCCTGACCAGAAGCTCCTTTTTGGCGAGTGTACAAACAGACTCCACGTGGAAAAGGCCTCATGTGTCTGAGCCATGGAGAGCCCAGCATTCCACAGCCCAGCACAGGTGGCAAAGGACACAGGTTCAGGCCCCGAGGGAAGAAGGCAGGAAAGGACAAGAAGAGCCTGATGGCAAACTCTTCTGCAGCACAGCTGACACCAACAGCACTGACAGGGAAGCTGCTTGTGAAGAGAAGTGAGCACACTGCAGCAACACGAGGAGAGCACCACCACGTCATAAAGTCTGGCATTTACATGAAAATGAAGGCGTCTTGCCAGCAGGGATACAGAGACAACCCCAAGTACCCTAATCAACACAACTCCAGGCCCAAATGAACTGTTAAGATGATGATACACTGGATTTTGGCATTTAACAGGGTCCAAAAAACATTTTTTTTCATCCCTTCAGGCATTCAGTAGGAATACTGAGCAATAATGCCAGGCATGGATGACAGAATGACTGGATAAATCACTGGATTTTAGGAGACAGAGCTGAATTCAACAAAATATGCTTAAGTAAATGAAAACAGCAGCACACAACACAGCTTTCAGCAGGGCCGTTGCTTGCACAGAATACTGAGCATGTGTACAATGCCCAGCATGAACACAGGCCTTATGCTACTTCACCTGTAAATGACACATCTCAGATTACCACAACTCCCTCCTGACCTCCTACTGCCAGCTAACCAGCTATTCCAGGTAAAACACATCAAGCAAAGCTGACACTTACTCCAGCTTTTATCCAAAAAAAGCAGACTACTTTTTGCAAAGGAAATCTAGGTAAGAGAACATTACAGAGGAAATAAATAAGGTTATGAACAAAGCAACGATGTTAGTGAATTGAGAGAAGAAGAAACAGTTTGACTCTTCTTCCAACTTCTACTTTAAGGACTCTTCCAGACCTCTCATACTCAACCAAGACTTCAGAAAGGCTTGAGAGTAGTATTAAAGCAGTGATTATAACCTGCCTGGTAACCTGGATATTTCCTGGTGAAACCTTCTCAGTTTTAAGTGCACACTGATCACAACTAGTGACAATGTTTGCCTCAGGCTGGCGGGGTGGGAAGAATGTCCCAACATATTTTTTTTGTAACTAGAACACGCACAGAGTAATTGAAATTAAAAGGGTATTGTGAGACTTCCAATACTTTGTTGAACAACTGAGTGAAGAAGAGACACTTCAAAGGCCTGGCTTCTGAAAGATCATAGCCACAGAAAACAGTTTGATCAGAGATCAATGAGCAGCTGCCATGGAACACGCTTTCTGTCCCCAGCACAAGTTGGGGCACAGAGATGGATGCTGGCCCAATTTTAACAGTGTGAGGTACATGGTGCTCCTCAGCAATACTATCTCCATCTGCACACATCCTGCTGGCCTGGACCTACAGTAATCATCACACACCAGCAGAGACCACTCACACAAAATTCAGAGTGAGCTTTGCTCTCTATATTCTGGCTGTGTCATTTCGTAACAGTTGAAGATTTCTTTTTTCCCCCCATTCTCACAAACTAACGAGAAAACCACACAGATTTAAATATATTTCAGGAGAATCCAGGCTCTTTGGACAAAGCAGCCATTATTTCTTTCTTCCAGGTTCTAATGCCTCGTAAACAATCCACTATTTTAACCACTTACCAATTAACCACTCTTGTTAGCACCTTGAAATTGTTTCCTGTGATCGGTCTCAGCACCACATAAAAGAGGAATTCTCCATTTCAGATACAATATCAGGCTCTAAAGTTGCACAATTTTGCCACTTTTGAGACAATAGCCCAGTCTCGCTGTGACTAAGGACTGCAAAATTGTGCTCCATGTAATTGAATCTAAAGATCTGACAACAGTGACCTTATCAAGAAATGAAACTTTTGGCTGAGGTTCAAACCATACACAAGAAATAACATCTTGCTGGCTGTTTGTAAACGTCACATAAAAATGTACTTATTCATTATTAGCAACTTGTACACTGAACACTCTGCAGGTCTCAAACCGCTGCCAAGGGAAGGATTACTCAGTACAATCATTTCATTTACATCTCAGTCTTGTATTAATTTTGGCAGCACAACCGAGCATCTCTGCTTGTGACTGTAACAGTGTTATCCCAATTAGAGCAATATTCAGACCACAGGCTAAAAACTGACGATAGAAGTAGTTCTGGGGGCTGGATTGATATTCTGAATGCCAATAGAGCTGCTGACCGCAGTGAGAACCCTACTCCAGTACAAATATCCCACTTTTGCAGTAATAAGGCCAGCAATGACAACACACAATCTGCACTGGTGAGCCATCCTCTTTCGGATAAAATAGAAAGCTCCAGGCAAAATCCTGGCTTCTATCAGCCCCAGGCTTTCAAGAGCAACACAGTCAACTCAAAAATCTGAAAGTTTCCTGAAAAACTCAGTAAGGAGCCATTGTACATAACCATAATTACTCTGCAACAGAATTTCATTTTAGGAGGCACAAAAAACCAGGGGGCTTTTAAGAGCAGAGCCCAGCTCACCTTTCCTGCTCTTGCAGACAGCCTTCAGCATGCGGTGTCCAGGCCCGCATTTCCCACGGTCAGTCACACACATCCCCTCTGAAACCACCCACTCGTGACACCGCGCATCTTCACAAGGAATGGATTCCACCAAATGGGGACAGCCTGCCAGGGTGCCCACCGGATCCACGATCACTTGCCTCTGTCTCATCCTAAAGCCTGGAAAAAGCAGAGCTGAATTAACAGGGCAACAGAAAAAATATTCATACAGTAACCTAGTAGCAAGAGGACTATATGGGGCATCTGGAGCTGGGGGATTTTAAGACAAACAAGAGGACAATATTTACAAACTGGGTTGATTGGGACAGCACTCGGCTGTAGGTGCCCACAGCCCAGGCATGCAAAATCTAACAGTGTGCAAAGAATTCCAGCAACCCACATTTTTCACATTTCTTTCTCCCTTTCATCAACATTAGATAGAAATACACGTCAGAATACCGAAATTTACCAGTGATGCATATATTAATGTAATATCAGCATTAAGATGAAAAGAGAGGAACAGTTAAGGAACTGAAGATATAAATGACATCTATATTCTGCCTGGGAATCCACTAACGAAAGGATTTGTTTTGAGACACAGCAGAGCAGTTTACTAAGAAATTAGTATTCTGCTTTATGAAGGTGTAAGGTTTTCTGATACATAATGCATATCAGACCTCTTTGAAATGACATCCTATTAAACTGGAAGATTCAAATGTAAAGTGGAAGAAAAAGGTTACAGAAATAATCATAGAATTGATTACATAATCTACCTCCTTCTGAATAAAACCAAAAGTCATGTTGCTATATACAATGCAGAACTAATACACAAGTATCTTCCAGCGTGTTCTGTTATGTAAATGACACAGAATTCTAAGAAAAGGCAGAAAAAAATACATGGGGGTCTTTCCTCCGACAGTCTCGGAGGGGCAAATACACAGAATTAGTAGAGGCCACATGGAAATGCTTTGGTCATGAAACAGAAAAGAAAATAAAAAATAAAACATCCCAGAGAATACAACAGATCAAACTTCCCCAGTTCTCAAATGAGCAAAAAGAAATTATTGAAAATAATTTAAACATGAAATGCTTTTGCAAATAGTTATGGTTTTTATTATTTCTCTTTCTGTTTGAAAATTTTTGACCAGTTCAAATCATTTCACAAACCTAAGAAGTTTTCAGAAAAGTGTAATTTCCAAACAATAATATCCATTCCCTGACACGCACTCCAGGAGACATCTTTGCAACTGAGAGCCTTAGGAAAGGCTCTGCAATGAATCTCAACATGTTGCAGCAATAAACATGTAGAGCGGTCAATTAGAATCCAGGGGAGGCTGAATTATATTTGCACATCCTTATTCCAGGAATTCAAACCAAGCCCAGAACAATGAGAACAACCTCTTGGGTCCCCCTGAGCCCAGATTTCAGGGCTGTGGGAGGCACCTCCATCCTGATACCTCACCCTGAAATCCAGGCATGCAGCAGGACTTCCAAGGGGGATTGGAGAGGGGCAGCCTGGCAGCTGCTAGCCCAAGAACTCCTCCTGCACAAGTTCACTGAAGGATAAAAGGACCTGAATCAGCTTGAAAAGTTTTTTCTTCTCACGCGAAGAACGGCAAAAAGCTTTTAAAGGTCAGATTCCACTACACACATCCAAGAGCTTCATCCTGCGTTAGATTAATGTTTTTAAAAACCACATTAAGCTCCCAGTGTTGAATGCAACACCAGTGCTTTTGCAGTCTTTGTGCAACATTCCATCCCCCGCTCACCTCTCCCTCCGTGGCGGTGCTGGCAGCTCTCGGGCAGGCAGGGACCCCACAGCGACCACGGGGACACCGCGCACTCGGCCGGGCACGGCAGGTGACACAGCTGGGAGGTGGCAGGGGCAGGGCCCTGGCAAAGCTTCCCATCAACCGNGCAACTAGGAGAATTAAAAAAAAAAAAAAAAAAGGAAAAAAGAGAATCAAGGCTGTAACTCTGTCCTGCTGGCCTTACTTTTTCAGAAAGCACCAAAATCCAGTGATTTTTCAGGGTCTTATCTCCCAGAGCAAAAAGTTAATCCTGTGTTCAGAAAGGCACTTGAAAGTTTTATCTAAATCACCCATATTCAGCAAGCCAGTTGAGACTATGCTTAGTGATAATCAGGTGCTTTAAAACTAGATTGAGTACTGATTTTCAGCAATGCTGGAGCAACAAACCAGGATCTAATCCCCACTTTTATGGCCAAGGAGACCTCTTCGGACAGGACTGAAGAGAAAGATACCTAAGAAGGAAATCCAAAAAGCTCCCTCTGCAATTGGGAGCCAGGCAGAGGCAGGTGAGTAAAACCCAAGCACAGGGGACTCTCCCCATTCCCACGCCCTTCGGGGCACTGCCATCTCTGGATTATGGATGCAATGTCCAGACCTTGGACTTTTCTTCATTTACTTCCAATAAAACTGAGCAGAGCTCTCGGATTGTTCTACACAGACACAAGAATGAAGCATCTTTCCTGCGTGGGAGGAGAGACAGTTACTCGAGTTGCTGCACCCATGGATCTCCAATCCTCTTCATCCCAGAAATGAGACAATCCCAAACCCTGCCAAGTACCAGTTTATTTGATACTAGACAATAAATGATAATAGATTTGGCAAGTTGACTCTCTTTGTATTTTCATTTATCATAAGAGATTTCTAGATTCAATTAACTTCTCTCACCTTTTTATTCGGGGCAGAGGGAGGAAGGAAAAGAAAGGGAAAGACTCTTAAATCTGTCCTCTGAGTCATTACATGATATTGCATTTTAATTACATTATGGGCTGAATTTGGCTGTCTCTTTAGATAAATCAATATCAAAGCAGTCTTTCAAAAGGCAAAGGCTTGTTTGAGTTTACTCTGCCATGGCATTACCAAGACTTCATTAATTTTTATAGCTACTGAGTTTGTTTTATCCTCATTTTTATTTTTCACATCTGTTTTTCTTTGCTTCCATGCATGGAATTGATTTGAAAAGAATTTATAAAAACATGCCAAATATATGAGTGATCTTTCCTTCTTCTGATATTACACCATTTTCTTTAAAATTAATCATTTGAAGAAAAACACAACTTTTCTCTTTTTAAACAGAAGACTTTAGTGCTCAAAATCACAAATTTCAATTTGCACATCCTGAAGCCGAGTTCAGACCTATCAGTCTGATAGGTCTGATATTCAGACCAAGATCAGTGCTTAGGATTCCAGCTCATCAGAATAACAGGATTAAACAACAGTGTGACTTAATTCTAAGATGGAAGATAATACATTAGTAAAAAAGACAATTTTCTGAATGATTTGTGAGACACTGTAAGGCCTCTGACACGTTCATTTAAAGATTAGAACGAGGTGGCATAAATCCAATTCACCTGAATGCTCACATAAAGAGACCTTTTCTAGAGACCTTGCAAGGAAAGTGACAGACAGAATCAGATAAATATTAGAGTTTTAAGGATAGGAGTATTTATTTTCCCAAGAAGTCTCATGCATGGCTTAACCTGCCTCTCAGCATCAAGCTTTGCAAAACTGTATCAGTTTTCTGAGAGTTCACTTGGAGAAAGGAAAGGAAATAAAACTGAGTACAAATGGTCAGCCCAAGGAATAAAGTCCAGTCCTGCTTTGCTCTAACTCAAGGTGTTGTTGCCAGGAATGGCTCTTCCCTCCTCACTGATTTTTAGTTTGCTTCTGTACTGAGTTTAACTATTTAAATGTGGAAGCCTAGATACAGCTGGATGGTTCTCCTTCCTTGAAAACCAACCAGTGTGTTCAACATTATTTTAAATTGATTTCGGACTAAAAAAAAAAAAAACAAGGAAAATTGATTGCAAAAAGTTAAAGGAGCTACCAGCCATCCCAGTCTCATGGATGACTTCATCCCATTCTGATGGAAATCCCTGCCTTCCTCTCCATGCCAACCACCCTCCTGCTCCTCTTCCTCCCTTGGGCTGATGCCCTATTTAGCTCTAGCACTGGGAGCCCTTTTCCCAGGACCTACATCCCATTTGCCTCTGGAGTAAAGCTGAATTGTTTGCTCAATTCCTTAAGTAGCTCTTTGCATTCTGTAAAAGGTAAATCAGAAAATACCATTCTAATCAAATATCCAAATACATTCCAAGTCTGTGCCAGCTTATACTCACTCTACACTGACTTCAATCCTCCAGTCAGTCTTCGGGAATAAGACCAGAACAAAATAACCCAAGCTGTAATGATAAATGCATATACAACACCATCCTTTCCCAACACCTGGAAGGTACAGAGACACAGTTTCCAGCCAGAGTGACAGGATGGACCAGCAGAGTCCTCCTTAAAACAGAATTTCATTTCTTCTTCAGCCATCGGATTAAAAACTCTGATTTCCATCTGGTTTATTTCAAAGCTTGATATGATTTTCTACTGCCATTCTTTTACACTCTAACAAATTTACCTTTTTTTATTGTAAAGGAATGATAAGGGGGACTTTTTCTGTGAACCTTTTAAATGCCAAAATTCTCACACACTGCAGCCTCCAAATGGCACAGGTAGCCTGGCTGGGGATGTCCTCTGCAGGAGAAAACCTGACATTATGCCTATGATAAATGTGCACAGCTGCCAGGAATGTCTTTAGGAATGAGCCAGCTTTCTGATTTTGTTCAATAATTGACTCTGTGGTGGCATTTTCCTGCATTCATATAGAAAAAGTGCTTTTTGTGTAATTATTTTCCTTGGAGCAATATTAGCCACATTTTTGGAGGAAGGTGAAAGGCAGAAGCCAGGGAAGCAAAGAGTGGGAGGGGGAGGCAACATCTCTGATTCCAGTAGCAGCTTACTTATGACACTTGTTCATACCTTTTAAAATCCTGTGTTCTTCCCAATCTATAGAATAAACTTCAAAAAAGCAATCAAGTAATAATCTGGGGGCCTCTGAAACATTGCACCTTTCTATAGCTGTTATATTGAATCTATCCTTTATAAATGCAACTGCAGCTGTTCCCAGCACCAGTGTCTTGCCTCAAGTTTGAATTTTACTATTTGCTGTTATTTTCAGGTTATTGCTACCAGCAGGAGATAATAAATTGGGTTCTAAAGTGTCTTGTTTCCCTATATATTTTTACTGAGGTAATGATTTGGAGGAAGAGTGGAAGAGGAAATCAGCTCTGATATGATTATTTCCATAATGTAATTTTAAGCCAATAAATAAATTATCTTTGAATACAGTCATGTGGACAGATACTTGCAGGCACACATACCAATACTATGTTAAAAGCAACGCTGACCAGACAGAGGCAGAAATGCATAGGAAGGCATTTTGTTTGCAGGGAGTCCTGTCGAATATGGTTTTTCAACTCCTCAGGAGGTAAATAACACTTTTTTTCCTGGACTTTAACTACATTTCCTTTTTACAATGAAAACCCAAGTGTTTTTCATCCCAAAACCAAAAGGAGACTTTTCTAAATATCACTGATATATCTGGAATACATACAAAGATTATCAGGTCTGCCTCTTACATATTTTAGGCAATATTCAATTCTCAAGGAAATAAATCCAGATGTTTACCATATGGCAAAATTAATCCAAATAAATGAGAAAGGGATGGCATATCCTTGTGAAAGTTCTTACTGCCTTTGCTGGGACTTATAAACCAAAGACACTTGGATCAATACAAAGGGAAATTACTTGAGAAAACCACAAAGGAGCAAGTTACGTTATAAAAACACCTTCATGTGAAAAACACAATAGGGGTAAACCCAGCACAACATTTGTAAGTAATTTCTCTAACCTGAAAGACATTTTTATAGCAAAAACAAAACATTACACAAGGGAGAAGTGGCGAATGCAATCTGACCAGCCTGGAAATGGCACCAACCCCAGTCCCTTGCATCCCTCCATTAAGGAGCCTAATGAGCCCCATGTCTGATGGAAAGGGTTCCTTTATGCTTTGAGGAAGAATCAATTCATTTTGAAGCCACTAAGCACAAAGTTGGAGGCCTATTTTCAATTAAAATCTATTTAATAGACAAGGAACAACGTATGAATAGAAGGCTAATCACAGCATGAAAGAGGGTTAATAGCAGATTGGCAAGAGCAACAATGGTTTTATGTATTTCAGAACAATAAAAATCCCCACCATTTTATTAAAGTGACACAGACAAAAAGTATCCCTGCGTCCTCCCTCTGCTGTTCGACAGGACTGTGATCCCAGCTGGGACACTGCATTGTTTTGCTACAGCAGAATTTGTGGAGGTTAACAACAGACTCTACATATCTGGCAAAAATTCAGAGTGAACATGGGGCTCCCCACCAGCAGCCACATGACTGAGCAGATCAGAGGTGACAATTCATTAAGAGCGCCCAGGAAAAAACAGCGGAGGCAACAGGGATGCTGGGATGGCAGTGGAGGCAATGATGGGAAGGAAAAAAGGATTCTGCAGGATATTTGAGCCTTTTGGCTGTTATCCAAAAAAAGCTGGAAATCACTGGGGCAGACCACCAGAAAGGGTGGGAGAAGAAACACAGAAAACAGGGAAGAAAATCCATGAAAACTTCACGAAAGCCTTGTAAGAGTGTGAGCTTTGCCCATTGCCGAGTTCAGCATTCATACAACAGGAAGGAGAAACCTCTTCTGTGACTGCCGTGAGAAAAGCACCACTGTGGATGTGTCTGGATGTGTTTGGGACACCAGGACGTGGCATGGGTGGCCCAAAGCTAAGCTGGTGACAGGCTCATCATGAATCCTGGGAGCAGCAGGGAAAATCCTGGGAGCAGCAGGGCAGATCCTGGGAGCAGCCAGGCTGCTCCACGCAGAGCTGGCCCCAGCACACAAACTTCATTTATCTCCAGTGTCTCCTGTTCCAGACACCTCTGGCTTCGTTCTCTCTCCCCAGTGTCCCAGTTCGCAGCGTAGCCTCACACATACAAATCCTTTTAATTTCTCATCTCACTCCATGTTACTGTCTGAACACAATGCAGCTCCCCAGCCTCAGAACAGCAACGGGACAAAATTACACAGAACAAACCATCACTGTCTTGAATGGAATTAATCCAGTTTCAGTGGAAGGGAATAATTATACAAATACAGACACAATTAAAATGTTACCTTTCACAGATAAAAGCCTGGACTAAAACCTAGTATCTCACATGAACTAACTGGGCAGCATATTATTTGCTGCATACCACAGCCAGCTAAACAAATGAAAGCATTTATAAAGGGATAACTATTCATGGACATAACAAATAGCTTGTTGACAAAAAAAAGGCCTATTATTTATAAGGCACCTCTTAAAAGGCTCACTTCTTTCACCGTTGAAGTCTTTTTAAACATTACTCTCTTCATTTTAGTTTAATTAGTTTTAAGATATGAAAGAACTGAAAATATTACACCTCTGAAGACATTAGGGAAAATGGTTTATCCTTAATGGATTCAAACTCAAATTTTTGAAATACACATTTAAACACCACTGTCAAGCACTACAACAATCTGAATAAAATCATTTCCTCTCCTGCTTCCACAGGGTTTCCCCCGAACAAGCCAGCTGTTACATATTTATTTTTCCATTATGTGAGTTGTATCTCATAAATTCTGCTCAGCATTTGGTGAGCTTACAGATCAATAACTTGGCATCCCAGCAATATAAATCTGATACAGACTTCCCTGAATATATTTCACACTCCAGAGGTGTATTTCTCATCTTTTCAAGCTAGTACAGTCATCCCAGTGATAAATAACTAGTTTGGGACGAGAGGGATCCTTGGGGGGAAGAGGTTCCACCTGAGAATCTGCTTTCTGTGATTCAGGTCAGCTAAGCCCCAGGCTGGATGCTCCTGTTGCTGTACCAGGAGCAGCTCAACAAAGCTTTTTTTCACCCCAGTGCTGACCATCATTTCTCTCCCTCCTACGGTTCCAGTCAAGTTTTCTCATTACTAATATATTCTAACCTATTCTTTTTCAATTTCATAAACCAGACAAGGACAACAGGATTTAAACATCAAAGTCCTAAAATTCTAATTTCCGTAGAGTAAATTAATCTTCTCATTCCTGCAGCTTCACCAGCATAAATTTACAACAACAGAAAAAAAAAGTGTGTATTTAATATAGGGCTCACACTCGGCACAGGGCTCCTGTTCCCTCCAACAGTGCATAACCTGCATCCACTCCTACGGGCAGCTCATCTCCATCAACACAGTCCTTTCCCAAGGAATATGCTGGATGGCACCAGCTGTGAACAACAACCTGCACAACCAACTTTCAGCTCCCAAACAGTCGGACCTGGTGCTTCACAAGACCCCTGGCACCCAAGGGGATGGTGGCACGTTCAATTCAGACTTTCCGCTGGTATTGTCCTCTTCCCAAAAGTACTTCCATAGTTTACTGAACAGATGCCACACGCACCAATTTGAAGCACTAATCCCCCAGGAGACACACACTGGAAGGTCATGATTCAGAGCAGAACAAAAAAGTTGCAGGGAAATAGATGTGGCACTCTCATTAGGAAACAGAGCGTACAGAGCCAGGGAGGTAAAACAGCACACTTTGGAGCTAAAAAAGACAATAGGGCAGAAAGAAAGGGATGAGAATAAATAGAGAAGAATACAAGATATGAATGAAAAGACTTCTCAAATTAATTTCTGTGCAACTCCAAAGAGGCACCAATTTCTGAAAAACAAAACACAATGCCAAAATATTTCCCACATGGGAATCAAGGAGAGTATGAAAAAATTCACTCATCAGATAAGAAAGGAATAGACATTTCTGTCTATCAGCAGTAGGGAGACAGCTCAATATTTTGAGGAAAACAAGAATGTATAAAGGCCATAAAATAATAGTTTTGAGACTCATAGAAGTAGGACTTAGATGAAAGTGCAGGGGACCAGTTTCAGCTTCAAACCCATTTGTGATCCTGTCAGTAAAGGAGCTTGTAAGACAAAACTACATAAGGGAATACACACAGGGATGGATCAGAGAGTAACCATTTGACCTGAAAAGGTACTTGAGTATTTTCCAAGTCCTCAGTTGTAAACGGACTAAAGGAGGTTTTGCTGCTACAGCTGGCGACACACAAGGTTATAAGAAAACAATCTGACGTAAAATGAACCAGGTGGAATTGCATCCTAAAAATAAAGCAAAAATTAGTACAGGCTGGGGAACTGCAGTGGAGTAAGTCAGGCAAGGTATTATGCCTACTAACCGGTGAGGGTTGAATCTCTCTCAAAGGAAAGAGGGGTATAAAAATAATAGAGACTTCTGTAAGAAATAGTTTTGCAGGGTAACACTAAAAGCTTTCCAAAAATAATGAAGGCACAACTATGTCACATACCTGCTATTGAAATTCAAGCTCAAATAAAAATAAATATATGGAGACAAATATGATAGAGAAACTCATTAAGCAAAAAAACGTAAACAAAACTTTAGAACCTTGCACAGGCATGAGAATTTTATGTGGATTTTCAGATGTAAAATAACAAAGATTAAGAAGATAGGAACCGCAATGATTTCTGGTGAGAAGGTAATAAGAGATACATTTTATTAGCCAAATTTACTATGCTGAGTAAACAATAAAGAGGATTCAAGGAAGCGAAGCATTATTTCACAAAGGTCTTTTCAGTCCTATAATTAAAACTTAAGCAGACAGGCTCCAAAAAACACTTTAAGAAAATTCTGAAAGCGAGAGGTAAATTGGATCTCATTCAAACAAGTAAAAAAGGAAAAATGTCAAGATATATAAGGCATAAATTTTATGAAAGAATGACAGGGCAGGCAGATTCCTAGTTAGAAAACTACAGAAAATATAGAGAGAGCAGCAATCCCAGTCACTAGAGACAGCAGGCAACTAGTTCAGAGGAGAGAGGAAATACTTCTGGAGTATTTTATAAAGACTGCCATCTCCCAGACTACTGATAAAGAGATACAGTTTCTAGATAAATCCAAAAAGCAAAATTAATTAGAAAACAGAAGGATAGTCCCTGGTCTTCAGAAAAGAAAGTAAAAAATTCCTGAGGTAGAAGATTAAATTTAGGAACTTCATAGGTTTGTTAACTGTTTGAACATAAACACAGACACCAGTACCAGATTCTAAGAGGAATTTTCATTCCCATATCACTGGAATAATTTACTGTGACTGAGAGGAGACTTGTACTGCCAAACAAGGACAGGTTTCATAAACTAATCACTGCAGAATATTCTTCCCTACCTTTTCCAGATGTCTTTTTTGTTGGAACACTGGCGATTGCTACTTAGTGATGTTCACCCAGATCAATTAAAATTTATTATGGGGAAACACATTTCAGATAAAATTTCATAAAACCATAAAAATCTTATCTCTTTTTGTAAGCCCACTTACAGAAGAGAACAAAACACCTGTGTCCTATGACTGCAGTGTCTGGCTTTGAAAATAAGTTGAGGATCTGCATTTCTGCTTTGCTTAGAAGAGTTTCCATATGAGTGAACAGATTTACTTTAAAAAAAGAGGTTACGAAGAAGGGTAACCACCACCATTCCTACAGTTTTTTCCAGAAATGGGATGTCCAGGCTCAAGGATCAGGGAGTATCCAGAGCTGAAGAGCAGAAAGGGCTGTACCACAAGTAGCTCCCTTGCATATTCTGTGCTACTTTTTGTGCACAATGTGTCTCCTCCTTAAAAGACACATCATTTCAAACATGCAGATTTGCCACTTCCATCTCCGGATAGCAAAAGAATAATGATAAACTTGAATTACTAGGTGGTAACCTCTCTGTGAAAATTAAGCATTATAAATTTAAACATGTTAAAATTCAATGAGATAATTAAAAACAGCAGGATCTGTTGAAAGATAATCACGTTAAAATTCAGTCTAAGTTAACAAAAGCCTCACAAGTGAGGAGGGATGTGGACTCCTTGGACAGAAGAGCTAACATTAAAAACAGCACAGCCTCTTCACTTAGGTTACCTACGCACACAGGAGCACAGGACCACACATCACTTTACACCTTTACCAATGTAAATTTAGATGTAACAGCTTCAGAATGCAAGAATATTACCAAGGACTTCGAAGACTGGAAGATCTGCCTCCAAATACTCATCACCCACATTAAAAGTATGGACTTCCTCCTCAAGGCTTAAAACATAACTTCACTTGGGTCAAGACAGGGATTTCGTAGTTAGGTCGCCTCTTGGGGGAGAAAAGTATGAAATCTTATCAATGCACTTCTCACAGCAATACCTGAGTGAGAATTTTCCATTTTCAGTATCTTCAGGTTGGAATCTTATAATCAAAATACAGCAAGATTTCAGTAGACTTAACCTTCTGAACAACTGATATATAGGGACTCAAGAAAACAGGTGCTCCCTTTCCAAACACACACATTTTAATAAAAAAGAAGAAATAGAGGGGAAGACTAAGCAAATAAAAAATGGGAGAGATATCCCTGGGGGATAAAAGAGCTTTGAGCAGTATGTATAAACACATCACAGATGGTACCTGTCTCCAACTAGGATTCAACAGCTTTTATCCCAGAATGCTGCTGGAGAGACCACGGGACAAAATCTTCTCTCACATATGTCATGGGCCCAGGTCCAAATTCTCTTTGGAAGTAACCAGAAGAATAACAACTATGATGGATGGTAACATCCCATTAGACTCGCTTGTTTGATTCCTGAATGATCCCTTTAAGGACACTCAAGAGGTGAAGAAAGAAAAATTACTGTGCTTTTGATGGTAGCAATTAGACACTGTATTTGCTTATACATAGAGGACTCCTCATCTTCTCCTCATCACTGAAAAACTGGTACAGTAAAATATGAGATGCCCTAGTGATGAATAAAAGTATTCTGTCAGTTAAGATTGCCAGAAGAAAAAAGCCAAAAAATATGTCATTCCTTATTTATTCAAAGAACAAAAAGTAGTCAGCTAGTAAATGAGACACTGAATATTACTGGATGAGGAGGGATAATAGGGAAGCATTTCCCAGTTTCCCTTTGCATGTGACTGTGCTGACAGTAGAAGGGGTTCTCACCTTCCAGGCACTACTGTACATCTGCAGTATTGCTTTGAAATCACAGTAATCATTTATACCTTGTACAACTGCTCTGCACATTTCGGGTTTTTCAGTTGCCTGTGTGAAATTTTTTTTTTTTTAAAAAGGTGAGAAGCGTAAATACAAGGAAGAGGTATCCCAGGGTTTGTTCTTAGTCGAGGAGAGGGCTTGTAACTTTTAAGCTGAACTGAACTTTGAGCAAGGGAAAAAGCTACAGGTGGGTCACACACTGGATATGTAGCACCACTCCTACCATGAGATATGTAAATGTTTAAGGAATTCAGAGGCTCTCCTCTAGTCTTCTGGAGAAATTTACTATTCTGACAAAAAATAAAGTGAGAATGAATTCAGTTCAAGCTCTCTGCTCACCAACCTGCCTCACAGTGGCTGCAAGGACCACAGGAGTGCTCAGAAGGATGAAGAAAGTCAACAAATGCCACACACCTTTCCTCAACAGGACTTTTCTAACTCTGAAAGTCCCCTGCATCACACACTTGTGTGGAACAAGAGGAGAGGGGTTGTGTTGGGAGAGCAAAGTAGTGCCAGATGTCTGGGAGAGGTGAATCAGCCACTGTGCATGGACTGAATAGAGATTCAAACAGATCTGGTTTTCTATAACCTCAGAGTCTGTGAGGGATGCTGGGACACACACTGGGCATCCTGGAAACATTTGCTTTGCCTCTGTAAGATACAATATTGTGTTGTGTGCTCAAAAACACATTCTGCAAGCGCACCACATTGAGTAAATACAACAGCCTATGATGAATTATTCATTGTGAATCTGTAACTACTTATTATTCTTCTAAAAGAAATATAACTCACTTCCAGAGTCCAAAACCCATCTATCTGTCTGCTCAAAAGTTGTGACAATATTATTTTTGCTTTCCTCTTCAAATCACAAGAAAGATTGTGTATCAATCTGAAGCAGAGGCTAAAGCCGTATCCGGAATGGTGTCTGACAACCTGCTTTATATTCTAAACTAAGACTACACTACAGATAAGTGCATTCAGCTACCAAGGGGCTGGCTTTCCTGATATATGACAGAGGAAGAAAAGTCAGCTCCAAGCAAAATTTAGTTCCTTCATCCTTTGTAACTCTCCCAATGCAAGTGAACATCAGAACTGGCAGCAATTCATCCCAGAAGATTGTGGCTCCTGGCAGTTCCTCAGGACCTCCTCTGGTGCCGAGTAGCACCTCCCTGTGTGAGCATGGATAGAAGGAGGGCATCAGCAAGCCAAAGGCTATCAATGACTCCACATTATCTACTTCTTTTCCTCCTGTTTCTCCTACTCAGATCTACTCAGGCCAGCACTTCGGAGGGACCCTAGACACGCACCTTCCTTCAGCCGGTGTGTCCCCAGTTCCACGAGGATCTGGACACAGTAGACCACCCGGGTTTGGATCCCACCTCCACAGAGCCCTGCCTGCTTCTGGTGGCGAGGGTCCTGCTGGTCAAGGAGCAGAGACACTTGGCAAGCTTTCCATTCAGAAGTCCTCCAGGCAAACCTTTGGGAATAAAAAGAGAACACGTAAAAGGAGTTTTTGAAAGACTGTGGGTGAGGGAGACATACTTTATTAGATGACAAAATACAGCTGGTTTAATCTTTAAAGCAGCACTTTCCTATCCAAAACAGGGAATGTCTGGAAACATTTTAAGTGTTAAATTTACATAGGTTAAGTATGTGCTATTTGTCTGGAGCACTCGTGTAACACTTTTGACAGAGCACCAATCTCCAAAGCGTTCTGAAACACTAAATCATCCTGACAACACCTGTGAGCACGGCATAAAAAACGAGAGAAGATTAAGAGGTTTGATTAAGTGTGAACAGTAGTTTTCAAACATGTATCAAACCACCAAACCACCCCTCTCTGCCAAGAGCTGAACACCTCACTCTGAAATGCACTTAACAGCTGAAATCCTGCATACGTTGACAGAGCTCCAAGCACTTGCAGCCTTTCCACACGGGGCAGCTTTCTATTCCACACGGGGCAGCTTTCTAAGGGCCTAAGGTACTGCCAGCTCCTTCAAGGGATTGGCTAAAGCGTCTCAGTTAATTCCATTTTCCACAAGTTGTGATACACAGCAAGCTCTAGATAAAAAATACTTTCATTCTATATTCCATTCACACCTAAAGAGCATTAAAGGTTTTCAAGGAATTATAATATTTTGGGGCACAGGTAGGTACATGTTGTACAGACAACAGTTGTTGGTGTGTACCAGCTTAAATGCCAGGAAGAACTTACTAAAACCACATGGAAAACAGTGCTGTGTATCCGTGGAATGCAGAAGTTATTTCCCCATCATGACTGAAAATGGAGAGCATATTTCTAACACAACTGTTTCCACAGGCAGAGTTCGCTTTGATTCACAGGTCACAGTATGAGGGGAGTAAATAACAGCCCAAAGTCTTCCCGAGCTTCCTGAATGCAAATCTTAGGCAATATTGTTTTTATAACCAATCTGTTCACACTTGTGCTGCTTTATGCCTCCACTCCTCTAAATTTCCTAGTTTGCTTTTACCACAGAATGTTTGGGTTTCGTGTAATGTAAACTACGCAAAATAATTTCCTTCCTTTATTCTCAAGACAAACGCTCTCTCCTTTTAGAGCAGATCCACAGTTGTTAAAACTACATATGTTCCTTAACTGCTGACTGATCACTGTAAACTCACACACAGTGGGGTGTCTCTGCAGAAAAAGCCTTCCATATCATAATTGCACGTACTCTCCATAGTGAGTATCGGTTCCTGACTACAGCTATGGCAAGCAAACCTGCATCTCAAAAGCATATTTTGAGCACATATCAACGTTCTCTTAACTTCTTAGGTTGTACATGATTTCTATCCACAAAACACTCCCAAATTTGTAACGTCTTCATGGAAAGTATTTGTGAATACTGCCAATTACTTGCATTTACAGGTGCTGTTCAGATGAGCTGTCATGCGCTCTTAAATAACTCACAGCATCTTGTGCAAATCTGGATACCCTCATACGGTTCATTACCCCCAAAGAAAATAACATAGAACACGCTTTTCACATGACAAGTATCAAATACCTAACTCCCACAACATATAAAGCACAGCCATGAATTCTTCCTCTCATTAGTTCCTTCTGGGAATTCCTAATCCCATTTCTTGGGCCTGCAGTGTTAAATGCAACCGTAAAGGCAATGGAAAGTGCTCTTCATCAAACAGCGGCTGAAGAGGATTCCTCCTCCACACCCCTTCAGAACATTGTGTTTTTCAGGTCTACACTTCCAAACCAAAACCTTAAATATAGAACACACGCATCTTGCCGTGGACATGGAAATAGTTGTTTGAAGGAAGTATTTCTTAAAACAAGAATTGACTAAGGAAAAACTCATTATCAATATCTGGCTTAGGAAGTCAGCTGTGAACTCTGGATCCTAAAGACTCATTTCCAGAGGTGTGAGCATCTGCTTCTCCTATTCAGCGTGAGCTGCGGGAGTTAACACCTACGAAAATTAGGCCATCGGTGATTAAAATTATGCAAAATAACTAAATCTGAGCTCAGAGAGATAATTAAACTTCATCAGCTCCTGAATTAAAAAAAAAAAATCCCTTTATATATTCTCCCAGAGTAACCTGTGTGTGAGCAGTGGGCAAGGACAGCTCTCGGCGCTCTGCCAGCGCCTGCGCCGCTGGCACCAGCTCCAAGCCTCAGCCCTGTCCTGCTTTTACCTGCACATGTCCTCAGCTGTCCAGTGCTCCAAAAACAAATCCTGACCTCCAAGCATTAAAAGGGACACATTTTCATAGCCATTAACAAGCCCACTACCCCAGGAGGCCAAAGGGCTGAAGAGTAGTGTTGCTACCACTCCCAAAGTGTAACTCCAGAGCCTACTAGCACAGTTACTGCATTTCCTCTCCAGTCTTTACTACTTCACACTAATGCCTTATCTTTAATTTGGGCACAATGAACCTCATTTACAAAGTGATACCATCACACCTGTATCTCAGCAATAACCTCAAGCCTTTTTTTAAAAAATCAAGTCTTAAAACATTCCCATTTTCCATCATTTAACTTCTGAAAAGCTTTGAATTTCCAACAAAGCAAGGAGAGTTTTTTGCTATATCGCTGTCTCGTAACATAGCAACCACAACCAAAATGAATGATATGAAGACATAATCATAATTCTGGAAAATCTATCTATTCCCAGTGAACATGAAAGCTACACATCAAGGATAAAAAAGATATAATACATTGTTTTAAAACTGATGACTCAGTGACAGTTATGAAACAACCAAGGGCTCAATATCTTTCCGATTTATAGTAACCTCTTGGTCTCTTTAGTCTATAGGACTTATGCCCTCAGTGTTTACACAAGTTTTATACCTGTATATATTCATTTTAATTGAATGATCCCAAATTTATATCACAATAAAAGAAAGTAGAATCACCTCCTATGCGTTTAAGCTTTTTAAGCATTTAATCCTTTCAGAGCAAATAACCAAAGGTAAAACAAAGCGCAAAGCTCTGGAGTCTTACATGCAGTTAAAGTGTTTTATTTTCTTGTATTTAAACTATTGATTATAGAAGTTATTGTAAAATTCAGTCATAAAATTAAAAGCCCTTCCCATTTAACAGTAAATTTACACCTGTGCAACCTACCTTGGATGGGACCTTTAACTTGCAGCTTTGCCATGGGCATACAGGTTATACTTAACAGAGCAGGTCTGAGGCTTAAAGTATTTTTGTCACCTCTGGGTCCTTTTAGGAGACTGGAATATAACTTCACCCACCTCTCTCTGTGGAGCACAACTCTGCAAGTGCTACCTCTTTAGCTGCTGCTTTTTTATGTCAGTGGATGTAGCCCACACTATGCACCTTCATTCAGTTATGGGGTTCTCTCTGCCCCTGCATTAAAAAACAGCCTCCAGAAAATCATAAAACCACAGATTGGGTTGGAAGGGACCTTGAAGATCATCTCATTCCAACCCCCTGCCATGGGCAGGGATACCTTCCACTATCCCAGGTTGCTCCAAGGCCTGTCCAACCTGGCCTTGGACACTTCCAGGGATGGGGCAGCCACAACTTTGCTGGGCAACCTGTGCCAGTGACTCACCACCCTCACACAACGAAGAATTTCTTCCTAATATTCTTCTAAACGTAATACTAATTTCTTCCTAATCCCATTCCTTCTGCTCAGTGACTTGTTCTGGTCTGTGTCCCAGCCCATTTTCTTTGTTGTGGCTGGAGCATGCTTTGGAAAATTCCTGCCCTAAAAATAAAGCGAAAGGAAAGACTACTTGTTTCCAAATCAACCTAAAAATAGTGAAGAGAAGATTTCTAGGAACCGGGAAAGTAAACTAAAAACTAAACTGATTAGGCAAACAGCAAAAAAGGAGGAGTGGTTTGTGTTGAGACCAGACAAATGAAGGACAGCACCTTTTATTTCTGCTACTGAAGCTCCTTAAATTCATCATCTTCTTGTAAGGGGAAGAAAGAAAAGATCACTGTTTGGTAAACCTCAGCAAACCACAGATGAAGTGGCATATATTCAAGGGGAAAAAAAGCATAATCTTTTTAGGGTATTACCCTGCAAATAGAATGTGGTCAAATAAGGAGAATAGGAGCATCTCAGGTTTCTTGTATTATTTCACAGGATTAACACTACATCTCTCTATGTCTGAAAGCTGCTGCTTTCCAATCTGAGCTATTTCCAGTAGCTCAGTCACCAGTTCCCAAGGTCCAACACCAAAACACCAGGCTACAAACTGAAACATGGACCAATAGTATCCTCCACCAGCTGCTGAAACCTAAATAGCATACATTTTTTACTGCTGTTCATTAATACAAAATCCTGGTCCCCACAGCCTTGCATCCAGTAAACCCACAGCACATACTGCAATATTATGGATTTTCAGTCTCACTTGTTTCTTTATACTGAGTGAATCAATCAAAGTCTAATAACCAGGCACTGCTGTAAAATTCTTCTGCACAGTGCGAGAAGGTCATAGCCTACCACCTGCATTTTGAGATATTACATCCCTGGAAATAACAATTAACTAAATACAAGAGTTGTACTTTTTAATATTTTCAGTTAAGTGGCTCTATTAACCTGCAAGTTTAATGTCATTTTTCTGAGCTAGCACATTAGGCAGCTCATCCTCGCTCATGCAGATACTGCCCCGGAGGTGTTGCCTCAAGGTAGGGAGGCATAACAGGATGGGGAAGGTTTCAGAGTTCACAGGTTCATGAAAACCTGGGCATAGCAGCAATACACTGAAAGAACAACAGATTTTCTTCTACAGAGCGAGAGGCACCTCCAAAAAATTATCAGTGTTATACAGGTTCTCACCTTTTGGGCTCTCCTGGCTCTACACAACCGTTTGCCCTTCAATACAGTGCAATGTCAAAAAGGGGAAGTGAGAAACCAGGGACAGACCCACGTCTGTTCACTGCCTGATTAACTTCCAGCCACTCTCCCCCAATCAGGTGTCACCCGCACCCACGCTCCCATACGAAATCAGCAAGACAATGTGTTAATCTATTGTCTTTGAAATTGATGTGCGCTTGGGCAGGAGCAAAAATCACTCTGTAAGAGCCTTTCCGTAGGATGTAATCAAGCAACAGAATACTTTTTTTTATACTTCCTCTCTTCTGCTAGCAGGGTGCATAAAAACGATCAGCATTTGATTTTGAATGAGCCCAATGATACAGAGACACTTTTACAGGTGACGCCTTCCTAAGAAATGTATCTTGCGAAGGCTTTATAGAAGATTTTGGCAGTATCTGGCAAAAGCCCCAGAAACCCATGACTTGAGCACTGAACAGATCTCCTACTAAACACACTCATTCACAGACAGGGAGATTTGTCTGCATGCATATAAAATTCTATCAATCCCAAAGCATTTTACAGTCAATCTCAGAACATGTCACACGAAAAATCAAGCAATATTTTATTTTCTTTGCAAAGCACACTATCAATCTCCTCTGTTAGCCTGGACAAGCATAATGACATGGGCTTGCAGACCAGAAAGGTGAGATCCTCTCCTTCACGCCACAAACCAAGCAAACTCTGAGGGACTGCAAAGCTTCCCACTTCAAGAAGCACCCAGAAGGAAGCTGAATAAAGTCCAAGCTATTACCTCTGAGCAGTTCCCATTTTCCTCAAGCAAGACTGGGATTTTTTTATGGGGAGATGAAGAGGAGTCATTAAATCTTATGTAAAAATTACAATTTCAAAGCCAATAAAAGCCCAGCCATGGAGACCTGCCCAGTCTCTGTGCAGATGAAGAAATTCTCTGAAACAGCAATTAGTACAAAAGCCCTTTCAGAGAACAAGAGCAACTGCTCTCAGTTTTTAAAATAAGAAAATGTATGCTGTAGCAGGTGTAATTCAAATTTATTTCTATATATAAAACTGTCATTATTGTAACAGGACTAACGAAAATAGCAACAATTAAAAGAGTAGTAGCAACAATAAATAATACCACTAATCATAGTTAACAATGACCAAATCGATGATCTCTCAGACACAGAGAAAGCACCACATGCGACCCTCTGCACGCAGAGATCGAGCAGGGAGGATCTGCAGGGGCTTCTTTACTTCCAAAACCTGGGCTGGAAGCTCTGGCCATACCTGGGGCAGGGCTGCAGCGGTGCCTTCCCTCCTGCGCTGCACGCTTCCCTCTCCTGCAGCTCCGGGCACGGCTTGCCGGTGCCCAGGGCCACGCTGCGCACGCTGCGGCGCCGGCTCCGGAGCCCCGCGGCGAGGCTGCCCCAGCCGCAGCTGCGCGAGCAGGGGCTCCACGGGGACCACTCGGACGGGGCGCAGTCCTTGGGGATGACACAGGCCCTGGAGGTCACGGGGACGGGGGCTTGCAGGCAGAGGCTGCGGTAAGAACACAGTACAACAGCTGAGGAGATCTTGCGTAATAAACTTCTTTTTCAAGCCAAACCCCCCAAGAAGATATCCATGGTCATTCAATCAGAAGATCTACATCAACACCAGTGCAATGGAGATAAGAGAAGTTCTAATGCAGGGCACATAACACATTTCCAATGAGCTCTGGGTGCAAACTTGCATGCTGAATAGTTTGTAAATGATGTATTTCATTTATCTTGGGTTAAAAAAGATGCACAAGGCATTATATTTGCTCCCGTGTAGTTAGCGTTTCACAGTTTGTCCCACACAGAAAATAAAACCCAAGCCCAGGAGAAATACTGCTACTGGTAACCATTCCAATATCCCGCACACAGGACTAGATGTCATCCATCCATCCATCCATCCATCCATCCATCCATCCATCCCTCCCTCCGTCAGCACATCCTGCTGAGCAACTCTGCTCTTTTAAAAGATAATTAGTCCCATAGTAATAAGAAAGGTCTCGGTTCCGTGAGGCTGTTATCAAACGTGCTGCCAAACGAGGTCAGAGGGTTTTCCAACCCGACAAATCATCAGAGACCCAGGAATTTTGCAACTGGGGCTGGATTTTGGGACTCAATTACTCCTGCTGACATCAGGACATGATCTCATTCATTCTGTAACACACCAGAACACCGCCCTAGACCAAATACAATGGGAAGCCAAATTCTAAGGGCTATCAACTGATGAGATTTGGTATCAAGATACAAAGTCCCAGAATAAATTTTTGAAGAGTTCCAAAGCTGCAACATCTTTTCACGACTTAGCAAATATAACAAATGCAGCAAGTACTTTTGGGAGAAGACAAACCTTCAGACTAAGGCCGACATCCTTCCTTGCTCCTCTACTTCTGTCTCAGCCAGCTAATGGCTCTCCTGCTCAGAAAGCTGTTCTGCTTGAAGGTGTCCCTGCCCACGGTAGAAGGGCTGGAACTACCTGATATTTTAGATCCATTCCAACCCAAACCATTCTGTGATTCTAGAAGGTCACCTCTCCTCCCCCAAAACGGGAGAAAAACCTTTCTTTTCTCAAAAACCTTGGACAGGTGAGATAACAGAGTAGTTAAAGATATATTGAAAGAGGATTGAGGGATGTATGAGCAGAGGTACCCCTGAAGCATCATGAAGGACAGTATGGGGCAAAAAAAAAATAAAATCCAGAAAAATGCAATCATCAGGAGAAAAGAAAACAAGACTTTTTGACTTCTGCATAGTGTTATATGGACGATGCAAACTGGCCTCTGAAATTAAGACCACACCTGATGAACTCAGTGTGAACTCTAATTTTTCTTCTCCAGCCTCCAGATGCTTGTGGTCAAGCTTTTGCCAAATGTAAGGAGCAAACACAGGCACACTTAAAAGGTGTGAAATCCAGAGCTGCTGCCAGCGAAGCAGCCACTACTTCTCCTGCTGTTACTCACAGCACAGTCTGACCAGCCTACCTCCCTCTACAGAAAACACACTGGGACAATCATGTCAGGATTGCTGGGAAGCCTCATGGGGGGAGCAGAGAAGATAAAGGGCATTCACCTGCTTCTCTAGTCTAGAAATTGGTCCCCTTTTCACAAGCGTCAACAGGAATATTCCCATTGACACACATCAAGTTTGACTAGACCCTCAGCCACCAGCAAAATACAGCCTTTAGTGACTTCTATTTGTACTTCAAAGTAAAACAAAAAAAAGCTGTAACAATTTTGTGTCTCAGTTTCTTCAACCAGAATAAAACTCAGTAATCTCACAGGTGCTGTGAAGATGAATTTACTGAGGTTTATTTAAACAACTTCAAAAAGTACAAACAGTCTATGATGCAGCCTCCTCAAAATGAAACTATTCTTGCTTACAATTGAAAAACGTGTCTCATTTCTCTATTACAAGTCAAATGCACCTGATTGCAAAGCTGTCTTTGGTACAAAATGTTCGAACTATTGAAGCAAGGTCTGAAAAGTAGCAATCTTACATATGTACTCACTAACCCTGGGATTTTGAGTCTTTTTTGGGAACATCAGGTTAGGTGCAGTCACGTGAACGGTCACTTTATTTCCCTTTTAATACTTTTTCAACAGGGGAGCCACCCATGCCACAACATTAACAAGAAAAAATAATTCCTGATTTGAGCAGATAAAACAGTAGCACATAAAAGACACTGATCTAACTGATGGTACCAGAAAACTCGAGTTCATCTAAGAACACAGAATGGGGGGTAACTGATCTTACATTTTTAAAAGTGATACAAACTCCCCATTCAGATACAGTGCAAGAAGCAAAATCCACTTTTGGGGCTGCACCACTGCAAAAGAGATTTTAGTCCTGCCTGATCTTTACTGAAACACCAAACAAAATGTAGCCTTTAAAAATCTGAATTGGAGTCTTCATGCAAAAGAACTTTGCCAATCCCAGTTCTTAGCCAAACAATACCTCCAGTAACTCCCCTAATGGCTTCTCTAACGTGTGCCAACACTGTCTGGGAAAGCCATCCCTGCCCAGAAACCACCCTTTGCCAAAAGCCTTTGCCAAAGGCTGAATAGCTGTTTCTTCCCCTGAAAATCCCCCCACTGCTCCTGCTGTAAAAGGCAAGATGCTAACTCTGTTGACCTCAAGGTGAATGAGACATGGAGCTTGCAATTTCCATCCTGCTCAAGTAGGCTTTTGAGGGAGAATTACAAGCAACTGCTGAACAGAAAGAAAATTAATTAACTTGTACCTACTCACTCAGAGGCTCCAAGTCAAATTAATTGTGACACAGAGCAACACAAAGACAAATGTAAAAACACTCCTTTGCATGAAATTGAGACACAGCCTTTCATGTCGCAGATGTATTTAGGACGATCTAATACAGATAAAGCCCAGACCTGTGAGACACTCACTGATCTGAGGCCGCAAACCAGACACAGATTTGTGCTGCTGTGGCTGTATCCAGACCAGCAGGGACAGGAAGGAGGTCTTGGGGACAGGAGGTACTGTATCAGCCCTGTTTTTAAACTGATTTTCGACGTATTAATGTCTCAGGTTAGATCTTCTACTTGGGGGTCGATCTGGTAACTGTGATATAGTAGAGTACTTACACAACTGATGCTTTTTTCTATGTTACATGCTTGGGTTGGCACTGTAAAACCACAGGAATTGTTTCCCAGCCCACGCTGCGGTGCCTGCGGTGTAGGATGGAACCATTAGTGAGCAGCCAGCAGCAGCACGGAGCCCAGCTCGCTCAAGTGGCACAGTGCCCTCTGAGCCTCCTGCGCGCTGAAGGGCAATAAACCACTTATTAAAGAAACACTAAACACTAAACCAAAGGAAACCTACTCATGCCTCTTTCACACTCCCAGAGTCCTGGAGCAGAACAGCAGAGGAGGAGGGAAAGCAGCCCTGGGTACCACCCCGACTGTGCAGCTCCACATGCCCGTGGCTGTGTCACTCCATGGAACAGCACCGCCCGTCTCCTCCGTCTCCAGGCACACACACCCATGAGACACAGGAATTGTGCAGCCCCAAGCTGAACCACAGCACCTTCCTGCTCTGGACAAACAAAAATAGCACATTTTCCAACAGCTCGGTGCCTGTGCTACATGCCCTGCAGTCACAGAGCCGTCACATCCACCATATGGGAACGAGTGGGAACAGGTCCATCAGCTGGAAAAAGGAGCAACACCACCCAGGAGCCGTGCACCAGTAAATCAGGTTGGGCACGGCACAGGAGTGACCCCTGGATTCCTTTCCCAGCTGTACCAAGGCATTCAGAACCACAGGTGAATGCATTTCCTTACATTACAGGATGAGACAGCCGGGTATTGTTAAACTTTCACACTGAAAGGATCATCTGCAAAGCAACTGGACACACTGAGAAGCTGTCACCATGGCCATGCTGCTGGTACAGAGGCAGCACCAGGAGGACAGGGTACCACTTCCACAGGCAGGCTCTCCCCCAGCAGCTCGGGAAGGCTCCTGGGAAGTGTCATGCCTGACCAGGGAACTCATGTTCAAACCCTCGTGCTGCAGAGCAAGATAATCCTGAAGTGAGCTAAGTTAACAACCCACTTCCATTTTTTCTCTTTTTTAGCAGTGCCTCCTATTCTGTAATGAAGGACCCACCCCTACAGGCTGCTGGAATACACACTACCTGCTCTTTGCCAATAATATTAAGGTCTCATAGTGGACAGAAACACAAAGAAACACAAATAATATTAAGGTCTCATAGTGGACAGAGTCTTGCCATGCTTCCGACAGCATCAAAGCACTTATTTCCCTTAGAAACTGGCAATCAATGTTAACAGGCACACTTCTGAGAATTCCTAATGTATTTTTAGGGTCCTCAAGGGCTGCCAGGGCTATTTTGGATACCATATATTCAATCTGTGCAGCAGAGGTTTCTTTGGCAGAAGAAACATCAGCCCCTTCTGCACCAGGGTGGGGAAGATGGGGAATATTTGTTGCCATACAACTGACCTGAGGGAAAGGGAACTGGGAGACCTATAACCCAAACAAGCATCAGAAAAGATGTCTAAGCTTTGGTGTTTCCAGAACCTAATGCACCAGATCCTCTGTTTTAATTAAAAATAAATGCTGGCTTACATTTCCACTACCTTGGCAGACTCTGAGATCTTGGGGCTACAGAGGCAGCTGCCTGCCAGCACAATTTGGGAACAGGAGAAAAAACACAGTTATCATTGGACACCACTTCTAAAATCATCGAACCACAGAATCGCTAAGGTTGGAAAAGATCTCTAAGATCATAGAGTCCAACCATCAACCCAGCACTGCCAGGTCTGTCACTAAACCATGTCCCCAAGTGCCACATCCACACACCTTTTGAACCATCCCCTGAGCAGCCTATTCCAACGCCTGACCACCAGAATGTTACTCATGGAAGTGAAAAAAGCCATCACTGCTCCTTTGTTGCTTGTGTTTTTAAATAAAAGCAAAAGAAAGGAGAGACAAAACTTCTGAAAAGAACATTAGAAAAGAAAATATCCTTCTTCACCAACAGCTCAGGGACTTGTTTTCAAGCCTGAGCACTGAGGCTTGATTCCGACATCTGCCAGGAGCAATGTGAACACAGAATTCCTCTCCCAGATCGGAATCACTACCATCAAATAGCATTTTACAGCACGGCATTTTCACCTCCGGACTGCGGAATTTTGTATTCATCCAGAGAACAGAAGAATGTCAACACTGAAACTGCAAATATTTTTTTCCTAAAAACGTACAACAGCAAAGTGGTTAAGCACAATCCACTAGGACATGGATAATGGAAATTTAAATTACAGAGGCAAACAAAAGAGTTGAATGCTGCTCCACCTCTGCCTTGACAGATGGGTTGTCCCTTGACTGAGTTTGACCTGAATTTTCACTTACAAAGGCAAAGTAAACAGAAACCCAAATCCAACTCTATTATATCACTGTTGTCATCTTACACATTGAATTAAGAGTTTCAGAAATATGTACATAAAAGAGTCCTAATGCAAATAATAATAACAAAAAAAAAGCTTTACAACTGTTTGCTCCTGACTTTAACTTCTCAGTATGCTTAGTTGAGCACACACACCAGGTTAGAAAATGGGGTTAAATTTATTTAGGATTTCCATGTCTAACTATGCACATTTATTTTACTAAACTGCAATTTAGTGTCTAACCTAAACAACCTTTTTTTTTTTTTTTTTAAAAAAAGGAAGGAACTCAAGTGTCTTTGTCTCATTATTCTGTAGATTTTTACAACTGTGATAAGACAGGAAACAAAAAAGAGAAGAAGTTCTGTCACATTCATTTCTTGCATCTTTTTCAGAGATTTATATTTTTTTAATGCATGGAAGTGCTTATGTTTGAATCTGTTATTGGATGCAAGGCTTAAGGCAAAACCGAAACATTTTTCTGAACTAGAATGAAACCCGAATTCTATCTGAAATAGTACAAAAAAAAATCCAACTTTTCAAATAAAGGAAGTCTTTTAAGGTTCAAACCAAATCCATAACATCATTCTATTTTGATGTTATTCCTTTTATTTTCATGAATATAACGTTTCTACACCAAAATAGTTTCTGAGCAAAAGTGGACCTGTCTCGAAGCCTATTGATGTTCTGCTGTTCAACTGTTGTCATTTCAGGTGTTTTCAAAAAGGTCTGTCCCTCCCTTTCCTCTTCCTTTGTCCCTTTTCCTTCCCTTTTGAGAAATGGGGAACCTCCAGGCTGAAAAGATATTTTATCAAAAACATCCCCAGCTCTGTTTCCCTGACACAGCTCGTCCAGCCTTTCACATGCTTATGCTCCTCTCCAAGTAATTCCTATTTACAGCCCTGCAATCAGACACCAGTAACTTAAACATCCTTGGTAATAAATTAGGCCTCTTTGCCATTTCATTATAATTAGGAGGCAGGATGAGGACACAGCCCCTCTCCTCTTGGTGGCCCTTGGTGGTGGTTAGCTGACCACTCCTGTGACCTGCAAGAACTGCGCAGTGGTGGAAGGCAGGTGATGGCCAAGCCCTGGCAGACCAGCAGCTCCAAGCAGGCTGTTAAAGCACATCCTGGGATATTCCTGTCTCTTGCCTCAGTTTTCCAGAAGTCTAATTTGCAGTGGTGTTTGCTTAGCAGTGTTAGTAGAAATGGGAAATGCTGGCCAGGAAAATGCAGGAGCACAAATAAGGCACTTCTTTGCTGGTTTACAGCAGACTCTTGGCTGCCTGCCAGTCCCCACTACAGGGTTATGCAAATGCATTTACTCTTCTTTATCAGTAGCCAAAATACCATCGCTGCTGTAAAGCAACATCTGTAAGATCAGGCCCGCTCCTCAGAAGAACGGCAGCAAATCTGCTGCACAACAAAACGAGGAGGACACTACCAGGGGATGCTTAAAGGGAGTCATTGTCAGGAGTATTTGATATCTGTGACACTCCAGCCCTGGAACTCAACACAGATTGGATTTTGGGCTGGATTTTTAGCTTTGAATTTTAGGTCCAAAAGGAGAAAGAAAAAGTCTGTGAGTGTCTGGATGCTGTAACATGGCACGACCTTTTCTCCTCTACTCAGTCAATGGGCTTTGCTCTTGCATTTGGAGTAAGAGTAAAGGACGGGTCAGGCCCAGCTCTGCAGTAAATCTGAGACACAAGCTCAGCAGAAAAAGACTGCCAGGAGGTGGCTAATGGAGCTGTACACTCCCAAAAAGGGGCTGGATCAGCACAAAACCCAGAAAGGAACAAGGTAGAAGACGGCTTGATCAGGGATAGCCACTAAAACTAAAGCTCCCAGCACCCTCTGCACTGTCATCCAGAAATTCAATGCATAACACAGAAGAGAAAACATTCATAGAAAGTTTCCTTTTCCATTCTTAGAACAAATGTAGCAGTGACTGAGAGAGGGCAGAAATTTTAAAAGTGAAATTTTAACAAAATCAAGATCCCCCTCCCAGAACCTCTGATAAGGAATGAGATACAAGAGGCCGGAGAAAGCTAGCAAGTGTTAACAGACATAAACCTGCTGCTGGTCACACTGTGGAATAAATCACAAGTGACTCCATTAAAGTCAAGCAGCTACATGAGCATAAAATCTGTGTATTTAGAATCAGCATATATTTAGAGACGAGTAATAAAGTCAAGATGTTAGAAACTGCTGGAACAGTTCACAAAGCCTAACTTTTTTCCAGCTGATAAAAAAAATACTCCATTCTTGGCTATGGGTGTAATAGGAGTGGGTAAGAAAAAAGGTTAGAATTCGTATTTTCACCTCAGTATGTGTATTAACAGGGGTAGAGAGCTGGATGTAAAATAACCCCTTCTCTCTTTGAGTTTGTGCAGGTGCCAGGAGCTATGGATTACTGAGAAACAGATTGATTTCTGCAAAATTCAACAGCAGGATTTTTCAAGAACTTCTAATATCCTTGAAAAACAGAACACTGTAAGATCTCCAGAAATTCTGACTTTCTCAGAAGTCAATCAATTCATCATTCATCTGTAGCTACTGGCACCTGCCCAAATCCAACCTGAAGTCAAACAGCAGAGCTCAGCTTAAATTTAAATGTGAGAAATAGAAAGAATAAATCTTTCCATTATTTGCTGCACATTACTGTAACCTTCACATTTGAATTACAGCAAAGCAACCTATATAGACCAAGAGAAATCATTAGATAAAACATTAGATAAGAACAGAAATCAACAACCTCCATCAAAGACAGGCATGCCAGTCACCTACCCTGTACCAGCACCCAAGTTACACCCAGACAGGAAGGCCCCTCAATAAGGATGACAATCCCACATTTACTCACTGATTTCTTTCCAAAATATACCTTCTAGCATATTCACAAGGCCAAACTTTCCAGACTTATTTTATCCTGTATTGATTTGTAAGAATGAAGGACTTTAAGCTGATGCAATCTTAGCCTCTTCCACCAAATATATGCAGTACATGACTGAGAATGAAACCTCCCTCTCCCACAGCCAGGGCCCAGCAAGAGCACAAAGTAATAGATAATTCCACTTCCTCAAAACAACAAAAAAAACCACCAAAACCACAAACCAGAAGATAATTATTAAAGATATAAAATGTATTAAACCTTCAACATATGCTAGAAAGGAATTGAATCAAGAAAAAGTTCACAAAGAGAACACATAAAAAACTCCATTCACAACTCAAGAATGGGGCTCATTCACTGTGGTGCTGCCAGGCAGAACCAGTGCTCCATCACACAAATCCAGGGGGGATGAAACAGAGCAGGAATCACCCTTACCTCAGCGCTGCATGCTTTCCATCGCTCCTTACACACCTGACCTGCCTGGTTTGGTAGCCAATCTCCACCTCCCCGGCATGGTGGTGGGGATGAGAGCCAGGAAGTCCGGATGTGCTTCGCTCTCCAGAGTCCGAAGCCAAATCCAGCATGGTCCTCCCCGCCAGCTGCACGTCTTTAGGATGGGGCAGCCGGCATTCGCCCCACGGGCCCACGCGGAGGCTGTAGGTGTGCTCCTCCTCCCCGAGGGGACAGGCAGGAGCTCCACAGGCTCTGGATTCCGTCAGGTTGGGGCACGGGGCACCCCCGTAGAGCGGAGGAGCGATGACCGCCCGTGTCCGGTGCTGCAGGCCCTTGGCGCAGCCCGTGCCGCACGGCGACCAGCCGGAGAACTGCGACACGACGCAGTCCCGCGGGCAGGGCACCAGGCAGGCCTGCTCCGCGGGCGGCCGAGGGGTGAAATACTCACAGATCTCGCTGGACACCACGGTCCCGTTCAGTTTCTGCAGGCAGCGGACGCTGCGGCGCTGCAGCCCGTGCTGGGCGGTGACACAAACCTGGGCTCCCGCCTCAGCACCCGCAGCGGGGACGAGCCCACACCTGTCCCATCCCGAAACCTCCCACTCGAACAGCTCCAGGTGCCAGTCGCAGACCTTAAAGCACCTCCTCTGGCTCTCGGGCTTGTCCTGCTGGTCGCAGTTGGCGTGGAACGTGGTCCAGCCCTCGGCGTGGGTGCACCAGACGGCCCGGCTGCGAACGCCCCCCGAGCCGCAGTCCCCGATGCAGCGGCCCCAGTGACCTGCAAGAGAAGGGGCGGTGAGAAATGCCGTGCAATGCTCCCCCCACGGACCTGTCCTGACACCCGACAGAACATCAAACAATCACAAAAAAGTCATAGAACGGTTTGGGTTGGAAGGGCTCTTAAAGATCATCTGAAGATTCCAACCCCCTGCGATGGACAGGGACACCTTCCACTACCCCAGGTTGCTCCAATCCCCGCCCAACCTGGCCTTGGACACTTCCAGGGATGGGGCAGCCACAGCTTCTCTGGACAACCCGGTGCCAGGGCCTCAGCACCCTCTGCGTAAAGAATTTCTTCCTAACATCTCACCTAAATCTCGCCTCTTTTAATTTAAATATGTTCCCCCTTCTCCTATCACTATCTGCCCATGTTAAAAAATATAAATCATATCTAAAATATAAGCCATATCCTGTCGTGTATTAAAAAGCAAATAACTACCAGCTGGTCTCTAAAATTGGTTAAATTCTCCCTGAAGGCTGCGAGTCGCTTCTCCCAGTGTACTCACATCACTGAATCACTTGGAGAAATTTGGGGAAAAGAGAAAATGCCTCACAGTGCTTCAAATTAAAGGCAAGCCTTTAATTTCTGCAGCAGTAAAATTCATCCCAAATGAATATTTAATTTCATTTGTACAAATTAATATAAAAATGATCATAAAAGAACAATCATCTAATAGGAAAAGAAAGTCAAGTTAGATAAGAGGAAAACAGTCTTAATAGAGCAATTAGTCAACGGAATAAACTGCACTGGGAAGCAGCAGAATCATCATCCAAAGGGATAAAACAGTGAGGATAAATACATGAAAATAATCACCCTCAAGACACACTGTCGTTTCCACTTGCAGCACATGGCACTATGAGAGGTGGCAAAGCCATCATGCAGGAGGAGAAATTAAACCAAAATAAAACCCAGCAATGTCATTTTCAGTTCTGGAGCACATGAACATACCTATGTAATCGTATGAATCTTACTTGAGCTTTTGCAAGTGAAAGCAATCAGACAAGGCTAAATAGAAAGATTTGTCTGCGAAAATATTATTCAATAAAAATCCACCAAATCAAAAAAATAATGAGGGCTATAAAGTACAAAATTGCTGGCAAACTGAAGAGCAAAGGTAGAGAAAAGCACTCAGGCCGAATCTTAACTATTAAAGGGATTTTGATGATCATCTCAAGGGGGTGTTATCTCATTCCTAAGTTTAAAAACTTTCCACTACCTCATAAAAGAGCCATTTTGTTCAGTACAAACATTGCATACATAATTCTTGCTTGAAAATACACTGCAACTGCCCTATCTTTTCTATTTTTTCACGGCAGAAAATCAACTTGCAACAAATAAGTCGATTTATATTAACCAATGCTACTGCAGTCAATTTTTTTTTTTAAATTGATTTTAAAACTACCGGAATCAGTTACATGCTCATACTACAAAACCAAACACACATAAAAACCAAAACCAGTTCCATAACAGCTGCAAGTATAATCCCAGGTATTTCGTTCAGGCGATGGCGGTTTCATTGGCAATCCCATTGTTCTTTCTCCGTGAATAGAGCAGCTGATCCTCCAGAGACAGGGCCTTGACATTGTGTAATGAAAAATGAAAATAAATAAATAAATAAATAATCCTGATCTCTTTTTACTCTTAGGAAAGGAGGGAAAGCAGATAGGAACTGGATATAGCTGAGCTTCTTTTCCAATAGATCCCACGTTCCTCCTGCAGGCGTTCCTCCTGCCCCATCCTCCAGGCCAGGGCTGCAGCTCTGCCCTCGGTCAGGCACCTTCTGCCATGGTGGACAGGCTGGGGCAAGAGGGGATTGCAGAGTCCTCAGGGTTTAGACAGCTCCAGCTTTTGCTGAATCCCTCAGGCTATGTGCAAAAATCTTTGTCCTTTTTATGCCTCTGTTTCACACCAAAAGACATCAGCCCAAGCTAAGGACTCAGTCATGACAGGTACCTCGTATGGGAAAAGGCAGCATCAAACTCTAGTGTGCTCTACAAGCTGTCCTACACTAATGACAGGCTTTCAGCAGAATCCAGTGTGCTTAAAGACTGAATAATAATAAAAAAAATAATCTTTAAATATGCTTTTGAAGTTCAGTTACAGGGAAGAAGTGCATTGACAACTTCAGCTTTCATCCTTGATACTTCACCTTGATCTAACAGAATATTCTTTTCTAATGCCACCAAGATTTGAAACCAGATATCAGATTATGTAAATACTGCCATCTAAAAATAATAGTCAAAATTCAGACCTCAAGTCCTGGGTGGTTTTTTATCAACAGAGAAGAGTAACAATGATTAAGCATAACAACATAATTGTATCATGAACTTACTTATTTCTGTGCAGCACCTCAGCAACGACAGTTTAGTTTTTGAGATGTGGACGTTTCAATACAGGAGAAGTTTCATTTTCACCAGTTTTATTTATAGCAAAAATTCAAGATAAATATTATTTCCCTTCAGCATTGAACAGAACAGTATTTTACCCATCAACAGGACCTTGAAATACATTACACCAATCAAGAATTTACCACTTATTTCTTAAGATAGTGAATTGAATTAAAAATAGCATTAAACCCCCCATGGAGAAATGCCAATCACTCATCAAACCCTCCACTCCTCTTTTCCTACTGCACAGAACTTATCTCTTTAGTACTTTTTGTGCACTCCTGGGTGCTGCTCATGAACTGCTCTACTCATGAACGGCAGAATTACCACTCCTCACATTGACAGGACAGAGATGCTCAGCTGAAGCCAGAAGCAAGAACTGGCCATTATTTAATGTCAGATGTGAATTTAGAATGAAAAATTATGAAAAAAAAAAAAGTAAGCAAGAACTTGCAAGTAATTACACTGTTGTTAGACACATCACAGTTTGCAATTATTCCCTGGCAAACATGCTAAAAACAGAGCCTGCTCTTGGCATAGCAAAAAAAAAAAAGCACGAAAAATAAGGTTAACAATCAGATGCAAAACCCATTACTATAGATTTTTTTTCACTTCCTGACAATCTCCTCAGGACGTGGCAGTAAACTTATCCACAATGTTTCACTGCTTAGTTAAATATCCTGTTCAGTAGCTTAAATGAGGAGAAAGCTGTAAATACTTCCTAGTCAATAGTCCGCTTTGTAATTAGAATTTAATTATTTTTAGAAGGCTCATGTTAAATTTACACTTTTCTCGAAATATATCTGAGTCAATTAAAAGAAACATCTCAGCACAATGTGAATTTTTATAATATTACCCATGTTATAAACCCATTGGAATTTAGGCATCAGAAGCCTGAACTTCAGAAACATGCTTTACAACTCCCCATCTAGAATGGAAGGGTAATTAAAGAAGACTAAATAAAACAAAATTAATTTCACAGTGATCTGTCTATAGAAAGTACAAAACTATGAAGATAAAGGATTGGTTGTCTGTCTCCTATCTATTGTAACCTAATCAGATAATGGATGGATGTTTGATCTCATCACAGCAGGACATAGATGGGAGAAACAGACTGTGGATGTACATGGAAACAGGGAGGCTCCGAGCTGGGTGTAAGGCAAAACCTCACTGCTGTGAGGATAACCCTGGGAACAGGCTGCCCCAAAGGACAACAGAACCTCACCCCTGGACGCTTTCAGGATCTGACTGAACAAACCCCAAGAAACCTGGTGTGGATTCAATGCTGAACCCGCTCTGTGAGGAGGTTCAACTAGATGACCTCCCGTGGTCCTTTTCAACCTGGGTTTCTCTGTGTAGGAGCATCTAACTGATAGCAAGGCTTTCTCCAGCAGGATGCAAAAAAAGAAGTTGTTCACTAATAAATACCACTGAGATCTGGCCAAGTACCAATTAACACGCAACAGCACAAATAAATCCATTAGTCAACCAAGCCAAACAGAAGTTCAACCAAATCACTACTTCCAAAAACAGTGAAAAAAACAAGCTGGGCTTGCAAAAAAATTGTAACAGACTGCAGGGTGTCTTTGTTTATGAACAACTGTGAACAAAGACATCCTACTGTTTCTTCCAGGGCATCTGTAACACTACAAGCAATGACATGAAAGGCATTAATAAGTCAAGACAATCTATTAAAGCAAAATTACACATTGTTCTCTTTGCCATCTTTCATCAGGCAGAAAGAGCTGTGCTATCACCCCATACAGCTTCTCTAACCCCTTTCAAAACATGCAATAACACAGCAATTGGAGTTTATTCGATGCACTGTGCACTGATTTGTTTTTCCTGTCTGCAAGACCTACCTACAACTGCACCATAATTGTGTCTGAAAGGATGCAGTGACATCTGCTCTCTGACACACAGGTCACACACACATAAGGCAAGCAGGCTACACAGACAGTAATTACACTTCACAGACAAAAAAAAACACCACAGAACACCAAACTTAGAAGAGGAATCCCAATAAGAGCTGCTTAGTAAGTATGTTATTACTTAATAAGAATTGCTAGAATAATTATGCTCTGTTTATTGTGACATTTTAGCTTAATTGAAACCATTTCACCATCAGAGAATTCATTCAATAGTAAGCATCTCCCACAATGACTCTCTCCCTGTTGCTATGCACTGATTTGCAAACTTAGCAGAAGATGAGCAATCAGTAAAATAGAATATTGTGTTAGTAATAGGTATCAGAAAATTGATATGCTCCAGTGGAGGCACACAGGAAAAATTAATGGACAACCACTGGAATAGTCCTATTTTCTACCCATTTTTGCCTTCTCTTTCAGTTTAAGTACCAAATTTAGGAGCAATTGTTCTAGGCCTTAACAACTTGCTTTTGAACACTCTCCTAATTCTTACCCATCATAACAGAGATGTACAATTCGTTAATGCCTGCCTGAGGAGTAACTCCACCAGACGTAATGTAACTCCCCAAGATCCCTGCAGTGTCCCCTTTAATTGAATACTTCTGCTTGAAACATCCCATAACTCCTCTGGATGTCATCCTTCCACCAGAGTATGGTTAAGGGAAATGCAAAGCTCCAACTCAGCCCGTGAATTCTGAGAACAGGTAACAACTGACTCAGAGAACACATGAGCCTTATTCCTAATGGCACTAGAGCTAATTAATCTTCACTACTAGTAAGAGACAAAAATGAAATTCCACTGAATGTGTTTCCTCAGAATAACTGGTTGTTTTATGAGAAGTTTTTATGAGATTTATGTAATTTTAATGTAATTTTATGAGGATTATGCATGTTTTATGAGATTTGGACATATATTTATTTCTCATAAGCCAAAGCTATTGAAGATCATACAAACTACAACACAGTTTCTTACTAATATTTTTTTCTTGGCATGATACAAAGGCGTTATGGTTCTTAGTGCATTATGCCAAGGAAAGTAATTATACAGATTTAGATAAGGATCCTACAGTCGGATCTTCTCTTGCACACTAAACAGGCTAAAATCTTTGGAGTTTAAGACACCGGATCTGGGATGTTTCAGTATTTTATAATACAGAGAAATGTTAGTACAGCTGTAGTTGGCAGAACTGCCCATTCCCTTGCTTTCTGAAAGAGCCCTCCCTCCTGTCTCCTTGCCCTGCACCTACTGCATCATCTCAGCCAAAATACAGATTATTTCCCTTGCCTATTCTTAACTGTCTCAATTATTTTGCTATGTATTATTAACAGCAATTCATTAAATCTCTTTGTACTATAATCCATATGAAAGATTCTATACAAAAGACTATTGTTCTATTTGCAGAGTGTCACACAGGGCATAAAAAATTCCTCTGATTCCTGGGATTCATTTTAAATATCTGCAGCACTTTTTTAAACTTTCATGACCTACACAAATGAACAATTCAGCAGCTTAGTTATTCATCTTATTTTAGATCTGAATAAATGTGAAATTTAGTGACTTACAGCCATGCAGCAGTTTGTTCCAATTTCACATTTTGGATTTTTCCCTTATTATCTACATGCTGTAACACTCAAGACACACTCCAGCAAGAAAGGCATTCTGCAGCAGAATGTAATGAACACTGCTGTTTATGAAAATGCAGTGATTTACTAACCCCTTGGCAGTGGAAGGCAGGACTTCCCAATATTAAGAACTAATGCAAACGGCATTAGCTGAGCTACTCAATCATGTGCCCACACCCTGGAGACAGCCCAGGGAAAAATATTCTTTCCTTTCAACTCTCAATTAAAAAATAGAAAAAGAAAAAATAGCCCCACACATTCCAAAACATTTCTGTAATATTCATCCAACACATTTTGAGGGTCTGTGGGAACAGATTCCTTGCATTGACGGCAGTGGATATTAGGAGATGAGACCATAATGTATATAAGCTTATGTATTCAAAACCAAAAAGAATAAATAGATGTTACCAACAGATTACAACTGTAAGTTGTTTACTGCATATGAGATTAAAACCACCTCAGTACTGGACTATAAATAGCTATAATCAAACGCTGGCCTTTTTGGAATTCCAAACATCTATGGAAACCAATTCTGTTTAAAACATAATAGCCTTTGTAAGGTGTTTGTAAATGTAACCTTAAGAGCAGAAAAAGTGTTTCTTCAATCACTTCACCTTGACTCTGGGGTTTGTAATCCCCAACAGGAAGTGTTATTTCCCAGTGGAAAAAAAAAAACTCAGAATCAACACAGGACAGGTTACACAGCATCTCCTGTAACACAAACCACTGGTTTACCAGTGGGGGCCACAGGGAAATCATGGGCATTGCTGGACACCCCTCTCAGCAGCACCTTCCTCTGAGCCCCCAGTGATACTTAAATCTTTTCTCCAGTCCACAGGAAATCTCAGATCCCTTCAAGTACAACGAAACAAGAAGTTGAGGAGGACCACTCTGATATTTGCAGGGAAGCAGAAGGAAGAGAGAGACATTTGTGAATGGGGTTATTTCTTACCTGCCTGCAGGAACTGGGTGATTCAGAAGTCTCTCCAGTTGGATACAGCTCCTTACACCACTGCTTTCACACCAGCAAGCTCCACACAGAATTTTTTCTGCTTTTCCCATCCACTGCCTTCCCCTCGCTGCCCTTCACACAGGCAGTCACTCCGAGATATTTTTCAAGCATGCAAAGCCCAGGTTTCACACCATGCCCGTGTTCTGCTAACAGCCCAGCTGGGGTACACTCAGCTCCAGAGAGCCCACCTCATCTGTATCTCCACAAGGAACCTCAGCAAACACCACCAACATCATAAAATCATGGAATGGTTTGGGTTGGAAGGGACCATATAGATCATCTCATTCCAATCTCCTGCCATGGGCAGGGACACCTTCCACGTAACAGCAAGTCCTGTCCAACCTGGCCTCGGACACTTCCAGGGAAATGGGGCAGCCACAGCTTCTCTGAGCACCCTGTGCCAGGGCCTCACCACTCTCACAGGGAAGAATCCATGCAGACAGTGAAAACTGGCACTAATGGACTCCTGTGGGAGCCACAGCAGGAAACTTTCTGTCGCAGGTTCACTGCTCTGAACAAGCCTCGGTGGGACAGCTCTGGGGAGGCACTGGCAGCAGTTCAACATCTCCTTATTCGAGCTCCAAGACACACAGAGTTCTTATTTTAGTCCTGTAATAACTCATTATCTGCAAACACCAAAGATAGAGCCCAACCCTTCTTCCAAATTGTGACAACTGCAGTTTCTAATTTTCTTACTCTTTCATGAAGCTTAAATTACGTTTGTTCATTGAAATAACAGCAAAATTAAAAAATTGTTTCAGAGAAAAAGTTGTGAAATAATACAGCAATCTGCACACCTGCAAAACCTTTCTGAAGTATCCAAATTTACTTCACGAGCACATTATCACAGAAATACATGCATCCCCCTCCAGACATCATTTTAAGGGAGAACTAAAATTTTTCTGCTCAGCTTCATCCTATTTCCAGCTTACATATTTTATAACCCACCACAGCCCAGAAGCCCACATACATTTTCAGCTGCTACAGAGATCAATACGTGATGGTAAAGGAATCAAAATCCAGAGCTGCACATCGAGGTGCTACCAAGTCTGGCTGGGGTGAGACAGAGGAGCTGCTTTACCTGTCCCTCAGCCTCCTGCAGAGCTGATGTGCCCACACCTACAGATGTGTCCTCCTGGAGAAGTTCTCCAGGTGGGACCTCTGCTGAGCCCCACCTGGAGCAGCCCCCGTCCCCTTGCTCTGGAGCAAAAGTGGGGCTGCCCACAGCGCTTGGAACAGGAAAGGTAAAACACAGACATCGTGTCCTTCCACAGAAATACCTTCTCAACCATATGGGCCACTCATTATTCCTAATAAACATTATAGAAGAGCTATACAAGGGGCAGGAGTCCCATGGAGCCCAACTGCTGCTAATTAGTATTTCTGCAAAGATGGAGAACAACTATAATAACAATTCCCTGGCAACAGCATAATTAATTCATGCTAAAGGTACTATTTTTATACATGTGCATGACCAATTCTATAAAAACTGGACAGAGGTTATTGTAGAACTCTACAAATTGCTTTCATTGAGCATTTTCACTTTATTTACAGTCTATATTTAATTATCCCCTTTCAATTATTAATAATTAAATTTCCATTTACTCTAGACACTCCATATTCTCGAGGAAAACTGTTTTGGAAAAGCACAAGTCGCAGTGTTGTTTGGAAATAGCTGTGCAGGAATAAACCACACGAGAAGCTACGCCAAAATTTGGAATACAAGTGTTCTCCAGCAGTAAATCAATCTCCTTGTCCCACAGACACCGGGAGCACTGGCTGCTGACAGGAGGGTGGCTCAGCCATCCAAGAGGGACAAAGAGCTCCAGTTTCCAGTGCATAGCAGGGTGAAAGGCTTTACATGCCAGCGGTTTTCCCTTCAGGGAAGAAGGACAGGTACATAGCACATACTAAACAAAACAAAACAAACAAACCCAAAACCAAACCAACCCAAAAAAAAAAAGCTAAATCCAGTTCACAAAAGTTCACTTTGGAGGGGGGGGAAATAATTAATGTAATAGGAAAGCAAGAACAAAGACATTAATGTCCTAATTGAAATAAACTCCCATCACATCATAAATTCTGCTTCTTGACAGCAGAACAGAATAACTAAAATGCTTCAGTTTGCACTCAGGGAACATGACCACATTACCTCGTTCAGGCTTGCAGGTATTAAGATAAGAAAAATCTTGGCAATATTGTGCCAAGAATTACAAAATATAACTAAGCACCTCGTATCTGGATGAGTGTGTGAAGAAAGAAAAATCTCCATCCCATCTGGAGGCAGATTTTGCCAGGCATCGTTCCAAATGACTGCACATGCAGGTAAGTGAGAGCAAAATATGGTCCGATTAAGATCTGCACATCAGTCAACAGACTGCGATCCAGGGATCTTATGAAGGGGTTGTATTATCCCATGAAATTTCCACTAGTTTTACTTTTTAATTTAGTTTTTTTCATCTTCCAGCTGAGATTGATCCCATGGAGCAAAAGCCAGTAGTGCTCTAAGGATAAACAGAGAAAAAGAGTACCATAGTTTGGGCCACAAATCTGTGTCAGGCCCAGGAGCCCAAGAGTTGCAAATCCTGCAGGGCGTTAATCCACAGTCCGGGCTGGGAACGAGCACATTTAGGGGAAGGGGCAGAGTTTGGGATGCTTGTTCTCAATATCTGCACTTCTGAAATAAAGAAAGTTGAAAGCAGAACATCATTTTCAGTAAGCTAAAGATGGAAGTGTTCAAACATCAAACCGCACCCTAAAGTTACTTAGGGATCAGCCTTACCAGACTGGTAGATCTTTGCTACCTTTTAGGCAGGAGTTTTGCTCACACTATCCTGAATTTATAGTGGTTTTACATTTCTGAATAGTATTCATCTATTGCTGAAATCCTAACAGATGGAAACCCTTACTTACATTTTCACAAGCTTCAGCACAAGGGATAAAACCACCTCCTCTGAGATGTTTAAACAACTGATAATACCTAATCCTGAGGATGGATTTGCTAGCACAGCCCCACATTTCTTTCAAAAACCACTACCAGATGTGGCAGGCAGCATTCAGGTTTTCTGCTGGAGCTGTTTGCTTAGCAGTGATGAACAATTTTGAACTTGGAAATCTGGTCACTGTTGCCATAAAAGATCTCACGCCCTGACTTTTTGGAATAAAAGAAGGGTGACATGGGAGAATATCGGTTACAGATGCACATATGCTGTACGTGTATTTCACATCCAAACACAAGCCTCTGCTATCACAATGTCTGCCCACTTAGCCCACACTTAGCAACTGAAGATTTTTTAGAAACAGACGTTCTTACACATAAGTAATCATTTAACAAGGCCTCAGAAAATGCAGCCCTTAATAGATTTAATTAACAGGTTAATGATGTGCATAGCGTGCATGCTCTCAAAAGCAAAGATTTTCACATTAAGCTTGTTTCTGTTTCACAGAAGCAGCTTTCTGTAGAATATCTGTGCTAATGTAATTACACATCTGGCACTTCTGCTGCTTTCAATTGCAGAGATATTTACAAACTGTGCTAGTAATTTGCACAAGAGCATCTATCTGTTCTACTGTTTTACACTACAAATAAAGATATTTGCATGAAAATCCAGCTGCAAAGAGATCTCTTTTGTACTCCTGAGTGGTTCTATTCAATATATAAAATGATCATTTAGCCTGCACAATAAATCTAACACTTACACTAATGTCACGACTGCCTGAGATGCCTGCATAAACTAAGCGTGCCTCAGGTTCACCTTGATATAAAGGGGTCAACTAAAAACTTTTAGATAATTTTAAATTAAACATCAGCTCTGGTAATCTTCTCTGGTCCACTGTGCCACCACACGGCAAAACTAATGTTTTAAAATATAATTTCTTGGCGATGTTCATTCATCATCCTCACTGTAACTGGGAAACGATCAAAAACCAAGCCAGAATAATGGAAATCCCACATTATCTCTACCAGTGTCGTCAAGATAATGCAGTGGTTATTAATTTAAATACGCCTCAAAGAACTATCACAACTTCAAACAAGATTCAAGAAGATAAAAAGCCATTCCTGCCTCAAGCTGCTTTCAGTTCAATTTAGGTCACATTTAGGTTCATCATGATAGCACCTGAAATCCCTCAACTTACTAAATATTGACAGAAGATGTTGCTGCCCCAGTGTTTAATCAAAGGAGAGGATGAGCCCAAAGTCCTGATGGGTGTTACTGAAAGAAGATGCTATCAAAGGAACGTTCCAACACCTGCTCAAGCTCAGGAATGGCTGAAAAGATAAGCCAAGACAAATATGCCTTTCTCCTTTGTACGTTAAGGCACATCTGATTAAGAAAAATCATAAACTATTTAATAAAAGGAAAACAATATACGTGTGAAAGTGCATAACGTACATAACTGATGTCAACTATGTATGTACACACAGACAGACATATATATATATATATATATATATATACATGCTGTGAGATATTTATATCCAAATTATCCCATTTTGATCACATTTTGGAATCAATCAGTGTTTTCCTGCTCAGTCTGTATCCAACACACCAGAAGCACATGTTAAATGTCACGATTACCACACCATGGGTGCTGAAATACCGGAGCCAGCTCCTAACCCTTCCCACAGGAGACACTTCCAATGTCTTGGAGGTCATGATGGAGGCTGTGGATGCTTTTGAAAATCAGATTATGACAGGCAATGGACAAAACACAGAAATCTGGTAACCTAATTATTCCAAATCCCCTGAGAGTAATGCGGACAGGCAGAATGAGGAGTGATTTTGGGGAACAGGGCAATAAAAACACTTAGCTAATAATCCTGAACCACAGATTTCAAATGGCTTTTAGTTTTGCTGCTTTTATGTGAGTATGCTGTTTCCATATGAACCAGCTCATTAGCATGCCCCAGCTGGTTCATTAAGCAGTAGATGAAGATTCAGTATCAGCACAAGAAAACAATAAATGGCTACAGAAAGAGCCTTCTTGAGAAATGGAGAGGGCTATCCGGGCTCTTCCAGAAGGAAATCCAGCCCTCAGTCTTCTCCCCTGGTTTAAAGAATTACAAAATTCACAGCAAAGTTTGTGTAACCATCCACCAACTACAGGAAATCTGTCTACACCCTCAGTAGATGGGGAACACTCAGCTGTAGACAAATCAGACTGGTACTTCTGTGCAGTAAGAAAAAATCAGCTTTCCCACTAAGGATACTGAGATAACTGCTCTTAATTGAGTTTTAATTCTGCTGGGAATTCTTTAATTCAATCAAGCTACTTGGAAACAGTATTCTGTTACAAATGTCTATTCCATTCTTATGATGCCCACAATAAACTTTATTCAGAATATTCTGAGGTAAATAAAGCCAATTTGATTTGGGATCCTTTGAACAGTAAGCCATATATTTTACATACACAAAGAGAAATGACTGGTCAAATGCAAAAATCAATGAAGAAAAGGGAGCTAAGAAAATGCAATCCATACTCATTACTTGTTTAAAACATTTACAGTCTGCCCTATCTGAAGTTTAGAAATTCAAGATATTCATCATCTTTGAAAATTGATCTTAAATGACTTTTATTCCTTCTGCGATGATGCAGAAAGATTTTTAGTTTATATCTAATCTTGATCCTGCTGCACATATAGAAAGTGTGTTCCAAAAAGCATAAACAGAAAGCATTAACAGAAAGTATGTATATGGCCAATAATCTGCATAAACTTCAGGTCTTCTTAAAACAAACAAAAGTTCAGATCTGTTTAACCAATATTTACTGTTCACAGGATGTGTTTTTTAAAATCTCTTCTTAAAGCTGGCATGCTAAATTTAAACTGTTTCTACTTTACTGCCTTAAGAACAAAGAAGACGAAAATACCTCCTGACCTCTTGAGCTTGATCACTGTAGGGCAACATAGGCTGCATTGTCATAGGTTCTTTTACTTCAAGACCAGTTAGTTTTGCTGTCCCATCACTCTTCCCAAACCACTTCACTGCACCATATTCCCATTCTCCCAAGCATTCTAACTTAAACCAATAAACAATCGTGACAGGCAAACTAAGCAACTAAGTACTTCTGCACATTCATTTTTACTCACACAAAAACACAGTATTAATGATTATTCAGTCACCATTTCCATTTATCTAAATTTGCCTGGTTATAATCGTTGCTGCCCAAAGAACTTTCCCCTGACAATGACGGATGTGTGATCACACACCATATCCACAGATAGCCGTATTTATTTCCACAAGCCATCAGTTTCCACCGGACTATGAAAGCAGAAGCTTCCCGCCATGTGTCCAGAAAGCCTCACACCAAACTTTGCAATAAAGTGAGAGAATAAAATAGTGTATGCAGTCCCACATTGCCCTGTATCTTCTTGGCCTTTCAGGACAGCTTCCCACAGGATCCTAGAGAAGAAACCATCAACATGAGCATCATGTTCCTCCTGGGGAAAGGAGGATGCTGACAACGCACCACTTCCCCAAGGTGACAGCCCAACCTTAGGATGCATGGGAGCGAGGTGACAGTGACACCAGGAAAGGTGTACAGGGTGGGAATTGTGTAACAGCTTTAACTGCATTACTCTTCTCCTCTGCAATGATTAGATCTGAACTAACAATGATGAGCCTCTTACAGCTTCAGCCACACCACCATTAATTAACTGGCTTTACTTATCTCTTCCTCCTTGCCCAAGAGCAAGAGGGGAAAAAATTTACCTTGCAACACTTTGACTCATATTAGAGATGGACTCTCCTTCTCAGTCCATACAGATCTGTGTATTTTCATTCCTGCAACTGCAGTCCCAAATCCTACCAGGACTGCAATGATACAGGACAGGCAACCATGTTCAGCCCAAGCAGAGCACTGTGCCAGAGCACTGATAAACACACAAGTGCCTGCTGTAATCCAACAGATTCAAATCCTCAGCCTTGGGAATAAATCAGCCTGAGTAAGTAGAAATAAAGATGTTTTGCATCAGCCCTCACAGTCCTCACATTTACAGGTACTGCAATGTTTTTCCAATACTTGGAAAAACAAGACACTATGGCTCCCCAGCTGCAAAGTTCAGAGTCTTGGGTATTGCAACAGACCTTAATCTTTTCAAATAATTCATTTCATTTCAGATATAAGAACTGAAGAACACTATGCATAACAAAGAGACTTACGATAGAAACGGATTTAATTTTTTTTAAATACCAACTAATCAGAACATTTTATAAACTCTTCCTCAGATTAAGGCTGTACTAAAGCCCTTCTCAAGTTTCGTATGCAAATAAACCCATCCATAACAGCAAGTCTGTAGGGCTTTCTATATTCATAATTTATGGAAAAACAGATTTTCCCCATTGAAACTTTGGTGAGGCTTGAAAACACCTTTTTATGGTCACCCTAAAAAGCCCTCCAAAATCATGCAATTATAATGAAATTGCTTATACAAGATACATAAAAATATTAACTCAGCATCAAGAATATAGATAAAGGGCACACAGCAGTAACAACAGCAAGTGTCATCGGGCCAACAGGGATTACAGCACTCAACAGCTGGACCATTAGAACAAGACACTGGGTGCCTATCACACCGATAAAAAATAAGGGGGGGTTTACTGATCACCATGCCCCAGGGAGGAGGAAGAACAGCCGCTATTTCCTGCAGAATCCGTCATATTTCCTCTCCTCAGGGAATTCAAGCCCCAGACAAATGAATTGGTTGGGCAGGCACAGGAATTCATTTTTTTCCAGTCTATTTTTACCTATGTGTTTGCCAGCTCAAGGAGAAAACCACTTTTACACCAAGACTAAATATCTCACCCTACAACATCCGTGTTCTTCACTCAGGGGTTTGCAGTGTCAGGAGCAGCAGACACTTGACAGAAGCATCCATGGCATCATCTTCCAAAGGGAAGCAGGGACAAACTGGTCTCCATTATGTCAGCACCAGGTGAGCAGACAGAGTCCACATTCCTACTCCATTCTTCATTTATCTCTGTCCTACGTTTTGGATGCCAAACTAATTGCTAAGTCTCATTGATGAACCTCAGTTTGCCAAGAAACATTTTACAGTGACATCTTTGAATTTCCAAATGGGTATCAGGCTGTTATATCATTTCTTTTAAGATGTCACAGGAAAGAACTCCGTATCGACTCGGACTTGCTTCCCACTGATGCCTAATCCATATTACAATAATAATGTAAATTATCTCTAAGGAGTGGTTAGCCATTGTGGTCAGATCACATTGCAGGCAGACAAGCTCAGCCAATACGTAAACTGTGAGGGAGAATGGTAAATGTGCTGATTATGTAAATGGAATTGTTTGAAGTCAAAGATGCAGGCCTGTATTTCACTGATAAAATGTGTAAAATAGAAAAAAACACTGCGTAAGCAATTAAATTTAACTTTTTAATCAATAAAAGGGAAACTGGGACCTAAATCCCCTTTATAGGATTTAGGAATCAAAGTCTTCCTGAAACTCAAAGACAGCTGTGATGCCCATTTAACTAGAGGGGAACTTACTGTAAGACAAAAATGTCACATTCTATCTTGATACCACACACAAGAAAGTCATGTATCATTAGATTAAGATAATTTCGTGTAACGATGCTCCTGATCTTTAGTTCTGGCTGGCATTCTTTGTCAATAAAGCTGTACTCTCAACACTTTTGATGGCAGCATCTCACAGGAGTTTGACAGATGAGCCCACCTGTCCTTGTTAACGCTTTGGACTCATTTTTTGTAGGTCCAGTATTTCTGCAAGGACTCCAGAGGTAGGAAGCATATTGTGCCTTTAAACTTGAACTTCCATTTCATTTCCGTGTTGGCAGAACTTGGGTTGGTACCAACATGCCCAGATTCTCCCACCAATTCTCCCACCTTGTCCTGTGAGGAGGCCGCACAAAAACCAAACGTGGTGGCTCAACAGAGAGTCAGAACATGGCTTTGATTTCACTGCTGGCTGCCAAACACAGAGTCCACTTCATTTTTCTCTCTCTCCTCATCCATTAATTCCATACAATCATAGAATAGTTTGGGTTGGAAGGATTTTGAAGACCGTCTCTTTCCAACCCCACACCTTCCACTAGACCAGGTTGCTCCAACCTGGCCTAAAACACTTCCAGGGACATCCACAACTCCTCTGGCAACCTGTCCCAGTGCCTCACCACCCTCACAGGGAAGAAATCTCATTTCCCTACGTTGCCACTCAAACATGGCACAATTTGCCACAAAACACAAACTCCTCCGCTTCACAGAACTCCAAAAATTCAGCAGTTTCTACAGACACTGCTTATGCCAAGCTTCTTCTTTACCATTACACACCTGTGAGCCGCTGTTCTGTATTTTACCTGACATGAGCCGCAGCTTTATCCACTCCTCTGCTTTGCAAAGCACTCTGCAGGGTCACAGTCTCACTGAAACAACAAATACCCTCACTGGTGACATTTCCACGTATGAAAAACAACACATGCATATGAACACACATTCAGAGGTGCCTACTGATGCAAGAATAACTGAACGCTAAATTTACAACACACAGTTGGGGCTGCAATGGTCAGGCTTCAGCCTGAAAAGCACCAAACGACTACCATCTGCAAGGCCTCTGATAGTTCACTAATTAATGATCAAGATTGCATTTGCTTCAGCATAATTTTGTGCTTTTATATGGATATCTCATTTGATTATAATTATCACACACTGGAGAAGTTTATTAGGGCCAATCATTTCTTAATGCAATTAAAACCCCAGGGGAACAATACAAAGTAATTTTTATTGGTGAAAGTGATGAGAGCTTATAACCAAAAGGGAACCTACTTATTGATCACAATTATTCCAAATTATAAAATTAAAACAAATTGCATGAATTTTCCAATTTTTTTTTTTTTTTTTTGTTAATACCTGAGTTAAAAGAACCAGTCTGTGTTAAAAGTGGCAGAATGAGCTGATCTTTGGGCTCCTTCTGGCTTCCCTGCATTCGCCTCTTTGGGGAAGGGATTATGCAGCCTTTTTCTCCTCCTGCATGAAATCACCCAGTCTCAAAATAGCTCTCTGGGCTATTGCCTTTGCTTCCCAACCCTGTTAACACAACACCTCTAATTCTTTCCCTTCCACAACACTGTGACACTTCCCATTAAAATGAGTCCAAAAACCATTTCTCCACAGCACAAATAATTATTTATTCTTTCACCCAAAGGTATTAACATGGAGATTGGAGGGTAAAAACAATAAGAAGTCGCTATGAGTGGATTCTATGTACATACACCTTATCCTGTTCTTTTATACATTTTTAGAATACCTCCACCTCGGCACTGGGAAAACAAATTATTCTCTTTCCCATTCTGTCATTCTCTCTCTATTGTCATCCTAAAGGTGTTCCTTTTCTTTCTCTGCCCAGACAAGAGCCTTTCAGGGTTTAGTATGCTCCTTACTCCAAGACCTGCTTAAGAAAAGCAATATATAGCACAGTGATGGGTGCCAGAATGTGATTTATTTCCATTTCACAGTTTCCCCACAGTTTCCCCTGAGAACTCAAGTAATCACTGTGAGAACATCTCATCACTGCCACTGGTTTAGTCCCATTTGCTCCCCCTTAAGAGAGCCTTTTGATTTAACATCTTGCATTTAACCAAGATAATACTCTAGCGTGTTCCAAACTCCACTATAGTATTCTAAAAAATGTTCAGCTTTGAGAAATAATGTTTAGCTAGTAAATCTACACTGGAAGACTGTCTGTTTCCAAAGAATGTAGACAACATTCCACTATTCCTTGCACCACGCTAGTTAAGCATTTTGTAGTTCTGATGAATGAGACCCAGTATCTGATATGCCATACAAAAACTGGAAAGAAACTACCCTAAAAAAAAAAAAAAAGTTCTAAAGAAGATATTTTACATTTTCTTAGCAAAAACAGACCTAAGAAAATAGTCTGTAGAGGAATAAAAGGCAGATCAGGGAAATACCAGCCAGCATTATCTAAGTGAACAACCTTTCTCCAGGCAGCTCCAGCCTTCTGCTGGGATATTTACGCCAGGAGAGGCTTTCCACCAGCGGATTCACGCAGTGGCACCTGAAGCCAGGACATTTACCCCAGGAAAGGCCTTACACCAGCAGGTTCAAGCAGCGGCACCCAGAGCCAGGACACCTCCACTGCCATCAGCCACCTCACGGGAACCGAGGAGAGTCACAGAGGCACAGTGGGAAAAGGCTGACTTCTATACGTATCAGCTTCCTCTGATTGTTCTTCTGAATTGCATAAGAGAAACATCACAAGAGCCAACTGTGACTGGCACGGAACAATTTTCCTAAGTGTGCTTAATAGCACAGAATACAGGCATTTCTTCCCACATCAATATTCCACTGCAAAAGCTTTTCTCCCGAGGCTTAGAGAAATCCTTCCTCCTCTAATCCTGTTTTCCAGTGACAACTTAAGAACTGAAATGGCAATAATTTCCCATCTCCAGTGCTAATTCACAAACTGCCAGACCTTTTTTTTCCCTCCTCTGTTCTACTCATCCAGCCGGGCTCCGTATCCTCACGGAATACGAGTTTGGACTGTTCAGCTCAGTGAGGGGTAGCATGCATGGGTAGAGAAGGATGAGGAACCACTTCTTGTTAAATTACACATTTGTCCAGCCCCACTGGCCACCCAAGACTGGGCACCTTGTATCACAGAGCAGTAGTTTATAGTCATTTGCAATATACAGAATACCTATTAATTTCAAATACTTATTAAAAAAACCCCTTCCTCTAATAAATCAGCCCTGCCTGTGTTTGTCAATTTATTTGCAGCAGCTCATACACCCAGCGAGCCATGCACAGGCAACAGCATCTGGATTAACCATTGTTGTGTTGTTAATCACACTTGTCAATGACGAACTGCAACAATTAGAGTGCTGCTTGATCTTTAAACATTTCAGAACTAATAAATCAGATATATATATATATATATATCTATATATGAAGAGGTCTAAAAACAGGATACACCCTCGCTTCAGGCTTAAAGTCTCAGATAATTCTGCACAGCAGACACTTTAAGGGCAGGTTAAGTACTTTTCTTTCTTTTTTTTAAATGACTGGTGCCAGCTCTGAACCAGAATACTATTTCATCCCAAAATGGAACACTGTACAGCCTGAGTCAATGCCTGTGAAAGTCACTGGAATGCTTAGATACATTTGTTCTGTACTTTTACGATAAAAAAGCAAAAGAAAATTCTATGCCTGCAGTGTGACTCAATGTCAATTAGACACTAACACCTCAGGCATTTTCCTTCTGGTTTGATACTCAATTCCACAAACGTAAGTTCAAAGTGAAGAGTTTTTCCAAGCCCGCGTTTGGGCACAAGATGTGTTCCCTATGAAATGGAAATCACCTTGTAGTAGTGGCTAGTGTAGATACAAAAATGAACCAGTGTTTTCAAAGAGCAAAATATTACATTTAAATGTCCTATATAGATAGTTGGGAATCTGCAGCCAACTACAGCCCTGCAATTTTACTTTTGTTATGTATTTTCTGTTAACTGGCTTAAACGAGAGTGCAGATGGAGGAAGAATCACACATAACTAATTTTTATTGACTAGATGTCAGGACTTAGAGACAAGCCTATAACAGATGCTTGGCGATATTTTTGTAAGAACAAAACCCTGCTGCTGAGAGGATGGGGTGGCCATGGACATGCACTGCCTGGTCATAAAGGGCCCTCAAGGGAAGAGCCCCCCATGGTTAATGGAGAGCAATTGGCTTCTCCAGCAGCAAACTGGGAGCACCCAGGTCATGGCCACACGTGGACTTTCTGCCAGAGAAGCTCCTTTTTCACCTGTACAGACACAGCTGAGGTTAAAGACAGTCTTTCCATACAGCTCCGATTTTTCCCACTGTTTCACCAGGAATCTGTACTTTTAAGTCACTTTCCAAAAAGTATTTTGTAGGTATTTGGCTCAGAAATTCCTACTTTCAGGGGGCATATCCCATTAATTACCTGGAATGATTTTAAGCCCTGAGAAGCAGATACTGAAATGGTCTGTTGAGCCAAAAAATGCTGAAAACTGGGCAGGTTCATGGGAATAGGTGGAGAAAGACTTAATTCACTGCAAGATGGTAAATCAGGTTGAAAAGGAAAAGGAAAAGCATGGACATGCCTTCCATTATGAACAGCTTTCTGAGCAGAAACCAAACTGTCAGAACTTCTTGAATCTGGGTTTAAATGGTAATTTTCACCTCTGCAATCTCTCCACTACCCATCCACACCAAACGTGAATCTGCTAATTAAATTGCACAGATTTCATCCACAGTGCTACCCTAGCAATGCTATTCTCAGTCTCTCTTTGCCCCTCAGAGAAAGTGCACTAACATTCAACTGTTTTCAATTTACTACCCCAATCTTGCAAGAAATATTCTACCAGCAGAGATCCACTGGCTGCACCAGTATAGCAAAATCCCTGACTCTCCATCTTAAATTGATTCTTTTCTCCTTCATACATATAATCTCTTAAGCCCTACATTCAATATTTTTGCACAGCCTATAATGTGTTCCTAGACACACACAGCAGCTCCAAACTCATTCCCTGCTCTTCACCATGAAGTGCATCTCAGTCCAGAGGAACAAATACCTCATTTTAACTAGAGATCCAGGCAAGGAGGGCCCACACAGCCACGGCTGCAGGGGACTGCCTGAAACAGTGAAAACTGGCTCAATATAAAATTTCAACCATTCATATCTGTTGTGTTTCTATACCCACTCCCCTTAGCTGGAGAAAGTACACAACATTTGCATCTCAGGCAGAAAATCCTAGAAAATATTTATGACAAAGTAATACTTGTATTGCTCAACCAAATTTATAGTTATAATAAAGAAAGAGATCTTACAATATTCAGCCTTATTTTGACTGCTGTTTAACCTTTTCTGACCAGTGCACAGCAGGAAATAACTCCACCCCCAAGAAGGCTGGTATGCATTTTTAAAGTTCATTTTCCTCTGATTTCACTCAATTCCAAATTCTCCTGTAATGACAGGTGTCACAAGAGGAAACAGGAACTTTTTTTTTAATTGGTCCTCTCAGCCTAGCAGGAATTTTCAGAGTGCAGGGAGTTTTTTCAGACAGCATTTTTATGTACTATATTTTCATCATTTAAGAAGGTCTGGAATGTTGCAAGGATCATTATCACACGACAAAGAATGTTAGGCAAAGCTTTTTATCTTGGTTGCTATTAAGTGCCCTTTTATTGCTGTATCAATCAACTAAATGATTTCCAAAGTCTGGTGTAAAATAGCATGTTGGTGGAGCAGGCAAAGCTGACAGTGGGTGAAACTGTAATCTGTTTACATCTTTGGACTTGATGGCTTACGCTGCTGGTGAGGCATTTCCTAAATCTTTCATTATTCTAATGACTGGAAGACAAAATGAAAATGAGTAAGAGGCTGTCTGGTGTGCAGGCAACTCCTTAACAGCTTTGAAAACCAAAAATAGAGCCCATAAAAACAGTACTAAAAGAACTTTATATGTTTGAACTGTAGGTATGGGGAAGCAAAAGAGGGAGACCAAAGAACTTTGGAAATAAATGGAGCGAAACTGTGGTGATGCAGATGGGAGGGAATGAAAAAGAAGATGGAAGGATGATTCTCCATGTGGTTTTCACAAATTAGGTGGGGGGAAAAAAATGGATTTTGAGTTAAGAACTTCAGATTTCAAATTCAGCAAACATAATTATGGTTTTCCATGCTAATAGCAAGGGCCACCACTGTTCCCTTCAAGCAGTTCAGCCCTTCTGTCACGACTGCAAGATGAAGCACAATCAGTTGCTTTTATTAGACATGGTCGCTTTCTTCCCCAAAAACTGAATGTTCAGCAAAAAGTAACAAAATGCTGTTTATTAGTACACTCCTTGAAATATTACAGTGCAGGGGAAAAAAACAACCCAGTAAGTCAGGTGTGTTTCTTTAACAAACTGCATCATGCAAAACACTGAATTTATAAATGAACAAGTGCATTGGCTCTGGCTGAGATGCAGCAGTTGGAAAGTTTCAAAGCAGCAGTTTGAAACAGACGGGTCACTGGTTATAAAAGTTTGCTACAGATGGAGAATGACTACAAATATTTTACCACTTTACACTTGGATCACAATTTTGCATAAAATACAAATGATTTTCTCTCACAACATTGCTCTGTTCTTAAAAAGAGACATTTCTGCAATTATTTTGCAATGTCAGAGAACTTTAATTCTCCAAAGAAATGCCCTGCATATACTAAAAATACACACCTCTGTCCAAAGCTTCCCTTTCCATGAAGGAAAGAACATCCAGAATTTTTCATACTCTGCCCACTACACCACGTATTTGCGACCACACTTGTGTGAGCACAAGCCCTTCCATACAGCAAGAGTTTGCAGAAGCTTAAACCAGCTGCTACAGCTCAAGTAAAACCAATCTCCTGCTGTTCCAAGACTGGTCCTACAGCCAGTGCTCCTCAGGCAGCTACTCACTCCACGGCAGCAGAGTGCAGACCTGGGGATGTCTGTGAAGGCTTCACCACCAGTCTCACGGCTGGAAGGAGGTCTGCATCGCGGGATAACCCCATCTCAAAATGGGGAAGGCCTCAGGATGCTGCCATTCTGGAGCTGGACTTCTCCAAACGCTATTCCCCTGATCTAAAAGCTCTGAGTAGGATGATGAGGAGCCCTGAAGCATGCAAAGCCCAGCTGCTCCTCACAATGCAGGAAAAGCCCTCCTTAGACCATTTTACAAGCTACCATTTTTTTATCTCTTTCCCTCATATATATCAGAGACTACATGTTGCTTTTCATCATGTGCCTTTTATTAAGCCTTCCACCAGTTTTATCAGCAAATTTTACTGTATATAAAAGTTTCCTGTACTTCACTGTACAGCTATTTTGTATTTGATTTTATCTTTGACTGGATGGGTTGTTCAGAAAATTTCAGATAGGACACCTGCTTCACAAAGGAATTAACAAACAGCAATAGCTGTGGAAGATCACAGGTAAAACAGTATAATGAGACTCAGAGGTTCAGTTATTTTACTGCTCCTGAAGGCAACTCATTCTCACCAGGCAGTGGTTCAACAGACTGTCCTTACCCCTCTGAAGTATGAAGGACTAAATGCCTGCCTTTATTTCCTGGGCTTAAATGTCATGGGAACAGAGACAGAAATGATAGTATGTGCTTTCACTACTAAATTTTTGCAAAATTACTGAACTACAGGTTATATCAAAAGAAACTGTTCCCCAGCAGGCACATCCTGCTGTAGCCATCTCCATCACTTCCTTACACTCATGATAAAACAATTTTACAAGAGCTTGTAACACTGTAATATTTGTATTGAAACACCTCGAGTACACAGAAGCACACACTACTCTCCTGGAAGTAGAAAACCAAAATTTTCAAAGCCAAATTTCTACAAATCTATCAACTCCAAATTATTCCACAACCTGACAGAGCGTAGCACGAGTAAATTCAGAGGTGTGCTGCTATCAGAGGTGGGGTGATACACAGAGGTTCTCTCCCCCTCATTCCTCCAAGTACAGAAAAAAACGTAACTCCCAGAGGCTGGGAATGACATTAACCTCCCAAACCACATGGAACAGCAGCAAACACAAGGAAACCCCAAAAGACCCAGCCACCCACCCCCAGCAGGGCACGAGGTGAGATGCTCTCTGACACTACAAAAATCCCACAAAATATGCATGAAAAAAATTCATTTTTTCACTGTAATATATGAATGTCTAACACTAATGGCAGTAAATCAGTAAACATTATTTCAATTGCCAAGCTCTAACAACCTTCATCCCCTAAAAGTGTACTTCAAAGCCATGGTTGCACAAATTAACCAGGGCAAGGGGTCAATGATGCATTGGTGAACTTGCAGTAGGATGAGTAAACACGGTAACAGAGTCTAAATATGAAAAGTTTTGAATTACAGGGTAATTAGGTGCTTTTTTTATGTATCTTGTCAAACTTTTGGCTCAGGCTAATATGCAGCAGTGGCCTTGGTAAAAGTAACTCATTCACCATAGACTTCAGCTTCAAATGAGGAAGAGTCTAAAGCTTCAGCTTAATAATTCATTTGCAATTTTTAAATACTGCATATATAATATCAATATTTTAGCACTTTAATCATTGGGAAGCTGAACACATGCTTAATTTGAAGTTACAGAAGGAATGATGTGAGGCAGACTATGGCTGGCACCTCGGATCTACCCTTGGAAAACATTTCACTTGCAGACAGGGCTACCCAGATCTGTTGGGGTGAAACCCTCACAGACTGGATTTTGCGTGTTCTACTCACACAGCCGCGTGAAACAATCTGTGAGACCTTTAAAGGTATATTTGTGAGATTGGGCTGTTACAAAACTAGGATTGTAATGAAATATTCTCAAAGTCACTGCACGCTAAGCATAAATTTTGTTTGGTTTACGAAATAAAGGCAGCACAAATATTCTGAAGTACGTAACCACGCAGCCTTTGGTTCCCAGGTACTGAAATGCTTTGGGTCATAAAAGGCACTTTTGGTAAACGCCAGTGAAGGCTTCCCCAAGACAACAGTTTGAGCACACACTGGGCATCTCCCTCTGCCCAACCAGGGGAGCTTTGAGTATAAAACTGCTAACAGATGGCAATGCGTTACTTTATAAAGCTGATTCCAGTAATTAAGAATGTGAATTTTTCCACTTCATTTCTGCTGATGCAAATCCATTAGAAACCTTGATATACAAAAGAAGCCCACTTCTTGTGACAATTTAAGTGTGACTGCTCAAAATTTGTCACAGACATAACAAGTGTTCTCTGGGCTTCATCCAACCTCAATCAGATTTGCTCAAAGAACTTAACATCACTTCAACCCACACTGCTGCTCTTCTTTAAACAAAAACATGCAAGATTCAGGAAAAAGAGAAAGTTCATATGCCACCATTGTATCTTATTCTCCATTTACTGCTCTGAGGGGATAACATAGTGAACCAGCACCCACATGTGAGCAAAGTGTCAAATTGGGGCTTTTTAATATATGTGCTTTAAACAGTACCTTCACATTTATGTGTCTATTCTATGACATACAATGCACAAAAAAGAAATTTTCTTCATTACAATAGTGCTACACATCAGTCACAAATTACTAACCAGTATTTTCTGACAGTTCAGTCCGTTTCAATTATTTATTATTTGGCACATGCTTTACATTTTTTCTTAGATTGTACTTTTCCTGTCTTGTCAATAGGAATTCATATTTGCTATTCAATTTGCATAATGTGTAGGCTCTCCTGAATCATCAAAATAAGCTGAAGTAGTAGGAAAGTGACTTACATGAATATCAACAACTCCTATTTTTCACTCCTGGTGACATCCATACAGAAGCCAAAGTATTGAAAAATAATACCAAAGAGAACAGGAAAAGAAAGGCCAGAGGGCAGGAAACATGATAGGAAAAACATCTGGCATCAGGTAAAACAGGGTAAGAAAATGGCAATTAATAGAGGAGAGGGTTTTCCTTGGAGCACACACATGGGCACATGCTCACTGGTATGTATCCAGCCAGGGGGGTTCCTACACATGATTTAATTTGGACCACAGGGCACCTCTGCTGATCAGCAAAGGAATCCTCACCCAGCTCTAAGCAGCTGTAAAGAACAGACAGCGCAGCCACAGTGCCAGAAAATAAAACTTAATAGTTTGAAAACCAGCCAAAGCACTGGGCAGCAGCTGAAACAGATGACTCAGCCCAAAGAGGTGTCCCATTGTCACTAACACCCGGCTGAAATTATACAGGTGATCACCACAGGGAAAGCCAACAGAGTAAAAAGTACTTCATCAATCTCTTCTCTGAATGATATGCTGTACCTCATCCCTCCTGCCCCGATTTTTATCGTAAAAAATATATTTAGGTACAGAAATGTACCTAAGACAAGTTCAATCTTTCTAGTAGGAAAAAAAAAAAGTGTATTTTAGGCTTCTCCAAATTTATCAGGAAATAATTGTTTTATGCAATGATAAAAGGCACAGTTATCTATGCTGAAGTGTACAGCAGTACCGGACCTAGCACACCTTCACTGGCAAGGAGAGTGTGTTCCACTTTTCTGCACAACTCATTACTGACAAAACCCCAAGAAAATCTTTACCATGTTCTGTTTCTCATTTCATGAATTTTTACAGCTAATATGCCTTCAGTCAAAAATAATGTAGTGATTAGAACAGAGCAGGGTAAGAATATCTGGCAATGTAATACCTATAGAATTTAATGAATTTCTCTCTGCCTAGAAATTTATTGATCACCAATTTTTTTTACCAGCTTTAGATCAATTTTTACATCATTTAGCATAAAGTTTCTAGAATTAATTCATGAGAAGGTACAGATAACAAGCTTTGAAGGTAACAAGATATTGATTTGTGTGACTTTCTATGCTAATTTTAGGATTTGATCACAGCTAATTTCATTTGACTGGTGCTTTTTTACTTTTAGATATCTACAAAATAACTTGAGGATGAAGATTCCCTTTGACAATAACTTCAGAAGACTCCATCAGAAAATAAAATCAGGAAAACTTACAGGGTTTTCTACTCACTTGTGCACACACACTCAGGCATGAATTCACACACCCGCTTGTTTAGCGACAAAAAGTATTACCTGGAGTAATCTGCCAAGACACGAGGCCAGGGAGGTCTCAGCATGGAGCCACCTTTTGATTAAGAGTCTCCACTGAAAGGATAATTTTAAAAATATCAGCAGTACAAGATACATTTTGCTTGGGCAGTGTTCAGCACTATCTCATGTCGAATCGCTTCGTGTGTTAAGCACTGGGAGCCAAATTAATGCAATTTCCACATTGAAATAGTTTAAGCCATGATTTTACACACTGGAGCTTTCACATTCCTTGGCACTACCTCTGGCTTTCCTGGGGCAGCACAGCACTGGACAAGCCTCTCAGACAGGGATTTGTTAAAAGCATAACTCCTGATCTAGGGTAGGAACTGTTTGGCAGCCAAATTAAATAAAATCTAGAAACCATCTGTTTTAGAAACTTTAATGATTAATTTTAGAAAGATGTCCTAAAAATGAGATTATTTTTGGCATAGCATTTATTTGTAAGACGTATCACTAGCAATCCAGCATTTTTCATACCAGGCTTATAACTACATTTTCCAGTTATCCATCTGGGCCCTTTTCAATTCAGTGGTTTAATTAAAACTCAATGGTATTATCAATCTGTTGCATTTTTCATTTTGATGGTTATTACATTTACAGTACAGCAGGAGTACAAATTAGAGTAAGAAGATAAATCTCATCTTAAATTTCATTTCTCTATCTTCAGTAACTTTCCTTGTCATAATATTTTCTTGCTCATTCACGTTCATAAAACAGTTTTAATGATCTATTTTTTTTTATTACAATAAGGGGAAACAGGAAAAAATTCTTTTTCAATAGCTTGACACATCTCACAGGGTATCTCTCATCATTCATTCCATCAGTCTGGCCAACAGATGGCCATTACACAGCAAGGTTGGGAAAAGGTCCATGAAGGGGCTGATATTAAGTTTTCTTTTCACCTCTTAAACATGTAATTTGGCAGCAGGCAGCCAAAGTCCATATTTAAGAGACAGAACCAGAGATAGAGATGTAGGGAAAATGTAACAGATTCCCCAAAGAAGAGAATGGGGAAACAAAAAATTGCAACGTTGCAAGTTGCCAGTAGATTCAATTAATATTTAAGAAGAGCATAGCTGTGCTTCCAAACTACCTACACAGTCCTGGAGGACTTCAGCTTTAGGATGCAATATCCAGGGCCTTAAGGAGTCTATTTATCATCTTTGCTTTGGCTTTGTGCAGCATTCCCAGCACATCCTCTGTTTCCTGGGGAGACAATTCCCCTTTTCATTTCCCAGCTCCAAGCCTTGCAGCAGAGCTCCTACCACGCCAGAGCTGCTTGCCTGGCTCTGAAAATGGCAGGGCATTTGGAGCAACACAGTTAAAGACCTATTAAACCAAATTTTAAAGCTGGCTTTGGTACTTTTGACTGCTACTGCAGTTATATAAAAGGGGGGAAAAAACCATCTCAGGGTCCCATGCTCAGTGCCACTGAATCCTTCAGGTTTTCAGGATGAAACATTTCCAATACTGCCTATGGTATGCAGTATGAGAATAAGAGGAAAGGAAAAAAAGGAAAAGAATATTCACCCTGTATCACTAGATGATAGGCAGCAATCTTAAAACCTTATAAAAATGTAAGGCATAATTCAGTTAAAAAGCAAGAACTATAAGGAAAAGGAATATTATTTATTAGCACAAAGGATATGGTTAGCAAAACCAAACACTCTTTCAGCATGTGCCATAGCAGGGTCATGATGAATTAAATTTGGGGTCTTGCTGCTCTAAGATGCTTGGATGTCAGAAGCACAAATTGTTTCTAGAGTCAATTAGACAGATTCATGGCAAAGAGTTCATCAGGGCTATGAAGGTTATTATCCCTCATAATGGTGCAGCTCAGGGCTCCCATCTCCAGCTCAGGGCTTCCTAAAGCTCCTGGCTGCCAGAAGGGAAAGGGGACACCAAAAAGTCTCTACATTCTCCCATCTTTACAGAGTGTGCCCAGGCAGCCAGCGTGGGCAGTGCTGGTGACAGGGACAGCCACTGGGGCACTCTGGGCTGGCCACTGCTGCTGCTCTCTGGGACTCACTTGAAAGAAGGGGAAACCAAGGTTTGCTGAGGGTCAGTAAGAAACATACCTTTATTCTCACATACATCATCTTCTGGCCTTACACCAACCAAGAAACTATTAAGAAGCATTTATCTGATTAATGTTTTCCAGCAATCAACCTGTCTGCTGGGACGCCATTTGTCAGAAGTTGTGCCTGGATTTGTGGTGTTCATCATTTTGTTTCCGCAGACCTACACAAAGTCAGTGGAAATTCCTGCTGACTCAAATGTTGGATCAGAGCCAGCGTATCCACAAAAAGAAGTGGTTATACAGCTTAAGGGAGGAAAAATTATTTAACTGCTTGGTCAAATGAGATTCCAGCTTGGATACTGATCTTGATTACTGAAGGAGGAGAAAGAACAACACAGTAAACTCTGACAGGCATTATGAAATCATGATGTCCAAAAAACGGCCTGTATCATAACAAGGAATGTCATCTAAAGGCTTGAAGTCTGGCTTTTCCTTAACTGTCAGCAGAGGGTTCCTTTGGCTGAATCTTTATAAGAGCACTATTTTAAAAAATAAAAAAAAGTTTAGGTAACACTATTTTTCAAGGAACACACGCAAATAGCAATTTTGCAGCTGATCAGTTTTGACGCACCTGGCTATCAAAATGCTCAGCCTCCTATGAAAAGCCTGCAGTTAGCTGAGAGGAGCTACCAAGAGTGTGTCTTCAAACTGACATTCCCAACAAGGATTTTAAAAGCACCTTGGCAGTACTGACTGTACCCATCGCCCCCAGCCAACACCCACGAGACACATCTTACTCCACACACACACACAAGTGTCACTCACTTCAGCCAACACACGTACGTCTAACTGAAAAAATGCTAAAAAACCAAAACAGAAATTAATCTTAAATGTACCCATAACTGTTCCAGGGTCATACAGTGGGAGCACTGACTAGTTATCTTTCTGTATGAGGTATTCAGAGGCACAAAAAGGGCTTGGCACTCAACTTGCTTTAACTTTTGATATGAGTCAGACACCCAATTATCCTCTGTGCTGTTGAAAAATCCACCCTCGTCTCTAATTCATGTATTTGCAAGAGGAGTTGACATCTATTAAAACATCATTAGGTATGCAGTCAAAACAACATAACACTCCAAAAAATTACTGGTAGTCACAGTTAATTGCCTGTAAAATATTTCTTTAAAAACTCGGTAATTGGATTCAATATTTCGGATATCTCTTCCATAGATTTTGGGGTTGGATATTTACCAGGAGAGCCTCAGCTACTGGTATTTGCACCAGAAAGAATAGAAGGAAACTACAACACATTAGTAGCCCGTGCTTTATGAGTAATTCTGACTTAATTGCAAAACCATAAGCAAAAGAACTGAAGTGCCTACCAGTTCAATATCTATTTACACTGTTGTTAAAAGGGTGATGTCTATACACTTGAAACAATTTTGAGCCCAAGTCAAATAGAAGAAAATCTTTACAAGAGATGTAAATGACCATTGCAAAGTACTTTATGAAAAAGCTAGAAAGAAGCACAAGCTTGTTAAAAAGGATCACAGAAATCCAAACATGCAAAACATAAAATGGTAAAAAAAAAAAAAAATAAAAATTGATACAGATTAGCCTTTAGAACTTAACACAAAATGTAAAGAAAAAGATAGGAAAGCTGGTTAGCATCAAGGCTAAGAAACAGATGAGGTTTCAGGAATATCAGGAGCTAAAGGAACCATGCCAACAATATGATTAAGTGCCTCCTGGGCCCTCTGAAGTCACCATTAGACAAGCTCTCCCCATCCCTCTCGAACGCTGAGTGACCCATTCCCTGCCCTGGATCAAACGCTTTGGTGTTCCACTGTGCCCTGGAGGACACCCAAGTGGCCAGAACACAGAGATATAAAATATTCCTGAGCAGCACCCCGACTGCTGCCCCTGCTCCAGCCCAAGCACACACACATTTCTGGTTGGAAACCCCAGACAACCCCGCACTAAAGGCTTTTTTAAAATATATTTTTTTCCTACAGTCATTTCTGATGTGGTCACACTTCAAACTGTCTTGTCAATGCACAAAGTGCAGCACGGGCAAAATACTGGGAGAGTTTCAGTACCACACTTCCTTCCCATCAGCAACAGCTCTGAGCACAGAACTGTGCTGCACAGCGAACACAGAGAATAAAAGGGGAAGAAAAGGTAAATTAGCAACAGATCAATAACCTGCCAAGAAATTATCTGTTTCTTTAATAAGCCAGAAATATAAACTGATATCCAGAATAATATTTTGCCTTGAAACTGAGTGAGAGACTGGAGATTACATCAACTGGACCAAACAAAACACCCAAAAATTTATCTGAGTGCTCCATCGCTCTGAAATTACTGCAGACAAACTGCCTATTTACCCAGAGGAAGCCAGCTATGGACATGAGTAAGTATTTCTTCTTTGTTAAAATGAAAATAGTATTTGGTCTCTTAAAGCAAGGTATAATACAGCAGAAACTGCAAGTGTTTTCTCATCTATTCTTGAATCCCTTTATAAATGGAAAGGCCACTTAGCAAGTAACAGAAAGGGATGCAGCTGCAAAGTGAATGGAGATAAGTGGCAAGATAAGCAGCCACAGCTGTATCACGCTGCTTAGAACATTAAGTTAAGGTAATCCCATGGCTGGGATTTAAATATCATCTGCAGAAAAAGCAGTTCCAAGAACCACTCCAAGACGTCATTTATCAGAGTTTTGTATGTCAGTGGGGGCACCCAAACTGCCAAAAAAGGTGCCCTGTCCAGCACTGAAAAGGATGACCATGAGCCAGATTAAACAGCCAGATTAAACAGCAACCAGAGAACTATACAGACTTCTGAAATAAAGAAAGAAATCAGCTTGAAAAGTATTTTTAAAAGCATGATTTTTTTTTCTTACAGCAGAGGAGAGACAGCAGCGGGAGGCAGATCTCACAGGGCACAACATCCACATCATCTGTGGGAGAAGACCCCCCACAACCAGGGACTGGGATGATGATTAGAAACTTTTGGGGATCATAACTTGAAAGGTGTTTACAAAGTTGTATTAAACCTCTTGTACTGCAGCTCATCTGGTGCATTACTGATATTGGCCCTGAACATACAGCTCACTGCTTGCTGGTTAATTATGTCCCATTAATAAATCAATGAAGCGCTTGATCCTGATTTGATTCGTGTTAGATTATTTGAGCAGCTCCTCGCTGCAGCAGGAAGGTGTCACAGCCCTCCCTGCCTGTCTTTCTGACAAATTGAGAAACAATATCCTTCGCAAAATTCGTACTGTCAAACATTTTATTGCTAATTCAGCCCCTTGAAGGAAATTACTGATCGGTTTGAGGACTGACCAGGGAGAAGAGTATTCCCCATGATTTTAGAGCAAACAAAACCTCTTTGCATGAGTAAAAATAACACCACATTGACTTTAGGCAAGCCTGACCACTCTCCAGATACATAAAAGTCCAGTGTGGTTTTGGGCAGCTGATGAGTTTTAATATCAAGCTTATTATTTCTTTCATTAAAAAATTTATTTCAGAATAAGCAGAGGCCTGACAAAACTATTAAAACCACAGACATTCTCTTCTGTCTCGGTCTGTTCATTGAACTATTTTCCCCCCAAAGCAGACAGGCACTCACAACAGCACAAAGAACACCTGGCAGATCACAGCGCAGGAGGACGCCTGACACAACAGCAGCAGTTAGCAACTCCCAATTTGTTATGTTGGATTTTATTGTTAGTTTTCTGCTGTAAATTCTGTTTTCCTGCAATTCCGCTAGGTGAACTATGTACCACTTACCAGAGTTTAACTCTCTGCTGACTGGTCCCCATAAACAGCATTTGTTGGCACAGCCATGAATTTAGAGAAATGGGAAAAACAATCCAAGGGAAAGTATTGTAAAAGGAAAGTGACAATTACATTTCCTTTTATTGATGACCCCGAGCACAGTAACGTGCTGGCAAACATCCTTCTTCCCACTCTATCACAGCCCTCAGCGCAGTGTGTCCTACACCACCACTAACCTTCATTTCACCTTTTTTTTTCTCTTTTCCTGCACAGGGACGGGACAGATACACACAAAAGCAGGCAGGAAACAGGGCCCGGGTTGGCAGTGCAGGGGCAAAAGAAAGAAAAGAGATCACAGCTCCAGGCCACTCTCACTCTTTCACTTTCATTAAAAGTATCAAGAAGCTAGGTGGCTGCATTAAAATTAGGACGGATGCCCACCTGCCCTCAGTAGTTAGTATCCTGCCAAGGAGCCACTAAAGCCTTTTGGAAGAGCTCTCTTTCTGGAAACAAGATCCACAGGAGTCTGTATGCTTGAGAAGGTGAAGCCTGACCTGAACGCAGAGAAGTTGACTAGCAAAAGGTATTTCCTGGAAGGTAAATGTATTTATTCATTCTATGGCCTTTCTACCTTCTGTTAAATTTATGAGTTTTTATGTTCTGTTATATTTTCAGCATTCAGCTCAAAAAACCACAGTCATGGCACAGAATGAAAAAATCCCATAAAGTCAAAAAGCATAAAGAGAGATTTAACGGCCTCCTCTTAATTTTTTTCAGCTCTGGGATAAATCTCTGATCCAGGCTGAATGTCTCAGCTACCTTCCGGCAGGGACAGAGGAAATGCACACCTGGAACACCTCCTGAAGCTGCTTCACAGCTCCGGGGCTCTCACCACAGCCCAGTCCAAACACATTCCAAGCCCAGGCTCAGAGATGCCAGGGATGGTGCCTACTCCCTGCCCACCCCACCAGGATCTCCACAGGCAACAGAAACTGGATTTCTCTGGAGCCTCTATGCTGCCTGTGCTGCTGCCACCCGTAAACTCCCACGTGAGTTCTCTACCCAAACACATCAGCTCTGTCTGATCTGTCTTCAGTAGCTGCAAAATGCTGAGCTCTAATATATGACACTTTTGAGCTGTCACACACACATACGCAGCTTTGGATGAGGCCAGGCCAGTCTGCCAAACAAAATCTGCTGCAAAATCTTCTCAAATTGTTAAGAAAAAAAGCAAACAACCTACTTTATTTAGCTTTGGTTGCTCTCCTTCTCTCCCAAAACTGTGAGCTATAAATTTCCCCAGAACAGAGCCCATTAAAACAATTTCTAACAACCAGTAACACCACTGGTACCAGGCAGCTGTCACCACCGTGCCTGCTAAAGCTTTATAGACTGCTCACACAAAAAAGCTGGAACAGCACCTGGGGGTTTGGTTTTGCATCAGAAGAATACAAGACTGGAACATAATTATTACACTTAGAAAAATGATACAGGAGCTACCCAGCAGAAATTTTATCTATGATCCCACCTGGTTTCCAGGTGAAGGGAAATCAGCCAGCCTTAAGAAAGAGACTCCAGGATGGGTCACAATAAACTGAAAAGGAGAAAATGAAGCTCTGAAAATTAAGCTTTAGAAGTTTGTAATCTTCATATATGAGAACAAACTTCATCCTTCCTTGCTGCCACAATTTTAGTCTAAGCAGCTGTGATAGTTGCAGCAACTCCTTTACCTACACCTGAAGCCGTGCTCATTTTAAGAACATACATTTCTCTGGGGATTTTATCTATGTAGAATAAAGTACCTAGGAATACACTTATCACTTGGGTTGGAGGAGAAACCAGAAAACAATGTCAACATTTCATTTTAATGTCACAAAGCAAAATCCTCTTTCAGGGAGCTTTTCAGAAACTCGATTCCTGCTCTTCAAGGGGAAGAAACTTGGAAAAGGAGTTTCAATTTCCAAAACTCCATTCTTATCCTCCTCATCACCTGCACATGGAATCATTTCATTTGGTGGTGTTACACAGGAAATTCTGCTACCCTCATTTTGAACAGAATCACTGAAATACTGATTAGCCATAAGATTTCAAACTGAAAGCATCTTTTAAACAAGATGGACTATATACAAGAGTAACCCAAAAGACTGGATTTTTTTGGGTTTTCCTATTTAATTTTTTTTGTCTTCTCCTCACAAGAACCACTCAGATCTCTTGGTGCTGTGTACAGACCAGTTTAGCTCTTTTCTCACTGACTGTGAATGAAGTTGGGCCAAGAGCATCTCAGGTGTACGGTGCTAATGCAGCGAGGTCTTCACTGCTGTGCAGCAAATGGGAAGCAACGTTTGAATGTTCCTGACTCCTCTAATGTCACCCAGCCATACAGATAATGGCATGAAATGCACAGTCCTCGAGGTTGGCAGAACAGATGGAGCCTTAACCTTTACGAGAGACTCTGGTTACACAGCTTCTGCATCTTAAATAATGTATAGGATCTGATCATATGGGAGCTTCAGCTGTGGAAACAGACGATGCTGAAACAAGATCTGATCCAATCTGTTCATTTGCCACTGTTCAAAACCTGGGAAAGGTGAACAGGTCGCCCTGCAGCCCACGGCGCTTGCAGGCATGGGATTTCCTGCCCCATACACTTGTTTATTCCTGTTTATTGCTTTCAATACAACCCAGCATCAGCTTGTGGTACACCACATTTGCTCTAGCTAATCAACTTTAATCCAATTTTGCTCTAAAACCAAGCAACTTTTCCTCAAGCTACAGTTCGGATGCACTGCAGGTGAAGATGCAAGTTAGGCAACGACTGCACACAGACAAATATTTAAGTAAAAAATAGTAGCTCGTTCTTAAGGTAGAATATTTACAAATGGGTACAGTGTTTCTGTGGGATTGAAATGGTAAACAGGACCTCAATTTTAGATACATTGAGAGGAAACTTTAGCCTGAGAGCAGCATTTGTGCTGACCCCCAGGGCAGACAATGCTGGCACAGGGACACCCGGGGGCTATGGACACAGCACAGAGCAGAGCAACCACATAAATGTGCCCATTTGCACTTCCACAGAGCAACAGAGCAGGGAGAGGCAAGTGAGGAAGCAGCACAAGCACGTTACCCAGGTCAGAAACACACACAACAGCCCATTTTTAGTATGCCTTGTCAAACAGCTGCGGCAGTCTGAAAGCTCCCCAAAATCACTTAGGACAAGGATTTTAAAGCAAACCAGTCCCAGTTCAGATAACTTAAAAATTCCAGGCTAAATTCTGCTTTATAAAAGCTGATTCATGAACAGACCAAATATTGCTGTTCTGGGATGCACAACGAAGAGTGGGGCAGATGGTCTGGGGTGGCAGCAGCTTCACTCATCTGATTTTAATCCATCACCACAACCCTGTCAGAACCTCAATCACGTGTGCTTCACTTAACTCACTTGTTTGGTTCATGCAAGGCATCCAGAAAAAGCCCACTGAACAAGATGTACAGCTCATATTTACTACTCGACCCTGCCAGCATTCCTGCTTTTTTAAACAAGATTGGAGAAATAAATTTGCTCTTGGCTGTGAGAACCTCTGCCAGGTTTTCCATCCTAACTGTGTTTTAATCGGATCAGCGATTAAACTTTTCAAAAAACAGTATTTAATGAAAACAAACAGATGTACAACTGCCGAACGTCACTGGGAGACTGTTAACATGTGTCATCACCGAGTTTTAATAGCAAAACTAAAAAAAACCAAAGATTGAGAGTTATGACAGGGAAATATGGTTGCTATAGGAGTGCAGCTTCCACAACACAACATTACCAGCAGAGAGGAGCTCCCACGCACAGCCCGAGCAGGCATCCATGCTGGAGTTGGCGTGCACACTTCAGCCCCCCAGCTCCCACAGCCCCCTCCTGCCCTCCCACTGCTCACCCTCACAGCTGCTGCAGGGCAGGCCACTTCTCAGACTGCTGATTCAACAGAAAATCCTTCCAAATATAGGGGGAAAAGATAGCTTCCTTCACGTCAGGCTTCAAATTGACTCCTCCAGCAGCGTGATCCAACCTGAGCCCCTGAGGAGTGGGGATATGGGTGGAAACCTCTGCCCAGGGGAGGATGCATCTCCCTGTGGTAGCAGTTCCGTGCTGCAATCTCCCACGTAAATACACCCACCTGAACGGGTTCCGAGTCACCAGCCAAGGTAGCTTCTCCAGAGCTTCTCCTCTTCCAGCATGCTTCAAAATACCCACATCCACATTATGATCCCTATTTCTAAGAATAAAGCTGAATAAAATGGTTTCTCCCTCTACTTCCCACAGGAAAGCAAAGCAAAGAGCCCATCTAAACTTTCTTTCCTTTCTTAATGAAACTCTTATTGATTTTTCATCCTTGTGAATCATTGCCTTGGAGCAACTTCTTTTAGCCGCCAGTTCTCACATTTAATTTGTATGTATGCTTAAGGGAAAGTTTATCAACAGAGTCTCCAGAAAGATACTGAAAGGGTTTTATGAAAAAGCTACGAAATTTTACATATGGCATTTACCAGCCTAATTTAACAGGAACAAAAAAAAAAATATCCAGAATAATGCATGACATTAACAATCAGCAGATTCCTGTGACATCCTATGCCACCTCTACGCAGCTGTCAGTGCACAAAGGATACAGAAGTCAGGCTGAATAAATTTGTGCTGATAAAGATTAAAAATAAAAAACCACCACAACAGACATTCATTCAGATGTATGGATCTTCCACATGTTAACAGCTACCCAAAGATAAGGAGACCAGAACACATGTGTGTGTATCCACAGGATAACAGGACAGTTTCTGGCGCTAAAATGTGTACGTGGGTTGGGCATAAAGAAACTGCTAGGATTTAATGAATAAATAAATGAAAAATCCATCAGCAATACATTAACAGACAAGACAGCTTTGCCAATACCAAAGACATAAAAAGGAACAAATCTCTGATAATTTATTCTTAAGCTAAAATTTTCCAGCTGCTTCAATTGCTATTTACATGGGAAAACAACTAAAATGCTACAGACCTTTAAGTTCTCATTCATGCAAAATACACTCATTTTACTGGTCTAGGGAGGGAACAAATTTATGGGCTCACAGGCAGCATCCAGGATACAGTAATTCAAGTAACTATTAGTCAGGTTTGTCTCTAAGAAAAGGAAATATCCTTTAAAAGTTAATCTTTTGCATTGTGACTAATATTGTCTAAATGGCACTGTCCACAAGTAAAGTACTGGCTAGAATTGGTTCCACAAGACCTGAAAATAAGGATCTTTCACAAAGTATTTGGGCTTCTGGGGGAAAAAAATAAAAAGGGAAACAAATCAGGCCCTATAAAACTTTTAGAAAAGATGTTAAGAAGTTGAATCATCTGTCGCTTTATCAGTCCAACACCTGTTATCCTTGAGAGGCGAAGCAAAAGGAAAGCTTGATGGAAACCTCTTCCCCATTCTTTCACGTCTGCCTTTTCATTAAAGTATCAACTCACTAGTGCTGTCCTAATGATGGTAACACAATTGTCCTTAACTACTTCCCAAATTACCTGATTAAGGAAGGAATTCAATAGTGTTTCCTAGGTAGTATCAACTACCACCAGCAGAGATCTATAACAGAGCCCGCAGCGCGCCGCCCACGCAGCCGGGAGCGAAGCAGAGGAGGGGGGAGAGAAACCAGGGCTGGTCACAGCAATGACACTGAACAACAAACTGAGTCAGTCAGACTCCCAGCCTGGATTGCGCCAAGGGAAGAGGAGTCCTTGAACTGCACAGGAGCGAGCGCGGGATGCAGCCAGATGAGATTTCTTATGCAGGATGCTTATTCCACTGAAAGAGAAGTGGCAACGCCAGCACCAGGAGCAAAAAGGGGATTTCACAGAGATAAACAGATTGAAAAAAAAATCATGTTTGATGCTCATGACAATTGGGTCTTCTACTCCAAAAAGGTTTAAGAACTGTAAAAAGTTACTGGGATAAGAAAAGGTTAGGGAAATTTTTTAATTCTCACTGAACAGGCCATACCAAAACAGTGAGATTAAAAGAAAGAACATTTATAAAATCCTGCATGAAGCAAACATGAAAAGGTTGCTCAGCTGCAAGATAACTGAGTAATGTAACCTTTCAAAGCAGCAACGAAAAGCGATTAGACCATCCCTTGGATTGAAAATGATTGATCATGCTGCCGGTATTGGAATTGAAGTTGACTGTAATGCTTTTTATGTAATTGCTTTATTGAATGCTGCATAGCTTTATTTGGCAATATAGTCAGAACACTGCTAGTTTTACCAGTTCTTTAGCTCCTGATACACCACAGACACACAGACACAACACATTTATCCCAGTGATATTGGATTAAATGGCACACACTAAGGTTGCCTCCTGACCTTTCAGTTAAGGTCTACGGGGAATCTTCTGCCTGCAGAATCATCTACTTGATTTGAGTACCAGCAGCTTTCCATCCTCTGCATCTGTTCGCTGGTTTATTCCATAAACTATATCAAAAAAACTTAAATCTGATTTGGGGGCCTGTGTGCTGTAATAATTAAATCATTCTGAGGACTTTGAAAGCTGGCTCATCCATTAAAAAAAAAAAAAATCAATCAAGGACAAGTAAATCATAGTGAAGAAGATGAGTAAGTAAAACTTTCTTTTTTATATTGGAGCACATTAAAATATCTATGGGAAAAGCAGTGGGGGTGGGGAGTTGTTTGATTTTAACCTTTGTTTTTATCTAAAAAAACAGCTTCAAAATTTAAATGTAACGGCATAGAATTACCTTTTCTCCCCTGCTTTTCAATTTCTTTCATTTATTATCCCCTGATATCACTCCCTGCTCTTTGAAAAGAGTCCTGGCAAAGGTCAGCAGTCAATTAGCCATCAATAAATACCCAACATCAGAGTGACAATTTCGGGCTGCCTGAGCTCCCATTACTAAACTAAGCAACATGTTTGAAAGCTCATAACAAAAGGCATAAAGTACTTTGGAATGTTCCGAACATAAATATAATGTTACCTTTAAAGCAGTAAGTATGAAAAATATCAAAGGAGGTATGTAATACCAAGTTTTATCATCTATTGCACACGTATATTGATTTAACCGAGACACACTCACTTATCTACAAAGCAAAAAATTGGGTTTTAAGTACTGTACTTTGCAAGACCCTTAGGGCACAATAACATTACTGTCATCATTTACTCTGACTTCCCTGTCTCTCATTTGATCCGTCCCCAGTCTTTTCAAAACATTGCAGCTCTGTTTCTATTTCTGCCACCACGCCAGTGTCCTTGGCTGGATGGCAGCACTGTAATTACACACGGGTGACATAAAACACAGCTAAAAATTAATGCATAAACACACACACACACAGAGGCACTGACATCTAAGCAACACATTTAACACTCAGACACACGGATAATTCTCCCAGTGCTGTGCACACAAGGATGTACTCGGGGTTTTGGGAAGGTTGTTTTGCACACTTTCTCACGTTTGAAATTGTTTGGGGACAATCCTAAAAGCAAGATCATCTTGGCATTTTGCAGAGGAATACAGAAGATAGAGGATTGATATTTCCTTAAGAGAAAAGTGGGATCAATAACAGTTAAAAGTTTGGATAAACCCTCATTATCAGAATCCTACAACTTCAAAACGAATCCAAGCGAGCCTCCTGTTAAATGCAGACACAACGGCCAATCTGCAGAATCACAAATTTCACACTAACAATGTTTACAATCAAGATACAGCTATACAGGGGTATAGCTGAAATATTTAATGCCAATTGAAAAACAGATGTACTGAATTAGTTTAACTTAAAATACCCGAGTTTAGGTAAGTTATTCTAGTGATGCACCATATGCATTTAACATGGAGCTGCAAACAATTTACTGAAATTCATTTTCACTTCTGCTTGGATACAGCATTATTTGATTAATGCAATCAAGAATATTATGGGAATGACAATAAAAACATCAGCGCTACCTTATGAGCACTATAGTTAATAACAGAACTTCTGGAAAGTTTCTGGTGTTTAATCATTAAAGCCTCCTTTTAATCATTGTCTGTAAAAACTAATTCTGTACCCCATCCAGACAGATGCTTCAGAACTCTGCAGCTAATACACATCTCAATTTATTAAATGCATAGAAAATTAAAAGTATAGAAATATTTTTTTCTATATCCAGTGTCTCCACTGTGAAGATCTTCAACAGACAGAAGAAAAGTGCTTATTTTGCTTAGAAGCAGATGGGTGCTATAAATGTAATTAATGGGTCAAAAGATGTTAAAGATGTCACAAGTACTGAAGTTTTCCCTTCAGCAGCTTCAAACCTGTGAAAGTTATGATTATAAATGTCATCATGTAGAAAAGTAAAACATGCCTCACATGTAGGTGGATATTATTACACTATTGAAATTTGAAGGTCTTTGGATCTCAGGGGTGACAGAATAAGCCCCAAAGGACACCAAACAGTGAAAAATTTCAGGTGGTAACACAAACACCAGATATCCCCTGGATTTAACCACATGGCTGGCACACCCAGTCATGTTTCATATTTCTGTTGACTTACTCAATGGGTCAATAAAGTCCTGATAAAGACTTAAAGAAGTACCTACCTTGCACATTTAATTTTTAAGCATATTGAAAATATAATACTTTAAATGTCAGAATTTTTCAGGGAGTCATACAGCATGAACTATACTTGCAAATGAAGCGTAGGAACACTTTTAAAGCTGCTGTTGACTAAGCCAGGGAATACGAACCCTTCATTACCACTTAATTCTGTGCAGGGTATAAACACAACCCCGAGCTCGCTCGCAGTTACTTGGGTTGTGCAGGTGACATCAGCCCCTCCTCAAAGCTCAAAGTCTGACAGCACTCTTTTACAGAGCCATGAAGAGCTTTTAAACAGATTCTGGGAAAATAATATAAAAAAGCAAGCAGCAAATATATTGCTTAAGGTAACTAAGGGAGGTTGCCTGGTCCTGTCCCCAGGATCAGCTGGGTCCCACGGCACACACGCTCGGCGATGTGGGCTCCGCGTTGGAGGCGCTGGGCTGGCTCCTCTTTGAACATATGCCCTTTCAAGTGAAATTAATCACTCTCTTTATCACTCCTGCAGCATCTGGAGCCATAATCATTACCCAACTGCTGGGAAAGAAATGAAACCACTAATCGCACGGGGAGCAGGGCTTAGTGTTCAGAGCAGGAAAGTTTTTATTAAGTTCTCATTTGAAAAGTGATTTTTCATGGCTGGCCTTCCAGGACATGCCACACAAAAGCTGGATCTGCTTCAGCAACTGTCTACAACTCACCCCCAGCATACAGAACCAATGTATTCAGAACCACTATAATGAGGGTTTAACATGCTTTTCCAAACTTAGCTCTATAATCCTAAATCACTATTACACGCAAGTGCTACACAGAGACACATTCAACCATGAGCTTTAAAAGGTCTCTGGAAGAAGGAACTGCAGAATTCTACTAAGACGTAGAGACCAGGCAGTGTCATCAAGAGCAGGGACCAGACAGTGGCTCTGGAATCACACCCTGCAATTGGACCAGTCTCAGCAAGAATTCCCCAGGCAAACTGAAGCTCCTACATCAAAAGTCCAGTATTAAGTGGTCATTCCATCATATCTATCCCCTAGCTGAAGGTGATTGAATTAAACAATGTCAACACTATGGATTACCACGAAATATCCCTTCTAACTTCTCTATTTCGTGTTCCTGGCTTTTGCCATTCAAATTTTTTGAAACTAAGAAAGAACACAAAGAAATTCTTCTTTCTTTTTGAAAAGAAAAGAAAAAAGAATAAAATGATGATGGCAGGACTAGTCTCAAAAAGAGCAGAAGAAAAAATAAGATCTAGGAAATAAGGGTATCAGAGGGCAGACTACCCAAACCTCATGAAGAGTCCCTAGAAAGAGTCAGCAGGATTGCATGCATACTGAGAACAACAATATGTATTTTAGGGATTTCTAATATAATTTTGTGTTATTTTCACCCATAATTGTGCTCTACACAAGAGCTGAATGAGGAAGTGATTACCCCTATATACTGAAATCATTCAACTAAGTGGTGAAGTAAAACTCTTAACTTAAGATATACTTATTTAAAAAAAACCTGCAGGGTTCTGAACAAGGGCAGCAGACTAATTAAATCTAGTACTCCACTAAAGCAGGCTGAAAATGTGATCATCCATTTTTAATGCTCTGCCTATACGTAACAACAGAAATCTTTCCAACAGCTGCATTCAATTAAAAAAATATTAACCCCAAGGAAAAAATACAAAAACATCCCCATCTGTTTTTCTTGCCACTCACTGTGCTTCTTTTGTGACTGAAATATGTACAACAATACAATCCAACAAAGTTGAATGAAAAGTGCCACAATTCCAATAATAAGCTATCTTTTTATTTTTTTTTAAATGAACAATTTAAAAGAAACCACTTTTGCAGATTTTCCCCTGTGACCCCTCGCTCTGTTCCCATAGTAACTATTGAGAAAAGAAAAGGATAAGAAGCCTAACATACTTTTCCCAATACCAACAAAAAACAGAAAAAAACCCACTTTATTCTCAAAAACTATTATTCTCAAGAAGAGAAGAGGGACATTAAAAGATTAGTGTGAATCTCCTGTGTAATCTAGTTTAAACCACCACCTACTGAACATCTGATGCTGGTTGACAATGTTTGTTAAAGCAGGCAACCTTATTGTAAAAGAACTGCGGAAGAAGTTTTGCGAGCCCAACAATAACAAAGTGACCGGACACACGCCCGAAAAGCTCCCCCCTGAAGGCAGCCAGCCCCCAGCCAGGCTCGGCACCCGCCTCTGCCAAGGAACTCCTATTCCAAGCACATCAAGTGTTAATTTCAGCATTTATTTCAGAGTTATTTCAGTTCCTCCTCTGCTTGCCTTTTTAATTGGACTGGTACTCAGTGCTGCCCCTACTGCTTGCTGGAGTGCTTTTCTAGGAAAACACCATAAACCAAGGATTCCCTTCTTTAAGCGGGGCCACCAAGAACCTCCCTCTGTTGTCTACAGCTCCCCATAGGACACCAGAGCTAATAAACACGCCACGTTTTACAGACAAGGAAAAACAGCACCAGTTTAAGTATTTCTGTATCTCTAACCAGCATCCCAAACTCCTCCAGGAGCTATTCCAACATCTCTGATGCTGGCTGACTCTTCGTGCCACAGGTCCTTCAGCCGTGTCCCACACACTGAGCTTTCAGCCCGCTGGGATAAGGACAGGACCCGGGTGGGTGTGCCATGGGCTGCCGTGGCATTCATCCAAGCCAGCAGCAGACCTTAAGCACCTGGAGGAAAGACCAGGCTGGAGAATGATGTTCCAGCATAAGAAAGCTTCTCCAGCTTTTATGGAGCTCTTCTGGCGTACATTTGTCTCATTCTCTGCCAAACTCTCCAGTATTTCCTGTCTGAGGACACAAGGTCTCCACCAACTTTGAAATGTCTCACCCACCTAAACACGAATTGAACAACCCCTGCAAAGAGTTATAAATTAAGGCAACAGGTGCATCTCCACAATTCCAGGACAAGTTGGGTTCAGCTGTTGAGAAAATAAGACCAGATGATGATACCAGCATCAGAAGTGGAATAAGATGGGTGAAGTGAAGCAGCAGAACCATATGTAATGAAATTTTGAGATTCATGGAACAGAAGGGTTGAAATGTGGCTAGGAAATGGTAAGGAATAAAGACAAAAAAAACCCCAAATATTTATCAATCTGAAACAGCTGCACTTCTGTTTGAGGAAACATGAGATTAGCTTTGAGGCCACCCTTAAAGCTTCTCAAATATCAGTGACTAATATCAACCAGCATATTAAATTTTGCTCCTAATTACATTTTGCAAAACAACTTCCTTTGAATCTTCAAGTGCTATTGTTTTCTAAAAATGTTTTGTAGAAATAGAAGCATAATTTATGCTGTCTCATAAAATATTATTTGTAAATAATTATTTTACACAAATTTAGAACTGAAGTATTATTTTTTATTTAAATCACTTTTTTAATGACTACATAATGAAACTACACCAACATATTAAAAACAACTAAACTGCTTCAAATGAAACTGTTCGCTACAAAATATTTTTTATAAAATGATTCTGAGATATTATAAGCCAGACGCTTCTAATTACAATTGCAAAATGTCAGCAGGTGAAATCTTAATTGAGATTTGATATAATTCTGAGGAGCAATGCTAAGGAAAGATTTCACTTGACCAACCAGTTCTAAGAAAATAAGTTTACTTGCAGGGGTCCAAGCTTGGTATCCTCAATTCATAAATACATTTATTTATTTATTATGAAATAGCAGCAATGACCAAAAGAAGAATTACGTAAATTAAAGAGTAGTCTGGCTCAGGAACTGAGGCATAAACTGACCATGAACAAAGTTAAAGGTAAAAATAAGATTTATCACTTTAGAACAACTTTTCATTATCGGGTTTATGGCAACGTCCTGGTTAGTTTGAGAACAGAACTTAACAGGCTTTTTTTAAAAACTACTAACTGCTTCTGCTGTCAATACTACAAGATTGCAATCTATAACCCAGGAGCATCACTTCAGTTCCAACCTCTTAGCAGAGTGAAGATCCTTTGAATCATACAAAGTTTGAATAAATCAAGGCTAAATTTCCACTTGAAAGCTTCAGCAGTTAAAATTCCATCCACCAAGGCGGCGTAAGAACAACCCACAATTAGGACATTTACCACACAATGAGAAGTTTGGAAGCATCAGTTAGATGTATCATAAACCTCCCAGACACCACAAAAAGATCACTAAAAAGCCATTTGTGCTTCGTTCACGAGTTCTTGTCCTATCAAATAAAGGAACCACTTAATTTAGGACAGAAAATCACTCTTCATTTTGTTGAGCCTTCCAAAAAACTTCACTAGTTGCAGAGCTATTTTTGAGTCTCCTTTGAGCAGGTTTGAGCTCTACTGTCCTTTGAAGACCTGGACTCCTTTTAACATCTGGTGTACGTAGGTAAAAGCTTGTCTTTTAAGACAGAAGGTCAAAGGCACTTCCAAACCAGCCCTTGACCTTCCTGAAATTACGATCTTGAGAAAGGGCATTTTTTGGCGGCATTATCTGAGAACAGAGAACAAAAGACCTTTTTCATCGTAGCAGGGCTGGCTCACCCACGCTCACGGGTGCTTCAAAGGTTCCTCCACATTAGAAGTTGTTCTCTGAAAAGTTCATTTTGTCCCTTTTCCATGATGGATTGTTTCTGAAGAACGACTAAAGATCCAAACCCATTTGCTAACCCTATTTTAAGGGCGACTTTCAAATACAGGTAGTAACTCCCAATTAAAGTTTTTATACATTCACCTCAGGCAGGAATACTTATGGCTCACACACCTGGCTCCCAAAAGCCCACGAACTCCAGAGATTTAATGGTTTCTTCCTCAGGTAAAAATCTCTCTGCTGTGATCAGAATCATTACAAACCCATTTCCCAGTCTGATACCTCACATTCAGTGCTATTCCACTCATATCAGGGAGCACATCCCTGCTGGGCTAAACAGCCATCCTGATTCATTTTTTCTAGAGAAGGAAAACTCACTGGGACACAACACCTGGCTTTCTAACAGTCCCCTTCTTCCCTTCCATAGCAGACAGAGGAGTATTTCCATGACAGATAGCATTTTTACCATGATTAAAGAACCATTTTCCTAAAAATCAGGGCATTTTCATCCCACAAAAAACATTTTTACAATATTTCCCTTATTAAAAAATAAAGTCATGCCATTGCTTTAGCTCTGAGAGCCTTTTATGGGCTATGGCCCTTATATCTTTCAATTTGTTTGTATTTTGGGGGAAACAGCACATGCCTGAGGTAAAGTTTATGGAGGAGATGAAGACATCGGCAGTGAAGGGGAGCCAGAAACCCATCCATGAGCAAGAGCAAGAATCTCTGGGAAGAGACACTTCATCACCTTGTAATCCTAATTATCAGCTCCTCTCCTGTAAAGCACCTAAAATATTTCCTGTGTTGCACATATTTTACACTTAATTCTGACTTTGGAACTAAATTCTAGAGCTTCACCAAAAAAAAGAAACCAAAAAAACAACTAGAATTATGCTGCAGGCTCATGTGTGTGTCAATATTCTATACACAGTTTTAAAAGCCTGGATGGCCATCACTAAAACACAGGCATACTGGCACTGCAGAAATTCCAGGAACTCTTAAGGCTACTCAAGTGTTGGAGAAAATTAACATGGTGAAATATGCAAATTGCTAATTGGCAAGTGCATTAAATACTATTAATTTACAAGAATTTAGGTCCAATTAAATTTCGCAAGTGCGAGAAAATTATTCAACTATTTGATGTCGCTGAGTAATTTAGCTGATATGATTACTGCTTTCATGTTTAGTGGCCACTAAATGAGTATCTGACAAGGAATGTCTGGAAACCAGAAGATACAGTGTACAGATATTAATTTATAACTTCTAGAAGCCAAAAGCTCAAAATAAATGGTTTTAAGACAGGCCACAGATAAGCAACATGCAAGTGATAGCGCTCTGAATAGCTGAGGGAAGAATATGTATAAAATTACCTCACACTGCCAATTCTCATGTTTTAGAATTACAGAGCCTGAGGTTTTTTGTAGATGCAGTGATTTCAGTGCTGTCGTTTTCCCCTAGACCAAGACCACCAGGCCCAGCATGAAAGTGTAGGAGTCTTCATTAGACAGTGTCAAGGATTTAGCTGGAAAAAAGTCTGCATTATAAACTGCAGTGATGATACGATCTTTTTTTCCTTTTTTTCAGTCCCATGCATATTAAGGATGCCTCCCTGGACTTCTGTGTGCTAGAAAAATTTATTTCAGTACATATAAATTCATTTTCATAAAGTTGGAGCTTTCAGTAGCATAATCTTATTTAATTATAAAGCATGACATTTCAATAAGAAGTTGAATTTCTCTCCAGCAGGTAAGTAACTTGCTATGCTAACAACAGACAATTCAAGATTTAAAAACAGATCATCCCCTTTCCCATTATGGATTGCTCATTTCTCATCAGATTGTTTTATTTAGAAAAAAGGACGACAGCTGCAGGTTTTCTTTCTATTGGAATGGATACGCTCAGTTTTTATTTTAAAAGTTACTTAATTTTAGGTTCACTGTGCTGTGCTTTTAGTCACTTTTTATTGTTTTGTATTGGGCACAAAAGTCCTCAAATTGTGGGGTGATTTTTTTTTTATAATTATTGTTGTTATACAAACCACAGATCTCAACAGGTCAAGATCTCCATGATCTACATCCCAGAGTTATTTTATTATTGATATCTTGCCGCAAGGGATTATGTTAACCCTTCTACCTCTCCAGCTCCACCCATTCCATTTACGTCACCACCCCTCTCTTCCCAAAACACTTCCTTTTAATCTTCTGAAAGACACGCCTTTGTGATTAATCATACCTGAAAAACCTTTTCAGTTCAGGTATGAAAATGCATACAAAATCAAGCCACACCCTGACAGCAGACTGCCATTTACTGCCCATTGTGTTATTTCTTAGGACAACTGCAAAAAAACAAGATTCAGAATTTAGAAATGTTGCTGCTTCACTACTGCTTCAGAGGAAGTAGGGCCTTCATAAATAATATTTTGTTTCTCAGCACAACAAAATGTTTTGGGTGAACATACTATTCATTTCAACCCAGAACTAGACATCTGGGGGTTAGATGTAACTTTTATCTAACTTTCAACAAAATACTTCAATGGGAAAAAAAGGGGGGGGTGGTAATGTTTGCAAATATTGGAGAAAAATCTTTTTCCCTCAATCAGGACAATACATTTGGCTGAAGCTCACAAGCTATTTTCATTTGGAAAACGTATCACTCAAAGTTGTTTTCTACCTCATGTCACTCCATAAGCAGAGAAAGTACATCAAAATACTCTCAGGATTTGAAGTTTTTAAAGTGACTCTCGAGAGCTCAGATATTTTTAATCCACTGTGGGAGTCACAAGAACTGCCAATTTTCTTGTGCATCTGGAAGACGAACCTTTACAACAAGCCCATTGTGGGGCTTTCAGAGCATGGTGTCCACACAAACCTGGGCATCAAATTTTCTTAGTTCTAAATACATCTGCCCCAGATGCCTTTGAAGCATTGAAAACTCCTTATTTTCAGCTGGAATCATCAAGTCAAATTAAAGTTTTATGACTTCCAATGTACAGCCCTAAAGACTGACAGTACAACACGCTTTGGAACTGAAGAGAAGACAGGCAGCACTGAAGGCTCTAATTTGTCTTAAGAAAACAACTCTATCTTTCAAAGCTTGTTCAAAAATCATGTAAATAACAGTGAATTGGAGAAAAGAGAGTTGTTGTTTATTTCCTCCTCATTTCACATGCTAGACAGTGTAAAAAAGAAAAGTCTTTAGAAATCTAGTATCATACTGTACTTCACCAGCCCTTCCCCAGCCTCCCATTCCAGCAGCCAGGCAAGAAGTTTGCGTTCATCCTATCAGAAGGAGTTCTCCCAGAAAAATTGCTTCATTAGTCCACTAATTCAGTATATTACCTTCTACAGAAAGGTAATTAAAAAACAAATAACCAAAATACCAAAGAACCTCTCCAAAAAAAATAGGAGGGAAATCATTTTTCCATCACATTTAATCGCTCAGTTGCTCAGTCACAAAAGCCCAAAGCTCAAAGGGATCCTGGGCAATGAAACCCCTGGCTCGGTTGGCTATTTTTGATTAAGCACTTTAAGTAAACATTTCCCAGATTTGCCAATATTTCCATTTCATTGAACATTCTCTGTTTTCGTGTGCTGTGCTACGAAACAAGCATCTGCTACTTCAGGTTTGGTTCTGTGCAGCTGTGCCACCCCATCTCCTACCCACCCACTCCAGCAGCAAGACTCGTGGTGCTCCCAAAGCATCTTCACAGGTTTCCACACCTTATGCACATTCAACCACTGCATGTATCCAACCTGACTGATGCACAGAAATAATTCACTAAATGCACCCATGGAATTATAAACAGATCAACCAAGAGCATGGACTTCTGACTCGGTTCATCCTGAGAGACACTGGTGTGCACCTTGCATACAAAAATTACAAGAAAATTATTAAATATTTCAAAGAAAGCAACATTAGCATGATGATCCAGTAAAAATACACTTAAATGAAAAGCAATAAGGAGTCCAGAATTATGTTCTGGGGGCATAAGTGAAACAGACATGTCGATTACTAGTGTCAAACACATTTTCTATTCTCCTATTTTTCAGACTTAAAAAAATCAGAATAGAAGACATCAGAATTTTTTTAATTTATCATTGAGCTAAAACAGAATGGAGAAAGGACAATCACTCCATCCTTGAATACAGCAAATATCCAGTAGAGAAGCCAACATATCTTTTTCCTACCTGTTTTCCAGACAAACTGGTGACCTCTCCTGGCTTCCAGATCAGCTGTTTGCAACATTAAGAAAACAAACAAAAGGAAGGGCTTCCCCAGGCTCTGCCATGCCCAATGAGGAGAAACCCAGTTCTGTTGTAGAAGCATAATTCAGATAATTCAGTCTCTTGTATTCTTTGGTCCTAGCATTAACAAAAAAAAAAAAAAAAAAAAAAAAAAAAAAAAAAAAAAAAAAAAACCAAAAAAAAAAAAAAAAAAAAAAAAAAAAAAAAAAAAAAAAAAAAAAGCTTGTTAAAATATTTAAACCACCAAGACAACAGGCTCAGCCTAAGGGTAACCTGGTGGCCACTGTGAATTTCCCAGTCCCTGTGTGCCAGATTTGATGAGGATGAGTCTGTTACAGGTGCTTCACTTGGAGAGGGAGAAAAGAAAGGAGGAGGGGAAGAGAGAGGAAGGGCCAGCTCCCAGAGGACCTACAGCACCATCCTACAAAGCCACTGTAAATGCTTTTAGCAGGCTCTTAAGAAGAAATCTGCCAGTGCCAATAAATGGCAAGGGATCCAGTGGCAGTATATGGTGTGTCCCTTCTTTTCTCTGTTTAGCTTTAGCAGGAATGTTACCATGATATAGGCAGACTAAACCAAAGTGAGAATGGATTCCATGTACAAAATTCAGCTCCAAATCCAGACCCCACGCCCTACATTTAAGATCCAGGCGTGGAAGCGTTTTAGCTCCAAACCCTGTGTAAACGTGGGATACACAAGAGCAACATCAGAAACGCAGCAGGAAAAGCAGGAAAACAAGTGTTGCTTATTAGCACGTGATGGACCAGCTTGAAAGGGAAAACCAGACACTACACAGGCATTTCTATGGAATTTGGGACACTCATTCAAGTCCCTTGGGATCTTTGGGCTCCAGATCAGCAACCAGTTACTCCAGAGAGGTCTCTCTGACTAAGGGATTTTAATTAAGCTCCCCAACACTTCAGACAAATACCAGAGGCACATTGTGAATGAGACAGGAGTGGATCAAGCCCTGCTGCTGCAGCAGTTTTAGACCACACAATTCATTGAAATAATCACTGAGTGGTGCTGGAAGAAAGGAGGAGTGTTTCTCTGGGTCTCCCATACAAAGCAGGAGACCAACTCCTAAATGCCAGCTTCAGCAAACACCCACATTGTTTATATACTACAGAAAAACTCCATGCAACGGAGATTAAAAAACTCATACAACAAAATAAAATCTTAAAAATTCCACTTCAGTCTAGTAATTCCAATCTCTGTGTCTCTCTTTCCACAAGATGAGAGACTAGACAACTAGACACTTAGTAAGGCAGACTTTACATGAGTTTCAAGGTATTTTGGATTCATCCATATTCAGGTGGGAACAATTTGGAAATCTCAAAAAACATTCATGTTACTTCCACATCAAACAAGTTTCTGATGTAAATTTACATATTAATTTTTCTGATGCAACAGCTTTTGTATTTATACCATGTATTTATAGCATGCTTCAATTCTCCACATAGTTCTACTTATTAGTGATTAATCCTACTTTTATAGGTAAAAATGTCACATCCGTACTTGTGTAAGGATGGAGATAACACCTGTCTTCAAGATTTGTCTTCATGGGCATAATCTTGGTGATTTTCATTAAAATTATCAGTTATTAGAAGTTCAGTCCAGAAAATTCTATTACATTCCTGACCTTATGAAAAGCAACATTGTCATAGCACATAATACACAGCATCGTTCTTGATAAGAAACTGAAGATAAATCTGGAAATTGTACACAGTGAATATACAGTAGAGCTTTTAATTTCAGGCTGTATTTAAATTGCTTTGAAACAGTTTCTATCATGATAAATTCATGCAATTACATTTAATCAGATACTGACTAACTACAGTGGGAGATACAATGTAATATCTCTTATCTGGTTTAGCTCATTCTTGCGTTTCAGATGAACAGCATCTCATGTACAACCTAAAAACCCATCAACCTGACCAAACACAGTAATGCGGGCAAGGACCAGATTTATGCTTTGCTCATGTCTTCTGGGTTAATTTTATTCAGAATTCACATTTAATTCAGAATGCAACCCAAGCCCCAACACCCAGGTAATGTAATACAGACCACAAGTGGCCTTGTAGGAAGCACATAAACTCAGAAATCTTGAGCATCATTGAGAAATTGATGCAGCAGCAAGGTCTTGGGGTGTGGGGAAGAAGGGCCCTCAGACATCCTGCAATTCAGCATTTTTTGCCCATCAGGATGGCTGCTCACCTCACACAGAAGAGCTGAGGAGGAGCAACTCGCCCAGTGCCTTCAGCATCGCAGTCACCTTCTATGACGGTCGGAAAACAGAGTCACTGGCTTTCTGTCAGGGGAAAGAGAAGGAGTTAGTGACACTGCCTCCAACGCCGTCCGCACACAAAAACACAAAGCCAGGAAAGGAATTATTCGGGTGCTCAGATTTCAGTACTGGAGGGGAGCCACACGCCCAGCCCTGCACAGACAGCAACCATTGGACTTGCAGAGCAGCTCTCCAGGGCCAGAAAATGCCATAAAAACAACACAACTTAAACAGGCAGGGGCGTGAAATGGGCGAATCCAAGGAATCCTCAGATAACAGCTGATAAAGATGCTGAGATTTTTAATGAAGCACCAGTAGCGCTCACGAGCTGCTTTCTCGATGCACTGCCTTCATCTCAGCATTCAAAGGGTCAGCAAACAGCAGCACATCCCTGGGAGCAGCAGCCTCCTGCCCAAAACAAGGGTTTCACATGTGTTCATTCTTTGGGCAGGACTACAAAGATAACTGGCTGCTGCTCCCCACGGAGCAAGAACAGAGGTTACATTAAGTCAAAAAAACCAGAAATAAATTAGACACCATGACATTGATTCTAATCTCCCCCACCCCAGCAGAGCTCAATAGATTCCACTGATTGACACCTCAGCAAAGCACAATCAAAATTTGTCTGTGTATCTAGGTTTGTGTAACACAGTTTGGAACAGTAGCTGTTCTGTCCTGATGCGATAAAAAATTATTGCACAGGCAACATATGCTATCTACAGAAACATGAATAAATTACATTATGAAGGCCACCAACACTTCACATCAAATTTAGTTACATGATATCTCAGCTCCCAAATGTGTCAGCATGGCTAGCTGTAAACTGGCAAATACAGGCAAAAAAGGAGAAAAAAATGAAATTAAATTTAAAAAAATTGATGTCATCGACACTAGTCATTAAATTGATGGAATTGCTTAAATATCATAAAACCATAAAATGGTTTGGGTTGGAAGGGACCTTAAAGATCATCTCATTCCAAACCCCTGCTATAGGCAAGGATACCTTCTGCTATCCCAGGCTGCTCCAAGCCCCATCCAACCTGGCCTTGAACACTTCCAGGGATGGGGCACCTGCAGCTTCTCTGGGCACCCTGTGCCAGGGCCTCATCACCCTCACATTAACATATTATTTCCTAAATATGTTCAAGATATGAGCTTTAATCCGAAAAAATGTTTCACTCTTCCAAAATTATCTGGATTTAGTCTATATCCTTTATAATCCAGGCCTGGCCAGTTAATAGTTTGCACTAATGGATTCTCTTGAAATTAAATAATGAGGTGTTGCTTCGATATTTGGAAGATTAGTCACAAGCATCCTTATAATTTTGTTTGGTTTGTATGGAATCTTGTTTAGGAAAACAAGGATATCATGCGTTAGCTGTAATGGCTGGGAATATACAGGCAGTCTTGAAAAAGCCACGTGAAAGTTTTCTAATGGTGATAACACATTTACATTTTCTAATCCACTGCTAATTCTCTTAATGACAGGATTGAATAAAACTAGTTTTGAAAAGCAAACTTATTTTAGAAAACTGCATCATTGCTGAAAGCATGGCATTCATGCTAACATGACAAAATGTTAGCAATAAATAAATATGCATACAGCTGACAAGTATCTGATTTCTGAAGTGATCAAATTTCAATTTAATTTTCAGCCTCAATGGAATAACCAGCAGCCAAATCCCAGTCTAATCCATGCTTAGCTAGGGAGGGGAAGAAGTATCTGGGAAACTTTTCCCATTTTCCAGCCATTGCTAAGCAGTCAGAGGCAGGTTTTTCCAAGTGACAGGCACTGTGCTAGTCCAAGACACATTAGAGGCCTTGAAATCATCCATCACTGAAAAATGAAAGACTGATGGCCCAATTTTGACCTTCCACTCTCACACAATGCATTATTAGAGAAGGGACCAGTTGCTCTTTCTCCAGGTTTCCACAGGACAAGGGGTTTCTCCAGTCCTTCTGCTCCATTTCTGTGCTTCAGCCTGGCTCTGCTCCAACATGGATTTACAACATTTTTAATACTGAATTTAGAAAAAGATCAGCTGAAACTGTTCCCAACCTGAGACATGATTTCAACCTTGTCACACATCAGTTCAATTCCCCCTGACTTCACTGGGAGTTGTGACCTTTCCCACCATGGGTAAATCTGACCTACTTTTTGGCATGAGGTGGGAATGCTGACAAGGACACCTGGGTAGCTCTCTCCATTTAAAACACATGATGCAATTAGAATAATCCCAAACACTTTAAATAGCAACAACAAAAAAGAAGAGCCATTACGGATGATATGTGTAGCTATAAATCACTTGCCAGGTGTCTAGCACAAAGATAAGCATCATTAATCATGAATAAATTTTCTTAATACAAATGTAAGCAGTAACTGTGCAACTGTTTGCCTTTTACACACAAACCCATTGCCTGTGATATTCCAAGATAATCTGGATGTTTATATCATACTCTTTATCCTCAGATAAAGTCTGCCTTGCCTGCTCAGAAAGCTGTTATCCAAAAAGCTAATTCTATTCTGTCCTACAGCAGCAGAATACCTGGCTTGTAGCAGCAAAGGCTGATCAGCACAGGCAAGAACTGCCGACCATCCCTGCGGGAGAGATTTCCAAAAAACCACTAATGCTAGTGGTTTATTTTCCTCCAAATTTGTCCAACCCAGCACAGCTAGTGCTACAGGCATAGAGTTTAACAAAATAAAAGTGTTTGGACAGTCACATAAGAGAAACCAGGAACAGGCATTCAAATGTAAGTACCATGTACCCAGTCTTTTACTTAATGATGAACATAGCTACACTAAACTTCCCTTACACTTCCATACCTAAAACAAACCCTAGTTCACTCCACTTCCAACCCTGTCAGAAACTTCCTGTGAAAAAAGTCACCTAAGGTCACGCTCCGACACTAATACTCGATTCTGCAAGCGCTCCCCATGATTTCAGCAGAGTGACTTTGCATATATGAGAATGGTAGCTTGATTTTCTATACCTCTACTGCCTCACCTCCAAACATTAAGTGAGAATATTTGCTCTTCTTCCAGGAGCATTTGAGAAAATTACGGATAAAACAGACAGAGCGAATGAGATTTACACTTCAGGTTGACAACTGCCTGACAGCATTTTTGTCCTAAGTGGCCACTTATTGGGAACCCAAACATTAATCTCCACAGTTCTCTGGTAATTTGCTACAATAAGTGTGAGGGTAAATAATGCCTGCAAAAGTATTTGGCGTTCACACATCTTCATAGAGAAGATAATTCCAAACAGTGAGCAGACAGTCTCAACCAGCCTGCTTTGGGTGGGAGGAAGCCTGCACAACCTCCAAATCAACAAAGCTCAACAGACATTTCATGGTCCATCTTCAGATACAAACTTCAACGACCTTTCTCAACTCTCTGTTGCTGGAAAGCTCAGTAAGTCATCACTATCATCACCACTTATATTTGAAAGTTTGGGTATTTTGGAGATGTTTATAGTCAAAACAGTAAGAATTTATTATTTTCCCTTTTTTCTTCTATTCAGTTGTATCCAATTCTTGTTCCAAAGCTATAGAAGATCCTGGGAATTAAAAACAAGAATATAAAATTACTGTAGTGCCAATGAATTGCTTCTTAACTTACATCAACTTGTTTGGGGTAAAAAACACGAATCCTAAGTTTTCCTGCTTCAGTCTCTGTACATCCTAAAAATGTAACAAAAGCAGGTTTGAATTTAGAAGCTTAATTATAAACTTAGCTAAGTGGATTATAATGAAAGATGTTCCAGCAAGGGAACTCAGACTGATGCATTATGACTACATTAAAGAAAACACCAGAGAATAGACTTTCCATCAGTAGAACAACTTTAATTACAACAGTGCTGGAGCAGAACTGTTCTGTTAAACAATGCTGCTCTTACTTCTCCTTCACTCTGAGTACTTCCAATGGACTCCACAGGAACACACTTGACTTTCAAGAATATAAAGTGAATGGGATTTTCAGACTCTTCCGAGGAACCCAGTTCAGGAGATTCGTTAAATATAGCTGAAGCAAAACTTGCTTCATTTGCACACAAACATGGATGGTTTACACTCCCTCAGAAGGGCAGGAGACTTCCAAGTCGAGGATTCAGGAGTCTGTGCAAGGCACCATCCTGGTAGTTCTGAGCTGTCCGTGACACAGCCACCTACAGCCCCCAGGCACACTGAGAGCAGAACAAATGATGCTCAACAACCAAGAGCTCCCCAACATCTCCCTCCACAAACTGCATTCAGCATGACCCAGTATGCAAGTGCCCAAGTGAAATCCAAGCCCTGGGCTTCTCAATGGGATTTAACAGCCACGGACATTTTGGTGCTTTTGGTGTTGTATCTTAGCACCCAGTGTAGGGTAATTTACCTTCACAAATGTCTTCAAGCCATTATCATACCCCTCGCAGCAGGAACAAGTACAGAGCAATTAAGATCAAAATGCTCAAGATAGTCAATAAGCTTCTCTCGTGAACTCAGGAATTGATTTTTTTCTGAGCAGCAGAACATAGAAAGTGTCCAACAACTTTTAAGTAACCTTTTCAGGCTGCTCATGCACTTTTTTATATTTAATTAAATACAAAAACAAAGGCTGCAGAAACTCAAACCAGCCATCTCATCAACACAACAGCAGCCACCTTATAAAATTACAGAGTCCCATTTTTAACCTACA
>VZTI01003048.1:637397-652693 GCA_013397865.1 Struthidea cinerea | reverse complement strand
TATTATTTTATCTAGGTTATGCATATAACCCTCATACACTGCAGCTGAATGCCTCATGCCAGGCTTCTCAGCCAGCACAGCAGAACACAGCGCGGAATAAGCTCAGTGATTTCTTCACATTATAGCACATCCTTTCTGTAACAACAAAACTTTATAGCTTTGAAGGACAAAAAAGTTTCTTTTTGTTTATTTTTCAATGGATAGAGAAAAGTTTGAGTCTATTATCAATACACTGCTCTGCTGTAGCTTTTATCATTGGCAATGGATGAACTGAAGGTCCTTTGAAACTCAGCTATGTCTAAGAATTGCTGTCACAGTTGCACAGATCTTGGATTACTGTTAAATTGCAATTAAACAAAGGCAAAGTGAGCTGGCACTACTTCCAACATCATTTCAGTAAATGCTATTGCAAGTTTTTGTTCAAAGAGGATTACTCTCACTTCACTGGCAAAGCACTGCATATAATGCACATTCAGCAGCATAATACCATTTGAAAACTAGTATTTGAAATTATTTTCCTTTAAAAAGCAAACCTGGAAATCAGACTCAGAGAGCAAAGCCCCTACTTTAGCAGCAGGACCATTCACACGGAAAACAGCAGAAAGGTTCAAAGTCACCAATTACAAGGCAGCAGAGTTTCAAAAAAAGAATAAACAACCTCATAACCTCTGCTGCTAGAACAACAGCAGATTTCCTGAGCATTCCCATTAAAGTGCTTTCAGTTCAGAAATTAAATTGCTTTACGGCAGTGATTTTCTTCTGCATTCTGATATTACTTTATATTATTTGACATTAGTACAGCCTCACAGGCTGTAGGTCGGGGTTTTTTTCTCTCCTCACTGGGATATGGCCACCACATAGAGTTTATCAATCTTAAACACAAGGTCAAAATAATACAATCAAGTACCACCAGGCATATGAGCTCAGCAAAGACTTGGGCTCTGCTTAGCAGGGAAGGACCATCTGCTTCCCTGCCACAGGACTGGCATAGTCGAAGTTTATCTCCAATTTAAATTGTTATATTCTACACTTCCACACATCAACCAGAACAACTGGGTGCATGCACACACCCAAACTCCTCACCAAAGAAAAAACTGCAAACAGGCAGGAAAATCTTACCACTGGGGAGAGTAAGTGGGGTCCTGTTTTGAACTTCTAAACACTGCTGGCTTTGGCTAAAATAGCCAGCCAAACATGCAGAGGACACCCTCAACACTTCTTAAATGTATAATTTTCCTTCTGCTGTAACACACACACACACACACACACACTATGAATAATTTCTTTTCCACAAGATCTGTATCTCTATTTGCAGGCAGTCATTACTATTTTGCCATTTGCACTACCTAGCTGTAGCCCATACCCAAATGACCTAATAAGAAGAGACACACACATACGTCCACAAGACAGATCCCATTTCAAAAAACTCATTTCCAAAGTGCTGAAATAAACATTTATTCCAATGCATCCTCTGCCATCAGCTGTTTATATTTCAGTGCACCAAAGAATAAACTTGTAGGCAAGGAGAAAATAAAGAGCACAACACGCAGCAAACACTGAAGCACTCCAGAAACACACAGGCTCTACAGAGTTCATCAAGCACTGACACTGTACCTCTTCATTTCCTATCAAACATCGTCCATGAAGTCTTGTGATGAAGTCTCCTACAACCAAGGCTTCATCATTTCTACAGAATAAAATCCTGTATAAGTCAGGTCTCATGTCAGAATATGTATTTTAAATACTTATAGCTAGATTTGTCAAAACAAAATAATCAAAAATTTTTTGTGATTCCTTAATACTGATTCATTGATTTTCCTTCTATTTACTTTGCACCATTGAAGTTAAATGGCCCAGGCAGACAGTGTAACAAAAGGGTTAAGAAAACTATATTGCTTGAATAAAAAATAAAGATACAGTGAAGGCTAAAAACACATGGAAAAAAACCCCAAATACTGGTATAAAGAACCTCTAAAAATTGCTTCCTGAGCACACACACAGATGCCAATGTGCACACGCTGCACTCTGAATTCAGCTTTTACTAATTGCTGCACAGACTTCAACTCACCAAGAGCAACACAGTGCAGTGGTGCAGGGCTTGTGCTGAAAAGCAGCACCTGCTTTTTAGGTGGAATTCATTTTCAGAAATGCATGAGCTGCTCCTTTTACCACACTTCCACACGCTGCCAAGCGAGGGACTCCAGGGAAGGTCTCCAGACCCCCTTTCTCCTGCCAGGGCAGTAACCAGGAAGAATGTGCCTCTCCAGAAGATGCGCACAGCAGCCAAGTGCCACACCAGCACATCCCATCTCTTCCTCCAGGGTGGGAAAAACACCAGGCACACGCTCCAGCTCAGTACCTGGCTTTAAGATGTGTGCCCAAAACTCAGGAATTCCCAGGCACTTGGCAAGAGCCACAGAACCAGGTGTAAAAATGTGGTTTTTCATACCAAAACCCATTCATAATACCTGCACATTTATTTAAAAGTGATCTTGCTTTCAACCCAAGATTAACTATGCATGGCAGCAACAAAAACTCCAAATTGCCATACAGGCAGTTAGAAAGAATGACACGACCCTTTAAAGCAGTTGGAGCAGCCAGCTGAGTAAAACCATAGATCTAGTCAAGAGTTCTGTGATTCTGTTACCCTTTCCATTCCCATTTCTTTTCCCCTGTTGCCAGCTGTAGTCCCTCACTCTATTTTATCACATTGGAAAGTCTAATCTCTTTAGGATGAAAAATATATTTGCCCTGAACACAATATAATATGATTCACACAAGGGTCCCTGACACTGTTGCAGTGTTGATACAAAAAATAATCATAATTATATGAACCAATAAAAGACCTCATTGTAATATTATTTAAGCAAGGTCAATTGCCCGTGCAGGTTGTTCTTACCGGAGTTCACGTTACATCACTGGTCCCATCATCCTGACCTTCCCTGCTGTCATCCCCATCACAGTTCAATTAACAGAGGAGTCCTGCAGTGGCTTGATGAGCATCTGCTGCCTCTACCCGGCAGTAATTCAATAAGGATACGCCATAGGAAGAGATAATGAGAAGTCAGCCCAGTTGTTCTGTCTCCCTCCAGGAGAGCAGATGAGTTTGGTTTATGGGAAAGAGCGTGACCTATGAAAATTATCAGTTAATTTTATATTTCAGAGCTCCAACATGCAACTTAAAGTGTTGTCTGGTTTCTCTGCTGGTGCTGCCCACAAGGATCCAGAACAATTTTTCCTGGTGAGTCCCTGATTAACAACCCTTCCCACACCAAAAGGATTCACTTTTTTGAACTTTCTCTCTGCCAGTTCCACCAAAGGAATGGTTTCTATTCATGCATTCAGCAGTGGTTGGTCTGAATTAAAAAATTAAACACCTGAGCAGAGAAAACAGGCCAAAACTACTACCGAAGTAATTCAGGCAGAATGAAATTCACACACACATCAAACCTGGATGAAACACTTCCACAAAACCAAAATCTCCTACATTGCAGATACAGCCTGGATCTTCTCTCCCTGCCCCACAGAACACACTCCTCACTGGTGCCCAAATTTTGCTTCTCCCTCCATTTCCTTCTGCACCTTTCCAACAGAGACTTCCCTTAACTTCCACCTATCCTCTAATTCTCTACTGTTGCTTTAGGAACATTTATTCCATCAGTAAAAACTCAGAGCCACCTACGGTCCCTTCATCTCCTATTCCACTACTGGATGTCACAGGGACTGTGTCTGAGGGATATGGCTCTGTGTGGATTATTGCCTTGTGATTGCAGTGTCCTTACGAGTTTTGCAGCTTTATTTCAACAATCTTATTCACTGAAATAAGACATTAACTTGATTTCAGATGCAATTTTCTATTTTACGTCTCCTTAATATCATTAAGGCACAGATTTACTGAAGATGATAGGCATGAGAGGAGAAAACAGGAAGAATATTTCCTCCCTGAGTTCTGCAAGGTGATCAGTGAACCACAGTGAATTTACACAGCTGCCCATTCCCACAGCTCCACATTCACGGCTTCATTTCTCTCAAGATCAGCTTCATTTGAGCCACGTCCTTTCCCATCACACAATTATCTGCATTGCCCCAAAGACTGCCTGCCTGCTCTGACCACTCTTTCCTCTGAGTATAGTCATCAGGACAGCTCATTCCTCACTCGTAGGACAAGACAGGTTGGCATGTCCCTACTTCAGTCCAACCTTCTGCTCAAAGTAGGGCCAGACAGCTGAGAATCACACAAGTTACTCCACATTGTCCCCAGTTGTTTTAATGTTGCTTCTGCTCCCACCAGAGAGCTCAGCCTGCCAAGCCCACACAAACTGACATGAGATCTGAAGTTGTGGTTCACCTTGTCCAAGTCCCACAACCAGGACTTTCCCCCATCTCAATATCATTCTCTTTTCTCCATTCAGTTCTGCCATCTCTTTACTCACCAGTTTCATCACCTGCTGCACATCTGCTCCTGGGTACCTTGTCCTTGATCCTCAGATCCTTCCTACCCTTTGCCCCTAATTCTCTTCTATACTAAACTAGTTGATTTCTTCCAAAAGGCAACAGATGAAATTTTATTACATCTACCACCTTTTCTCAGCTCAGTTTCTTATCCCTTTTCTCACCCTACAGTATTTTGCTCCTTCTCCTAACTAGCCCTTTGTTCACTTGCATTTCCCTTCTATTTTCTGACTCTCTGGGGGTCATTTCTCCCACATATTCTCCTCTGTTGTTTTTTGCCTTTTTTTTTTTCCCCTTGGAGAAGCTTGGAGAGGAAACACTAGACACACTACATTATATCCAAAAGAGGATACTATAAGGATTTTAGAGTTACAAATAATCAGCATTTAAGAAATCCTGGAATTAAGGTTGCCTTGCAGGAATGTATTAAGATAGTCAGGTTTCACAATTACATCTATTTTTACCATATTACTAAAGTCTATAATAAAATGTAATTTAAATCTATCTTTGACTTCTTTTGCTTTTATCTATTCATCTCACTTGCTTTCAACCCTCTCTTAAAGCCTTACTCATACTTCTCTTTGAAACAGGCAGAAAGTACCTGTAAATCCAATAACTACAATTGCAGAAATTGTTATTTACTTCACTCTTAGCAGTTAGCATTAAAAAAAAAAAAATTATCTAAATATATTAGGTTAAATAACTCAAAATTTAATAACCACAGTATGGACTAGCTTCCATTTGGTTAAAGAGAGATTAGACATGGCCTATGCAACAAATGCTACCAGAGAAATTAGTCGTGGTCACTGGCTACTTCTGATTCAAAGTTGCATCTCAGCATTAATAGCAAAGCAAAACAGATATATAACATATATATAACAACACATATAGTCGGTCATACAGGGCACACCTGTAAGCTGCAAGCAAGGAATATAAAACACTGTTTCAGGAGAAGGATGGAAAACAACTCAAGTGCCAAGACAGGCATAGAGGGGTATTTTAGGAACACAGCAGTAGGAGGAGGCTGCCCAAATTCCTCAGTTCAACTCATCCATACTTAACTTGCATTTTGTCCACTGAAGTCTGGGATGGTTACAGTAGAAAACATACAAAACCACATTTGTCATACTAGCCAAGGTAAACTCATCAGACTTTTGCAGGTTAATATATTTCCCTGCTCATTTTTTCCACTTTCCCCGATCAGCTGAATTAATAAGTCAATTAATGCATAAATCCTTCTGTAAAAGCACACAGGTGGATGTTTACCAGACTTCAGCCTTCTTTTCCACATGTTTCAGAATTTAAATAAATATTGAGCCAACCTTCAGGAGAAATCAGTGCTGGCAGAAACCATCTTTGTGGGTTCACACTAAGAGAGATTAGCAGCTTCTGCAATGAAAAAGCTGTGCTTGAACCTGAATAAAATCTTCCTGCTAACTGAAAGTATTTAGGACTTCTTTTACAAATACTCTCATTATTAAAACCTGCGTCCATTCCCAGAGGCTTGTATTCCACATTATTTGAACTATTTTACATTCCTCCAGCATTTTCTTCCTTCAGAAAGATGGGATTCTGAACTAAATACAGGACTTGATGGCAGCAGTAATCCAATATATCTGATGACATAAAAAAAATCTAAAATTAAATTAGAACTTAAATGGTAGAAATAAATATATTGCAAGCCCTGGGCATTTCTTTAAAAAATGGCCTACCAGGCAATATTTGGCAGAGGCGGTACAAGAGCTGGGTCATAACTCTTTGGATATTTTTTTCTTTATGTGGTAAAACTAGCGGGGAACTGGGTTACTACTAGAGTTAAAACTCCATTTACTATGTAATTTTTACTCAGTACATGAGTCCTTTACTAAAGGACCGCAATTGCTTCGAGTTGTACAAAACAATCAATCTGTAGAAAGTGGAAAATGTCTCCTGTCCTACTTTGAAGAGTGGGATTTTGTCATGCCAGCAATTGTTTCATAGGATCATTCCAACTCTAAGATAAAGGAAAAAAAAACCAGAGAATTTTTGGTACTGTGGGAAGAATTTCCTCTGAATTACAGGAAAACACACATTTGCAAATACGCTTAAAATCATGGGCTCTGCTTTACCTCTATTTGTTAGTTTTCCCGCTAAACAAATTTAGCAGTGATTTGGATTTGGCATTAATGAATGCCGAAAGCAACTTGGCATTCCCTTGCCAAGGGCCTCCATAAACTGCAGTTCAGCAAAACAAGACAATCTTCTTATCGTGTGTAAGAGCTCAATTAAATCATCCTTTTAATGTAATCCTATTTAGTGGCTCTCACATTTTCTGTCCTGATGCTAGTGATGTTAATGGCTTAAAAAAACACAAGGAAAGCAAATATACAGAGGTGGAAGGGAAGGACAGAAGATAGGAAAATGCAGCTTCTGTTTCACTGAAGATCATCTGATGGGGATAAAAACAAAACAGCAAACCAGAACCAAAGAACCCCAAACTCAGAAGCATGGAAACAGCCTGCACAGAACATAAAATCCAACATTTTTCCTGGACCCCAATCCAATCTTTCAAACACAATACAAATCTGAGTCAAGAAAAACTGCTCCAATAAAAGACTTCCAAGCAATTTTCCAAAGTTTGCCTGCTTCCATCTGCAATACTTACTTAGAGGTCAACACCTCGCTAAAGAAATCAATGATTATTACAACAAACATTCAAAAAACCACACGAGAGGGCTCTAGAACAGCCCTGAAATGCACACAGCTCTTTATGCAGAAGCAACTAATCTCCCAGAGTACTATGTAAATTGGCTAAGCTTAAAAGTTGCATTTAAAATTATCCTCAATATCCATTACAAAAGAGAGGTACCTACCCACTGATAAATTAGCAATTGTAATAAGGGACTGTAAGGCTAAGGGTAAATTGATTGTTGTTCCTAATTTTCCCTTTATTTTAATCCAAAACTCTCCAAATTGCAAGAAATAAAAGTACAGGCAAGAGGGTGAGCAGAAAGCTTTTGACTGCATATAAAACATCTAAAAATAGTGCTTCAGTGTATTTCCATATGCTGGAAGCAGCAGTGAGTATCATCTATATAAATCTATTCCTAGCAGAGGTTTTCAGCAGCATCCAAGACTTGAGAATCAATTGTAAATTTGTATTTTAGATTAATCAATAAGAAAAAGCACAAGACACACTTTAAACAATATGCAGCATTTAGCAGGCAGATACAGCTATGCATCACCTCCTACAAAACAGATAGAGACATTATTACAAGCCATATATTTTTAATCTTAAGGAATTTATTTGGGAAGAACTTAAAAAACTGCTTTTAGAAATCCGCTTGACGAGGTCTCTAGTGATGTAAGACACTGCCAAGGCTGTGGGTGCAGAATGCACACAGGTGATCTGGCTGGTGCCACTGGCTCCGTGGGCAAGGCTGGAACCCACACACACACAAAAGGGAGGGCTTCCCGCAGCTCCCTGTGATGTTCCAACACCTCTAGCAGCTGAAGAGCTGCACTGGAATATCAATGCATACCCTACCTTCAGATGAACGAGCTGTCAGCACGAGGCAGAAAAAAGGCAGGTTCACAACTACATAGAACATACAGAAGCTGCAGATTCCTTTGCCAAGCCCACCTTGAGAGAAGGTCACCTCACCAAAGCCATGAGGACTCTCCAAGCTCAGATCAGTGCTGTCAGACTCGCTGAAGCAGCTGTCACTCTCAACACTTGATAGTCCACAAATCCCACAGGAATAAGTGACAGATGTCACATCTCCCAAGAGTGAAATGATGATAGCATGATGATGAACTGATGGCCAGCTCAGAGGTGTTTCTCTTCTTTGCTGGTGATGATTGATGTCTGGGGTATCAACAGGGGAACAGCACTTAATCCATGAGGGAACATCATACAGATACTGATAGACTATCCTATACCAACAAGAGAAAGAAAAAAGGAGTTTTTCTCCTCCTCTATTTCTGGATTAGGCCAATTACTATCAGATATTTGAATGATGACCCTGGGAAATGATTCCATCTCGAACAAAACTTGTACCAGCATCAGAACTAGGTTGAGCAAAACCATCTCATTCAAAGGCCAGTTTGTCAGATTGTTGAAGTGGTACACCAGGATCAGGGAACCACCAAGACCCCAAAACAGGACAGCAGCAGTTCTCCAGGCAAGGGAAGATCTTTGGGTCAGAGGCAGCAGGACTCTGAGCCTCTGTAAGGTACATCACTTGAGATGAAACCTCTCGAGGCCTCTCAGGGATAGAAGTGCCAGTAAACAGTCATGTACCAGCTCCACTAAATCTCCCAAACATTTACCTGCATAGTTTCGTTATCTCTTGGCAGCCTAACACAATCTTGCCATGCCATGTACACTCCACCAGCAAACAGTGAACCTTAACATTATGAGTGATTTGAGACAGGACAAATGCTTCCATTTTTGTGGTATTTCAGTGGACACTTTATGCACCCAAACTGATATACAGACACTGGAACACAGGGAAACCTCTGCTCATTTCCTCACTTCACACATTTGCTGTATTAAATATTGTTTATTAACGCAAAACAACTTGTAGAGAGAAATAAGTCAGAAGTACTGACTTTCCCTTTTTTCTCACATAGCATTTCTCATCAGACAGGAGTTGCTCTCAGAGCTAAAAATAAACATATTACTCTATGAAAACAGGTTAATTAGGAATGAAGCTGCAGAAGTATAATTCTTTCTGCTTTTGTACATATACACTTCTCTAAGCACCCTCATGCAAGTCTATACCTTAACAGCTCTCCAAACACACCCACCAGAATCTGCTCAACATCCATGCTTGTTTCCATTCTAACACAGAGAAGTGCCTGTAAATTCAAAATCCATTCAAAGGTTGTTTGCTACTGTTTAATTAACTTCTGAACAAATAGAGAGATACCTGTTTTCCTCCAAAATTTGTAATTTTACTTTCTCTAATAAATACTGCCACCGTCAAAGGAGATCACTGTGCACATCCAGTCTCACTTCCCACATTAAACAGACCAAAGACCCATCCTGAAAATACATGTATCCAGGCCATAACTTTTATGGAAGCTATGATACATACTTTAAATATGGATATCACCTTGCTTTGAAAGTGTTAAGAGTTGGGAAATAAGGAATTGTGTATTTATGTAAATTCTTCTTGCAGTTAAGCACCATTTACAGCTATAAATTTGAATTTTAAAGTACCAAATTAACAAACAAACAGGTATGTAAGCAGTGAACCCTGTCTCTTCTGTACCCTTCCATTCCAATACAGCAGTACAAGTCTGACTGATGGGAAAAAAAATTACTGGGGGGAAGAAAAAATCATTGCTTTTTAGCAATACACTCAAATGTGACCAGTGATTTCAGGTGCCCCTTACAGGACACAGCAAATGGGCTGGGATTGCAGAAAGCAGGTGATGAGAAGCTCCAGCAGCCAGACTCTTTTACAGGCACCTTAGAGAAATGAAAAAGAAATGTATCCAAAATTATTCACATTACATACACCATTGCAAGTTCTCTTCTGATTGCCTTAGGGGGGTTAGAACAGCAGCCTGTGAAAAATAAGCGTCCATCAGGCTCCTTGTGATTTCCAGACACGCTCAAAAAAGGGGTTATGCTTATACATAATCCTGACATGCCAAGTGTTATTTGGGGATTTAAAAAGACATTGTAAGGATCCTAATAAAAGCTATTATATATTGCTATAGGATATAAAAAATAATAAGATAGATTAAAAATGTTTTTAAAAACCCAGCTTGTGCAAGAGTCTAAGCTTTTGTAAAGAAGTGACTCCCTTCTGAAAGGATCCAGTCCGAAAAGTCTGCACTAGAGGAAAGAGAGGCTGAAGAGAAAGGAGAAAAAACATCCAAAAAATTATGTCTAGACAAATCTGGTGCATACACTTCTTAATTAGTGTAGTATATATGAATTTTTCATGCCAAAAAATTCGATTTCTTTTAAAGAAGAAAATCAGTATGAACTTAAAGCTCTCTCTAAATCTTCCTTTAAAAGACTACAAGGAGCACTAGATAAACCCTGTATCAAAGGAATTTATGCCATTTGATATGAAGTATTACAATACTGGACCTGAGTCTGCCGTCACTGAACTCAAATGAAATTTGTTAGCAACTTAATCCACTTCAGAAAAAAAGCTCCTTGGCTAAAACTTTTTACTTTATTTCCAGAAGGAAAACTGCCTTTCTGCATAAAGCCCTGGACCATGTAATGTATGCAGATGAGCAGTCAAATACATAAAATACACTCATTAATGTACTTACTGAATGTGTTTATTAATAACCCCATTTCCCACAGCCTCTTAGAAACACCATAGCAAGAAAACACAAATATATTGCAGCAAAGGGCAAAGATGGAAGAAAAAAATCCATCAGAAACCAAGTTCACTCGTTTGTTTAGCATGACTCCTCAGTGCTTCAGTGCCTCAAACAGAAAAGTGGCCTCTTGTATCTCAAGCTTTGAAACAGGGTTTCTGTTGCAAAAGAAAATATTATCAAAATTATCAAAATTAAATCTGAACAGTGGCTACCCATTCTCCTTGCTAAAAGTTATGGTCTCATTTTAAAAGCAATTAACTCCAGTATGATCCCATCAGAGAGAAAAATGTAAATCTCTATTTCCTTTATGGCTTTACCTAATTAAGAAGGTGTCTCATGGATGTACTGAACCCTGGATTTGTATGGATGCTCCCTAGACGCTTCCCTCCAGTTTCCAACACAACCTCAGCTGTTTCATCAGCTCACCAATGCTTCCAAGTCCTTCTCGCATCCCCCGCTCCACACAGGTAGCAGCAATAGATGGGATGCCCACCACACATGGAACGCTCACCACACACGGGATGCTGCAGCCTTCCCACCCGTGGGAGCACTCAGTCTGTGTCTGCTCCAGGCAGACCCCAGCTCCCATTCCACACACAGAAATGTCACTGCCTTGGACACGCCTATCACCATGAAATCTGGTTCAGACCATGCAGCAGAACCAAGGCACGCACAGTCCAAGCTAAAAATAAAATTTAATAATACATTACACACAAGCTCATAATCAATTAGCATATATAATTTGGCAACACATTCTATATTATTTGATACGAAATTGATTGTCTGCAACTGGCATGGTACAAGACCTACAATTAAAATTAATCACTCCTACTACAACAGGAAAAAAATTCCTCCATAAATATTCCTCTTACAGTGCACCACTACTTTGTTTCTTTTCCTTAAGGACCAGATCTATACATTGTGCTACTATATCAGAATCTCCTTTATCTCAGAAGAGGAAGTTTTGTCTTTCATGGTGGCAACATAAAATCTGCAGACATCACCTTGAATGCATCCTTAGGGATGCTCAGAAACCCAACAGAAAATTAAAAGCACCTCAACACATCTTAATGCTTTAAAAGACCACAGTGTGGGGAGAGGGGGGAAATCACCTGATGTTTTGCATTAAAACATCCAGCACAAAACTGCAACACAGGACTATGGCAATGAACCCTGAGTGAGCATCCAGGCCAAGGTCCAGAGCCCCACAGAGCCACATGGGTGCAGATGAAGTAACATCCACTTCTGGATCTGCTGGTGCAGGTAAAGCTCGGCAGAGAAAAACCAAACCTGGGTACTGCTGAGGTACTGAGGGAGGCAGCAGCAGAGCCCCATCCTTGGACACCTGCAGTTATGGGATGGATGGTGGAGCTCCCCAAGCTGTCACGTGGATGCCCTGGAGCCTCCTCGCTAATGGGACTGCACACATCCTGCTGCCACCCCAGAGCAGGAGCTCCATGCGTGAGCCAAACCAAGGTTTTGTCTCCACCAGCCCCGACTGTCACTCCTGGAGTGCCCAAGGACAAGCTGCTCTGCAGCTGCTCTCCCACACAGCCACACCAAATCGCTTTCCCTTTCTCCCCACAGAAGTTAAGCAGCACACAGAAGATTGAATCATAAGGGTAGACAAACAATGCATCACACACCACAGCGCTGGGAAATCTTCCTGTCTTTTGAAAGAAACTTACTGCTGAAGCCTTAATTTGAGGGAATTGAAAGCCTCATAACAATTTACATTGGATTAAGGTTCCTGCCCAGTTAAATGCCAATACTGACAGTCCTAGATGAGTTCCCATCTTATGAACAACCATCAGCCACATGCTTACAGGCAACATGCCAGAGCACACTGCACTTTATCTGCCTTCCCTCACTGCAGACTATGTTCCTCAGGGGATGCAAAATCTCACAATCCAACTACACCAGCTGAGAACTACACTAAGTATTTCAAGCACCTCCAGTAGCTGATGGGCACCTCCACTCCTCTCAAAGTCTACAAGCACACCAGTTACTTCAACTTGGGGGTGACATGCACAGGAAAAATTAGCATCTCTCTGGACTCATTCTTGAGATGTCCAGCTAAGCCACTGGCCACCTTCCCACCAGCCAGTCCAACCAGTTGCTGGAAGGCCACTGGCTCACATCAGCTGGAGCAGGCGTCCTTCAGTCTCGTCCATCCTCCCAAGTTCATGGAAATGTTCTTCCAACTTTTGAGAGGCCATAACCCTGGTGTGAGATGGCATTCTCCGTGAAGGAAGAGACCCCCTGCTCCCTGAGCAATGAGCCATCCTTTGCAGCAGGATCTGCCCATCACCACTCCATCAGCAGCCTCAGGCAGGGAACGAGGTGTCAGGCTGACACTAGAAAAGGTTTCGTGCTTAATGGTCACATTTGAAATGTGTCACAAAGGAAAAATATCAAAGTGTACCTGAAATTTCAGTCCATCTTTAGCTGCCGATTCCTTTCACAGCATCTTGGAGCTACCAGCTGCGAAGATGAATTCAGCAGCGCTTCTGCCCTGCAGAGTTCCATTACCAAACCAATCCCTTCCCACCACCGTCCTGTCCTGCACCATGTCTGAGCTGGACACCAGGACATGGGGTAGTGTCGGGGCTGGGCAGCTGATGCTTCTTTCCTGGGGATGGAGCTGCTCAGAACAGTTCTGGCTTTTATCTCCACTGCCTCTCTCCGATCAAAGCAAGGCTCTTCATCCTCACCTGAGCCTGCTGCCGAGACAGCTGTGCCGATTAGGAACACCTCCCATCCCCCGTTCGCAGAGCTGGATTACACAAATGCAAATGTTACACGAGAACAGCCTCTTCTCAAACAGCCTCTTCTCACGCACTCTCACAAACGTAGGTATCTCTCCTTTCCCTTCTAGCCCTCTTAATTTCCATTTCATTTTTAATTTGCATACTCCTTCCAGCCTGGTTTTAGCCCATTTACCACACTACAAATGATTTATAAAGCTTAACAGCAATCATGTATCATTGTCGACATACATATGTTTGACTAGACTCCCAGCACAGAGCTTGTTTTAGCTACTCAAAAACTATTTGCTATGTAACAACACAGATGATTCACTTGATACCAGTGTTTCTGATAATGTATTTTCTGCACTGAGAGCAAGGAACCGCAAAACAAATCTGAAGAAAGATCTGGCCACTTTCAGTGATAATGCACTGCTTCTTCTTGCAGAAGCCCTGATGCATTTCATGTCCAATCTCTGTGACACCTCTCAGATGTTCTGTCTGAGAAAGCCCTGATGGGCAGAACCTGTGCGCAAGAGTTCTCACTGTGTTCTCCTTTCTGTAACTAAGCAATGTAGACCATCTAAATGGGCACGGCCAAACTATGACACAAGTTTGCCAAAAACAATCAGTTAGTCCTTGAGGAGACTCGGGCTGCTCCTGGGATAAAATTCCACTCCTGAAAATCAGCATCGCTGGGGAACATATTCATTTGTCTGAGTTGTGTTACATCCTGAAGCCTTAACGTTTCTCATTTCAAGTTATCAGAGCTGTGGAGAGCCCACGAAACATCAAGAGCCATCACCTGCACTCCTGCAATTCACATGTGTTATCACCTATCACTCCTCAGCATGGAGCAACCATCTCCTGTGACCTTGAAGTTACCTCTTCCTCCTGAGAGACACAGAGCATCATTTTCATAAAGTGGTGGCAACTTCTGGAACCCCAAATCATATTGATTTTTTCATGTCTGTCTTCATACATCTGTAATCCCCAATGACTCCAACATCAGTATCAGACAGCACAAGCATTCATCTTTCAGTCTGCTGTCGAGTGAAACGCCAGCAGCTGACAGCCCCTGCTTCCATGGGCATCTATCTGCAGTGTAACACTGCTAAATAGAATCTGATTCTGCAGCTGTCTCAGTTGGCATTTTTATTTTATTTCGACACCTTTTTTCATTACTTTATTGGTTTAAAAATACTGGTGACTACCAACGACATGTTTGAACTCACACTTCTCTGCAAAGTCCTTAAGTCCATCTCTGAAACCATGTCATACTGCTGGATGTTCCTGTGTTGGCTGCACCCGGGGATCAGAAGCATTTTTGTCCCTACAACCTCCTGGTTAGCTACAGTATAACCCAAGCTGTCTGGGGGAAATGAGAGCAATACTACGAAATGTGGACAAAACTTTCCCAGCCTTTTCATTTGCTTAAGGGTACCAGTCCCTCCAGTATCATTACCAGGGCTCTTGGCAATACTGGACCTGCATTTCTCACATCTGCAAAAGCACCAACAACCTCTGCAGTCACTGAGCATCTGCGGCAGCACAGAACATTTAAGGCTTTTCCTCTTCTTGTTCTGGGCCCTTTAATGACAATCCTGACACACACAACACAGACACTGATAACAAGAACTTGGTACGTCTATGCTCTCCTATTTTTGGCAGTCTCTTTCTAAAGTACAGGTCTACCAGCCACCATTCCTTTCCCTGCCATGGCTCATATTTACTTTCTCCAAACTTCCTGATCTAAAAAAA
>VZTI01003048.1:602785-637356 GCA_013397865.1 Struthidea cinerea | reverse complement strand
AAAAAAACCAACCAAAACAAAAAAAATCCCCTGTATTTAATACAGACTGAAGAACCAGCTGCTTGCACAGTCATGGACAGGAGCAGTTTGCATACCAGAGCTTGGGAAGCACTTTTCAAGGAGACTCCATCTGCAGTAACTAACTCATTTAGAGCTCTAAAGCAGCTTCTTCCTTCACAGGAATGTAGGGAAGTGCTTGTTTCACGGAGTCTGAAATTCAGCCTGATGGGCTTACTGCCAGTTTTTGTTCAACGTGCATAACACACCACTGGTGGCCATGGTGCGGTTTTAGGTGTGCATCACCCCTGATTTATGAGATAGGATGTGGCTCTAACACCCAGTTCCTCAGCCCAACCACACACAGCACCTCTACTCCAGGATGGAGAGGAGGAGGGCCAGGAGGAAGGACATACCTTTCTCACCTCTTAGCCCACAGCTCAAAACCTTCTCTTAAGCAAAACCAGTTCTTTTTACACAGGTTTGACAGCAGCAGCCTGAAGGCAAGGTATCCATAATCCACCATGCTCAGATCCGTGTTTCAGTGCCCAGCCAACACACAGACCCACCCATCATCTGGGCTTCCCAGAGCTGCCACGAGTGCTGGGACACTGCTCCACGATTCCACGGAGCTTACGTAAAAACTGATTCAGCAGAAGCACAGATATCTATGTTTGTGCTGTCTATAAAAGATAAGCTGAATGATTTCTGATGACCATCTGTTAGGAATGGCTATTTAACATTCCCACTTCAACTGTTATTTCCATCCATTATTTACCAGACCCTGAGCTGTATTTGCCAATGTTTAGAAACATTATTTAAATTACAATACAGCATCACAACCACTACTTTACAATGTGGCATTTTGTAACGTGCAGATGTGATAGGAGAAGAAAAATTCAAGCTTAAAAGCTATTTTGTACTGAGGTACAGCATTAAGCTTCTGACTCGGGGAGTAGAGACTGACAAGCACATGGGTGAACAACCATTTCCAAAGGGATAAGAAACTGACCAGCATCCTAACAGCACAGGGCAAAATCAAATTCCAACATCCTTCTCTTTTTTTTTTTTTTTCTCATTTGTTGGCTCTCATCTAATATTCCTCAAAATCCCATTCATAAAGGTTTAAATTTTGCTGCACTGCTTCTTTTTTGTCTCAATATATGTATTACAGCTTGCTTGGTATCTTCTACTCTCTTTCTTCCCATTTTCTTTGTAAAAATATTAGCAAATTTTCCAGGAAGAGGAATAACTGTCAGAACTGGAGTGTAATCCAACATATTCCCACCTATTAGGATTAAACTATGTTTGACCCCCATGTGGTGGGCTTGATGTGGTTAAGATTAATGAGACAATTATTTCTAGCCGAGGTACAAGGCCCCCAATTGTTTCACTATTTCAGTACTAACCACCACACTCCTCCTGCAGAGTTTGATACCCACAAAATAATTGTGAGCAATTTTTCAGGAAGACATCATGAGTATTAGGCTTATTAAAAAAAAAAAAATACAAAAAATCACTGAGACGAAAAGGAAATGGGATAAGTTAGAGCCACTGGCCCTAAAGCTTTTCATTTAACAAACTTATGTTCCCACAAGATATTGTGCAGTACAGCACCATCAATTGCTGCTGCTCAGCTGCCCTCCCCCAGGGATCTGGGCTTACAGCTCCAAACACCGGCACATTAAGGCACAGACAGTCCCCAAGGATCCTCACAGGGAAGAGAAAACCCACAGGCATAGACAGGCTTCTACACAATGAGCTCTTCCAAGGTGTGTAGGTCTCTATTCCTACAGACTTCTCACAGCACAGTTTGGTATTTGTTAATATTGAATACAGACGTGGCTATTTTAGAGCACAGAAGCACACAGTGAGGGACCAGGTGAAGCTCTGCTCCACCACTCTTGAGCAAAGCCTAACAACCAGTTAAGGAGCTGTGTACGTGCTGTGACACCTGTGCTCAGCAGAACAGGGAATGCAAGACTCCCGACAGAGCCCAGCTGGAGGAATTCAGCCACTTACTTAAGGACAAACCAGTTTTCTAAAGCATTTCAAAGCAGGGACAGTGGCAAGTTCCTCTGAGTAATGTGTGTCTAGAAAACTTCATGTGCAACATCTACCTATGCAATAAAGGGTTCATACCATGCCAAAACCTTGTGCCACTGTGTTCCTTAGGAGTTGTTTAAGGGGCAGGACTTCTGGTCTACAAAGACACCTGAAAGAAAGTGGAGATATACTGTGGCTGCTGAAAAGCTTTGGTAGAGAAATCTTTCAGCTTTCTGCAGCGTTCTGTGAGAACTTTGCAGTTCTCACAGAAGCTATGAAAAACACTGCTATGGGTTTTTGTAAACTAACTCCTTATCTTGCACCTGGGTTTGTTATGCAAGATTGTTATGGTTCTAGCTTTCTGATATTTTAGAATAAGCGTCTTACAGCTCGACCAATCCCCTCAAGGGGTGGACGGCCGAGCACCCAACTGTCTTACGCCATTCAACACACTCTTTGCGAACCATGTTATAAAATGATGATTTAACTAATTAATACAGATCAGAACTGCTTTCTTCCTGAATTTGGATCGTGTCGTTTCTCGCCGTTCTTGGTACTTTACAGCGACAATACACAACTTTGGAATCTCCACATCCTAAAAACCCAGAGCGTCATCTCACTTTAAGAGCTGGTACAAATTTATACTGAAAAAATCTTTTAAGTTCTCAATATATAAGCTTATATAAGATGGACTTTAAAGCAGCAGCTTTTATAATACACAGTTCAGTTCACCAGAGGTAATCAGTAGACATTTTTAACAAAGTTCATTATAAACCCCTTTAAACATGAACTGCATTTGAACTTCCATATCTTATATGGCAATGATTCGCTTCAGTTATTCTCTTAATCCAAATAAAGAAAATGGACCAGCCATAAGGACCTCCAAACCAGGTAATCAGAGCAAATGCTTTAAATTGAAATAGAGCTGCAGAAGTCAAACTTTAGGCTTTGGTCTGATTTGAGGAAGTTAGTTTTGCCGCTTTGTTCAATTTTAGCCGGAAATGTAAAACGCAGAAGCATGACTTTCTCTAGTTCTGGTCCCCAGCCCTGGAGCTGGCTGTCTGAGCTTCACTGATGGACATCACCAGCCCAGGAGCAGGACTGCCACATCACAGGAGCAAGTGCCTCCAGAGGAATGGGTCGTTCCACCTCCCCAACCATGCCTGCACTCACCTTCTGCTCAGTTCACCAACAAAAGCACTCGTGGGAGATGCTGCACACCTGGCATGAGACACACAGCAGAGGCAAAGGACCACCTCCCCAGGATGAGCCAGACACACAGGTACAGCATCACCAGCTGCTGCACAGGGGCTCCCCTGGCCCTCTTTTATTTTTATGGCAAGGGAAAAGCAGCTTAGTGTCCTACAAACCTCTGCCACGTTCGCCAGAGCACAAGTGTGATAAAAATGACAGAGCTGCTCTTGGGGAAAAAGATTCAGAGAAGCCACACACTGCTAAAGGCTTCTGGGCATTACTGTGTGGGAGAGGGAATACAGATCAAATTCAACAAACCCACACCATCCCTCACAATCTTCTCCCCTGATTTTGGGAGGAGAGGCCTCAGTTCCCTATAAACCAGCAATCAGAGCAAATATCACCTTTCCCAACTACAAGAACTGCTGCATTCTGGAAAGGTTTTGCTGTCACCTTCAACAAGAGCAGGATCAATCCTATGAGATGCAAATTCCCTGGCTGAGTGGTAACCACAAGGTGACATTCCCTAACTGAAGCTGCACAAAGCACTTTGCAGTAATCAAACTGTGGAAGTGAATAAAAATACATTCAAAAGTTAACAACTTTTTCCTTTTACATCAGCAGTCTTCAGAAATGCTATGATTATTTTTTTAACATTAAAAGCCAATCAGAGAGATATTACAAGAACATACTTGGAGTTTAGTTATGAAATTTCTTTGAGGGAAAGAGTTAGAGACTTTAATATGAATTTATCTCTTACTTTTAGCATTGAATTCAAGATTCAATCAAACAGAAAATAAAATGCAAGCTTCCTATTACCTCCACAGAGCCTTTAGTTAAAAGAAACAATCTTTAACATTTAACAGAATATAAAACCAGCCAAGCTGGAAACACACACACCTTGCCGGTGCTCCAGCAAGTGGTAGCTTCCCTCAGTAAGCACAGTAATGACACATTAGTGAGGTCTCTGTGCCCACCACCAAGTATGTGGCAAGTTAATGAGACTCTGCTGGGGGTTCAGCCTGTGGCTGCAGCACAGCCTCCGTGTGCGAGACGTGGCTGATGCTGAGCTTGGCACCTTACCCTTTACTGCAGAAACATCCATCAGGGAAAGGGAAGCGAAGATGTATAAAAACTTCCCACAGCCACCTTTAGCTATCAGGAACAAGGGAGAAGACACTACATCAGAGTTACTAATCAATTCTGCAGAATTGATATTTAATCAGTCGGGAAGTGATTGCATTCGGTGCAACTGGGAGACCGAAGCCTGCCTATAAATGATTTTGTCAACAACAAGGAAGAATCTTTAGGAAAATTTCTTAAATTTTATCCCCTTGCTTAGACTAACCAAAAGAATGCATTTATATGTTCTTTCGGACTGAAGGCAGAGGAGGAAGGGGAACCAACCAGCACAACACGAAACACAGTGAGCAGAGGTGGGATGGCATGGACTGCACAGGGGCAGCAGCACAGCTTCACAGCCCGCGGTCCTGAGCTCCTGGCAGTCACCCCCAGAGCAACCAACAACTGCAATTAAAATTTCTGTATCAATGAAAACTTAAACGTATTTGCATCTATTCATACCTGTTATCTGCAAAATCTCTTGCAAGTGTTTAACTTACTGCCCTGTTTATAACACGGCTTAATTAGGCCCCAAGGGTGACTTTTAATCTAATTTACACCAAATAAATCCTAAATTACCAGCATACACTCAGATATACTCCAGAGTAAACAACGTAAGAAGTTACACAAAATGCCTAACACAAACATTTTTGTTTCCTGGGTTTGTAGTTGCCAAAATCTTCTATAAATTCCTCTCAAGCAAAGTTTTAAAACATTTTTTTCTCTACAGACTCGATTCACCGCTTTGCAGTGCAGTCTGTAACCTGCTGGTTTAACCTACAAAAACTGCAGGTACAGGGCACTGCTGCTCTACAATCACAGAACTACTGACAAGAGGGAAGAATTAATCCACGCTGAGTGCCATACTGCTGCTGACAGACTGCTAATGGTTTAGTTGGCTTAGGTTAAAGTTTGTGTAGCTGTTTCTGTGACTGAGTGCAGGTGAACCAGTGCTGTCCCCCAGGACATCTCCAACACAGCCACTGCTCAGGTGCACAGGGCAGGGGCTTCCTCCTGGTGAGGGTTCATTCAAGAAATCAGCTCTTGCCTGATATGAGCTCACTTTAGGAATGATTCCCGGCTGCAAGTGGGATCAGAGCCCTGCCTTCTCTCTGTTTGCATTTTGCTTGGGGCAGATAAATGCAGGGGACACACAGGGAACCACAAGCTCCCTTCATCCCTACTGTGCTTCCCCGTGACGTGCTGGCAAACTAAAGCCTCCTCCAGTGCTGCTGCCAGCAGCAGTGCCTATCACCTGGAAAGGCAGGAGAAGGTGTCTGACATATTCTTTTCCTGGGCCCCAGAGAAATGCATTATCTGCCCAATAAACCTGGTTATCTATTGAACAGACAAGCCAGAGTCCTGCGAGCCTCTTCAAAATCAGGTTGGGTACATCCCGACAATTGTATTACAGAACGCTGCCCGATTCATCTTTTTATTCAAAACCACTCTTTACAGAAGACAAATGAAAAGCTGAAACAACAGAATCCCTCATTGCTCCCAGCATTCTTCATTGCTAGCAAAACTGTTCCGGTAACAGTGGAAGACAAATGAGATTATTTCAAGGCTGCAGGCATAAATTATGAATATAAATGCTACGGAACAAGTTCCTTCACGCTGCCCCTTCTCACACACGGTCAGGGAAGCAAAATGTGTGCAGAGAGATGAACAGGATAAAGCCAAACAGCATTTTAAGTCTTGCCTTCAGCAACTAACACCTGGTGCATATATATATATATATGGGTGTATTTCTATATTATCGTATTATTTTATTTATTTTTAAGATTGTGCCTGGGCAAAACCCCTGCTTTCAAATTTTTCCTCATTTCTCAGCATCTGGGCAATTAAAATTAAAGCAGAGGTTCACTTAACAGCACTATAGCCCTGGAGTCCCTCATTTTTTAAAAAGTTTGCTCTGTAAAGGCTGAAACACACAGTGCTCTGAGGTTTTTTCCCATTATCGTTTTTCAAAGCTTGGCTCTGGGTTTGGTTTGGAGGGGTTTATTTCTCTTTAATTTCTATGCTAAAGTGCTGAGAGGTACAATAAGGATAGGTGCACGCTGTTAATATTGCTACTTCTCTGTGGATTTATTTGAAAAACAGTAGAAAGGCTAAAATGAGTAAAGACTGTAGTTTTCCTCTTCATTAAACTTCTCCTCATCCATGCATAAACACCTAATTCTCCACTGAGCTTCCCAGAGTATTAAAGTCATTTGAGAAAAACGCAGACAGCATCTTACTGACATTTTGTTTTACAAAAACAGTCACAGCCCTGCAGCAGGATGGCAGCAGCAACAGGCACTGCCACCACCCTGCTTGGAAAGGAAGGTTATCCAGCTGACAACCAGGCTGGAAGTGCTCCGGCAGAGAAGACCAGACAACAGATGACCTTCTCCCAAGAAATCCAATCCCAGACTCATAGAAGGGTCTGGGTTGGAAGGGACCTTAAAGCTCATTTGTTCCAATCCCCTGCCATGGGCAGGGACACCTTCCTCTAGACCAAGTTGCTCCAAACCTCATCCAACCTGGCCTTGAACATTTCCAGGGATGGCACAGCTTCTCTGGGCAATGTCTTCCAGGGACCTTTGTCCTGTCACTCCAGGCCCTTGTCCCAAGTCTCTCTCCAGCTCTCTTGGAGCCCCTTTAGGCACTGGAAGGTGCTTTAAGGTCTCCCTGGAGCCTTTTCTTCTCCAGGCTGAAAAGTCCCAGCTCTTCCAGCCTGTTTCCACAGCAGAGGTGCCCAAGGATTCATAGCAGCTTTGTGGTCTCCTGTTGACTTGCTCATTGTCCTTGGACTCGCTCCATAACCCTTGCACTCCCTCCAGGGAAAAGCAGCAGGGCAAGGAAGTTAATGAACCCTTGTTAGGACAGCACACCCAGCCCTTTGGTAGGGCAGCTCCTGAATACTGAGCACACAGGGAGAAGGCTCAGTATTTGTGCTGGAGAAGGCACAAAACACTCCAGTGAGCACAAGGACACCGAGCCAAGGCACCGGGACAGAAATGTACACACAGCACTGAGGCTCCCCAGAGCTACCTCACGAACCCATCCCAGGGGATGTCCTACTGCAGGAGGGGCTCCAAAAAATAAATTGTTTTATGGTTGCCAGTGCTTAAGTATAAGCTTCCACAGTTTGGTTTTTTTTTCACTTCCACAGACTTGCAGTCAAGTTTTCCTCTTTCACAGATGAACAGCAAAATCATGGCAATTATAAAGTTGTTTTAAAGTTGTAGCTCACTTTGGAACCCACACGCTACTTTGATTCTGACAACCATGGTAATCACAACTTTCTGCACTTAAAATGTATCCCTGGATTTAACACTGTATCTAGAAAAATAAAGCAATAGTTTAGAGTTAGGTTTAATCCATCAGCCCTTTAGTTCAAGGCTGGGTGAACAAAATAATGAACATGTGGTTATGGAAAAAACAATGCACTGAATGATTATGGATTGGAACCTGAAAAATGCAGTACTTTCAATAAAATATTACTTCTTAAAATCTATCAGTTGCATTGATTATACAATCTTACAGCATTTTTTCCTACTTAAATATTAAAAATCATATTAAAAAGTTGAGGCATTAGTTATGGATGTTGATTGCTTTGTTCTAAAGTCAGCAACAGTTGCTCTGTTAAGTTTCTGCAGCCTCAGGAAACGTTTACCCATTTGACTTTCACCACGCCATTTGCACAGAAAATAACAACTGCCATAGAAACAAATCTAGAAAAATAAATTCTAAGAAATATTACATTTGAGAATTTTATATTTTATGCGACAGCTGGAGCACAACAATGTTTTGAATGGAAGCAGCAGTCAGTGCCTTTACCCAGATATTGTGCTCATGGAACCCAGCGTTTACTGAGATAAAAGGATTCCGGTGATTACGTTAAGCATGGACTATCATTAAGATAAACCAATAAAAGGCAATTAATGCCACAACATGCCACACGTGGTTTCTATAGAACATTTCTTTGATGGCTGCACACAAAGGTAAGCTGTTAGTTCTAGCAATTAGCAGTTTTCATGCTTTGTTAAGGTAATGGCACTAATCCAGAGAGAGAAAGGTAACTGATGAAGGAAGATCCCACCACGGCCATTAGCAATCCAGCCAACAAACTGCTGCTCTCCTAAGAAATCCACGGTAGCAGTGCACAATCCAAGGATGCTTTATCAGGTAAAATTTATGTATCAGCCATCATATATAAGATAATGAGGCCATCTCTACCATCCCACACCTCCTCCAGCTTCCAGTAACCACATGAACTACTCAACCTTTGCTGTCGTAGTTCATGGTATTACCCCAGCTAAAATAGCTTGCTAAAATCACGCCTCTGTAACTCTGAGTGGCCCATTTATCTAAATTTAATAATTTCAGTGCATGTTCTGTCACTGAAGTTTTGCTGTTGTTTTAGACCAAAAGCTAAAAGCAGTGAAAATCCAACAGTCTCCAACCCACACTGGGATCTGTATTTAAATCATGGGAGATCAACTTAGAATCACAAAATGGTTTGAGTTCAAAGGGGCCTTAAAGACCATCTCATTTCAAATTGCCTGCCATCAGCTGGGATACCTTCAAATAGACCAAGTTGCTCCAAGCCCCATCCAGCTTGGCCTTGAACACTTCCAGGATATCCACGGCTTCTCTAGGAAGCCTGTGCCAGGGCCTCACCACCCTCACAGAGAAGAATTTCTTCCCAATATCCCATCTAACCCTGCCCTCTGCCAGTGTGAAGCCATTCCCCCTTGTCCTATCATGGCATGCCCTTGTCCAAAGTTCCTCTCCAGCTCTCTAGGAGCTCCTTCAGGTACTGGAAACAGCTCCAAAGTCTTCCCAGAGCCTGAGGATTGGTCATTAACCTTCTTCCCAGCAGTTCAGCACTGGCTCAGCACAGCTGCTATATGAGATGTTAACAGTCACGGTATCTTTGCTAAAGGTTAATCACATCAATTCCTTTTTCCTAAAGCAGAGATAAAGATCTATAGGACTGCTCATTGCTCCTCTCTCAAAACAGAGGGGAGATTGCTGAGAAAAATCTTCAGTTAATCACCTGGAGGAATGAAAAAGCAGAGAATTTTACATTATTAATGAAAATCCAGGCAATTAGATAAGTAATAGCTTCCTTCCACCGCACAATACAGTTAAAGCTGCTTCTAAGGCTTCCTGACGGACCACATTTCAAGCCAAATTAAAGCAGCTTTCCCAGTTATAAGTCTTGTCTTATGCACTCGGGAGCTGCAGAGTTCGTCTGTGACTGTCATTAAAAGTGAACTGGAGTGGTTTATTTCATCCTCCAACTTTTTAATGTTCTGGTGGATTATGAAGGTTATCCTTCTCACATATATTTTACATCAAAAACAGGAGAGAGATGCATCTCACCACAGCTCCTTATTCAAAATACTCAACTGAATCCCCAAATATTAATCCAAGTCCTAGATCTGAATGAAGACAAGAAGGGTTGATATGAATGCAGGCATCCCTCAGCCTAAGTAAATCTAAATCTCCACCCCCATCCTACCAGCTACAGACTCTCTGGTGAATTACCAGAAATTCTGCTGGGAACATGAAAAAATTATTGAAGAACTTCAATCAAGCCCAGAATATTTCATTAAGCTGTCTCAGTTGCAATTAGAGTTTTCAGATAAAAAAGTATTTTGCATAAGGATGTTGGAAAAAGTTTTAGACATTCAAAAGATGGGATGTGTCCCTATGGGTGTACATATGCAATTCAGAAACCGGGAGGAAAGATTCATCTGTTGTAAAGTCAGAGGAAGAACTGAAACTCACTCTGCGGTACAAACAGTCTTCACAAAGTGAAATATCTCTTCACATAGTATTATGAAAATAAATATGAATTTTGGGTAGCCTTTCCCACTCAGTGGACTTCGGTTTCCCACAGGAGGAATGAGCACAAGTTTCAGTTTGCTGTGTTCAACAATTCCTCTTCTATCTGGTACACTACAGTCTTCACTGAATATTCCTGGGTCTGTGCTATGCAGCCTTGTTCATTTGTGCCAAAATTTAAGATAATTTCAAATATAAAAACAATTATGAGACACACACTGATAATATTCAGGGGAAATACATCATGCCTGGTGGAAAAAAAAAAAACTAACAAAAAAGAGTGTGCAAATCCTGTACGTGAAGTGCACTCTAACTCACTGGTCTTTAACAAAAAGCATTTTATGTAGTTCTGATACTCTTTGCTCAGAAATGACCAACAAACAGAATAATGAAACTACTAAATGTCAGGATGTGACATACTGGCAGAATTTATAGCATGCTAGCACACCTGCACAGCATCATGTTCGTTTTTAGTAAGTCTTGCTGCTTTTCACAATAACTCACACTTATTAAAAGATGTAGCTTTCCGACATCCCAATTAAATCAGGAATTCTTTTTAGATTTCATTAACTCAACAACAACGCATATTGCAATAGTAATAAACAACAGTTCCACTTTTGGGAAAAAAACAGCTAATACATTCAAGGAACATAACAAAGGAAGAACTGCCTCCATCACTGAGCTCAGCCCCACAGCCACAGAAAGGTGTGGTGGAAGTTTAAACCTACAGTTGAACACCTCTGCGTGTCTCCTCAAGCACCACCAGCAACTTCAAACACCCAGCAGCAAACCAAGCCCAGAGTAAAACACGGTAGTCAGGACAGCAGAGTGAAACAGAAATACACAACAGATCATGGGCCCCACCATCCTTTAGGTCAAACACCCAGATGATCCAGGAACACGCATGACCCCATGTGCTACAGAAGAAAGCCAAAAAATCTCATCTTTGCTCAAGATGAGCATGCTTTCCATTCCTTAAGTCTCATAATCCAATTAACCCAAGCCTAGAGACACCAGCACACATCTGCTGTGACCTAACTTTAATACACTGCAGACAACATAACCAAACCCCACAAAAATCCATATACTCAAAGTTATATGCCAAAGAGTGAAACTCCCCTGGGTACAGCAGCAGAGAGAGAGAGAGAGATTTCCGATACAAAATTTCCCAGACTGAGACGCCATTCCAGGACATCTCTCATAATTGTTTAAACCCTCAGTTTCCAGGCTAAAATAACTTTTGACAAATGTGTGCCCAGGTCAGCTGTTGTCACATCACTCATCTTGAGATGTGGAGCTGATCTTTCCTTCACCCTATCAGTTATTTATGGAGGGGCAGGAGACAGGATGGAAGAGGAAGGATAAGCAAACAGGACAGAACCATCACATCACCTCTCACGATGTCTGGAATGACACATACACAACATATTCCCAACACACACATTCCTCAAAGCATCTTAGGAACAACTGCAAAGGTTCAAAATAAAGTTTTTGTCCCTGCCCACAACAGGAGGGTTGGACCCAGGTGGTCTTTAAGGTCCCTTCCAACCCAAACCATTCTGTGATTCTGTGATTACTGGGACACAGAACTTAAGCTCGAGAATACAACCCCAAACCCCGAGGCATTGGACCAACCGATAACACAACACAGCCTCACACCACATGTACATTTTGATTTTCCTGAGGCTTTGTGGACCTACGACAATTTCACAGGTGTAATCCAACACTTCCACATCTAAAAAACCCTGCCTTGGCATCCTTTACAGTGCAGTCACCTGTTCTGAACTAAATCTATGGAGTGTTCAAAACAGACCTGAGTGTTTTGTCCGATACATCCCTTTTACTTTTACACTTTCTCCTCAGCATGCGAGGACTACTTCACACACTGTGAAAGAGCATCTTCACTTCTTCTGGTAACTATCTGCTTTAAAGCTGTCTGTAAAACTGACAAAGATTCTATCACCCTGAACCATTTCAATTTGCATGGGTTTAATGCCAATTTCATACAGACTTATCACACAGAAGCAGCATTTCTTTCTTTCCTCCATGTGTTCTACTGACTTTCCAAACTTCCAGGACTCCTTCTTCAGAAAACAGAAGTCAGAAACAGGTCCTCAGTGCACTTATATATAAAATGGCTCAGAAGAGCCTGGTATAGCCACGTGATTATCAAGGGCCCTTTCCCTGGACCAGCAGTGGTGGGAAACACACTAAAAGTATTTCTATTTAAGTCTCTTCCTTCCTTCCAATTTGTTTAGCAACAGGTCACTTAACTGCCCAAAAACAGTCTTTAAGTGCAAATACAGTTTCATCATTTCTCCACCTCTCCACTGCAGTACAGCTGGCCAATTAAATATTTAATGCAAAAGTCCTCAATATTTAATTAGGGCCAAATAGCATTCTTTTGCACTTTCCTTGAATTTGAAAACAACCTTTCCTATTCTACTTACACATGAACATTTAATATGACAAAGATGTATTTAAAGTTATTAGAAGTCTGTTGATAACAATATTACAATGAATTAACATCTTGTCAGACTGCTGCACATTACAGTCTTACTACTTTATCCAAAAATGGATTAAAATAATAATTTTGCCGGTTTCAATCAAGTAACAAGGAAAATACACTTAGCTATTCAGGAAAATATGGAAGAATTTTGAAACAAAATGTTAAAAATGTCATTTATTCTCTCATAGCATGTTTATAGTGAAAGGTATCATTGAAAATACTTCAAATACTTACTAAATAACTAAATCTGTCAGAGCACATTTATAGTGAAAGGTATTATTTAAAATACTTTAAGTACTTATTTCATAACAAAACATCATATAAACGTTTTTACATGTCATGGCTAGTATTATTTAGAGATTCCTACTTATTTTGATGACAGTGCCAGGTGCTGTAACATCAGGAGGCAATTCCCCATTAAAAATGGTAACTTCCACCACACAAAGCTTTAACAACAGAGATTGGACCTGTTAGTGTCAGAATTCTTTGCTATTGGGCAAAAACTTCCAATAATGTTGATTATGCAACTAACACAATCAGACAGCAATCCATGATATTTCCACCCAGAATCAGAGGATGTAGGAGTCATTGCAGGGCTGCTTCAGCTCCCTGACATGTATTTCCAAGGACGAGTACCTGAACCTTCACTATCTTTTATAAAATAAAATTCAAAAGAGTTTCTGGAGGCAACTTTTTTTTTACTCTAAAATGACAATCCTACACACTGGAAAACACAAGTAATTAGCAAATTATCTAGTACTAGTTGCAAATCAGTTATCTATTTTTCCCACACGTATTTTAATTTACCTAGGTCTAAATGAAAAAATAAGATACAGGCCCTTTGCAACTCTAAGAAACCTTGGGGGTTTTAGTGTAAAGGCAAGAAACATCCCAAACAGCTCAGTTTTTGCGTGTTCATGTGACACGTCCAGTTTTGGTACTTCACCCACCAGGTGATCTGCCAGGATGATCTGCAATTGGAATGACAGCCAGGACACACCTGCAGCCTGAACTACCAGGAACTGCCAAGAACTTTGAAGACATCTTTTCAGCTCAAGAATCAATTATCTTCTCTGAATTCAACCTTCACAACATCAAAGACGACATTAATTTTAACACGAAATACACGTCAAATAACATTAGTGCATCCATCATCATCATCATCAAGCAGTGTATTATCCTCGCTCAATGTCAGCTTGTTTTGAGGGAAGGATCCCTGTCGGAGGTTACCAGGATGGAGCTGAGACAGTAATGAGGGAATTGATTAAGAAACACTTGAAGGTAGCACTAGGTCCTTGCCAGCAGCTCTTTGAGGTGACTTCTCCTCAGAACAAACCCTTGGGCAGTCAAAACAAACACAAGTTTGGCAGCAGCACTTTGTAGGCAGAAGAAACCAGGGCAGGAGCAGTTTCTCACCAAAGCCCCAGGTGAGGGATGAGTCCTCAAATGCATCTCCTGCATGTGTCCAGCACTGCCTCCAGCACAGTGGTCACCTAAGACATCTCCTCTGGTACTGAGCCCCAACTCCCTCAAGCTCAGTTGCTCCTCTTGCCTCTGTAATTCATATTTTTCTTTCCATCCTACTACGTACTACATTATTCCAAACACTAACAATCTTGAAAAAATGTCTGCAAAAACAAACAGCTTAAATCTGAGGTGGGACACGGGACACGATTTCCCAGGTCAGAGCAGACAGCTATCGGGGTTGTTTATTTTCAGGGGATGTTTTTTGGTTTGGGATTTGTTGGGGGGAATTGAGGGGTTTGTTTGCTTGTTTGTGTTTTTGTTTTCATTACATGTATGAAGTAGAAAGTATACTCATGCCTTAATGCCTTTCAACAGAAATTGCCTTATAAGCCAACATATTGTTTATACTGTAAATTATTAACCTCTTCTTCCCCTTCTTCCCCTTAACAGTGAAATTACAGAAATAAAAACTTTCATTCTATTAAGTGTAAACATTTACACAGGGATTTCTGCCACCTGCATTACTGGAGTTGAAGACCAATCTTCCACACTGCTGAGTAGCTCTTGTTTTCTTCCATATAATCAAAAACCATTATTTAACCTCCAAAGTCCTATCATACAACCATTTACTTCTTCTATTAAAGAAGGCAAGGCCAAACAAATATTCCCAACACTTGGTGGAGAGGTTTGCAATAATCCTGAGCTCCCCACAGGATCTATTCTAGGGGTAGCTCACTAAAACACTGCTCTCCCACACTGACAAATCTCTCACAGAAGATGCTCCAATTCTCAAGTTCCAAGTCATGCGGGGCTTTTAAATTCTGTTTACTACCTCAAAAGATTTCTCTGAACAATTTTATAACCTGCTTCAAGATCTGCAATGGAATTTAGCCCATTCTGGACTTTTACAGCAATTTCCCACTTGTTTTTAAACAGCCTAGCATTACCTATACCTACAACACAGCGTGTGATGCTTGTTGCCATGTAATTGTACGTGCAATTGCTTCTGCAGAGCTGAAGTTTCTTTCCTGTAAATACCTCATACATTATTTAATAGTATATATTGATACCGAAGTACCTATATATAGTATCCTTATAAATATATTATTAACTCCCTGCTTTACAAGGGCTGGCTTCTGTTCATTCTCATCTCTACAACTGCTGCCGCCCGAGTATTGCCATGGTCAAACTCTAAAGTAGCAAGAAGGAACCAGGAAGGAGAAGGTGAGGTGGAAACATGAGCAGACACATTCCTGAGTCAGGCAACCAACTCCTTTACGGATATCATTAAGCCTCTGTAGAAGAGTAAGTATTTAGACATTTATTTTTTTGCATCCAAAACAATAGTAAAGCAGGGCAAATGATGACAAATTAAACTAAACACAGTAACAATTCATATCTATTAAACAGATTATGCAAATTCAGTAGTATTTAATGTTATCACACCTCATTTGTTTTAGTTACCTCAAATATTCATGTTTTAACAGAATAATTACTCAGAAATTCTGGCATAAATGCAAGCATATATTTAAAGAAGCTAAAGATGCACAGAAAAAACCTTTTTGGACTAATATGCAGCTTGCCACAGTCTCTGCTCGTGCTCCTGCAGGAGAGCTGAGGATGTGGCTGCGTGTGCCGTGTCAGCTTGGCTCAGGGAGCAAAACTCCTCCAGGGAGCACCGATTTATCAATCCAGTCGCTTGTGACACCAGCAGCAATCCCAGCACACAACAGCAGCCATCACTCCTCAGCAAATACAGAATATTGAGACATAAAAGAGCTAAATAAGTTAGAGACGCTCTGTTGAACACCGAGGGCAGTCTGCCTTGCAGGATCCTCTTCGCTACCTACAGCATCCCTCACTGCTCTGGAATAGTTCCAAGTATATTCCACATATCAGACAGAATTGTTCACTTTTTTTTCTCCTAACCAGAAGTATTTCCTCATTGTTATTTCAAGAGAACAGAATTTTAGAGTCATCCTGAAAAACAAAAAAATACCATATACTGTCAGAAAATCTATTTCTTTAGATTTCCTTACTTGCCCTCACTGTGAAGTTGGCTGTATTTTTGGAAATGGAACTACTACTGAAAAAAAAACCCCACCTTCCAAGGCTAGTCAAATGAAACACCTTTGTAATGTAAAAAACATTTCCCTCATAGCAACAATAACTTCAGACCAACCTAACTGGGGCAATTTCAAAGTAGGAGAACACGGCAGCGGAAGACCCACAGACTGCAAGAGGGGAAATAGGAGGATGAAAGTCTTTTCCTACTTTCCTTAGATTTGCTATGAGTTATCCTTGTAGTTTCGACTGCCTCAGGAAAAAGGATTTCATTTGTTATTACTTGTAAAGCATACTAAATGTTGAAACAATTACAGAAGTCTGAACTTTATTGCATTTTAAAAAGTGGATGTTTTTCAAGGGACTTGTCTCTTTTTACTAATAAGCTGAAATGTTTAGCACCTTCGCACCAGCAGTGCTTTCCCATTTTCTGAGATTATGGAAAGGTTACAGAACATACACATGAGAAAACTTTGAAACCCAGAGAGGAACAAGTATATACACACAGCTCTTCCCTTCACAGGGATACCAACATGTGAGAGTAATTCCTTATACAGTATGAGGCACAGAAATAAAAACTGCACATCAGAGAACTTGGTCCCTCCCAAGTAATTTTTAATATTATCACATAGAGTTCAGTCCCATCATGATGCACTTGTTATCCACTACTCAGTACTGCAAAGGATTTCAGGGTTTCCAGTATATGGGCTGTGGTGTAGACAGAGCACGGCATGGGAGGAAGGCTTTCCATACCTTCAAAAGAAATTTAAAATTCCATTTAGTCTTATTTCCAATTATTCTGCAAAAGTGTTAAAGGCCTTTGCAAACATAGCCTTTTCTGCTTTTTAAAGCTCCATTAGCACAAATGCCTCCCTCTGAGACACACACCAGTGTGAATGGTTTTCCATCTCTAAGTACTTCCAGGTACTAGGGAAGCTAAGTAACTCTGAACACTCCAACTCCAGGGCCTTAAAGAACTCAAGTTAACACCAGGGGGGAAAAAAGAGACAAAGACTGAAGCACAGCAAGTATTTCTACATTAAATCATAAAATTATTTGCCTATGCCCACACTGCAAACCACTAAAAAACCAATCTAGGCTCCAGAACCCAGAAGCTCCCAGTGATGTGCTCAACCCTGTTAGGCCACATTAACTCAGTTTTAAACCAGAAATGGCTGCCTCTGAGTGCTGCAAAACTAAATCAATCACTGATTGACTAGTGAGAAGGTCCTTGATTTATAGTGTGCCTGAACTGACCTGAAGTAAGTGGCAGCTCTGACTAAAAGAGAGGATCAGCGAAGCCAGAGATTAAGCTCTGTTTCAACAGAAACAGTCTACCAGGACACCTTTCACAAATGAGCAGATGTTTTAAAAACTCAGGCTGCGATTCTGTGAATTACTTAAGAAAAGGATGATATGAAAATCTGGAATACCTAAATAATAATATTAAAAGCTGGAAGCAGACTCTACTCTCGCTTTTTCATTTTTGCTTAAATTCTTTCAAGGCACGTTGATACGTTGATAGTCTATTTCCAGACAGTGCTTCTATACAGGGGGAAATTTACTTAAAGCTTAGGACAGGACCACTAGATTTTGCATTCCCATTTATATCAAAAAGAAACCTCATACTGACTTCAGGGGGTTTCCCAACATTTTCCCATTTTGCATTTCCTCTTTTGGATGTATCCATGAAAAGAAGCAATGAGAGGAAAAAGGGGCACAGAGAATGAGAACAGAGCAGAGAAGCTGTCAGCCCACTGAAAGGTCTCCACTTGTGGTTATGATTCATACACATTTGTCTTACAGAAACTAAACTTTATTACCACAATTTTTCATTAGAAGAAGGATATCCCTGTGTTACAACTTCTCAGAGGTTATATGGACTGGGTCAGTCACACCACACCAGGTACCTGTCATTGTGACATGGTCTTAACCAAGGACCAGTAATTAGCAATAAGTATTTTAAGTATCTGTGTCTGGAATCACAGTTTCTACACAGCAGGGTACAAGATTCAGTAGAGGAGACCCCTTATACAGAGACAGTCAAGTCACCAAAGAGATGTAGGAGAAGAGTTTTATCCTTCATTGAGGCAAGGAGTAATTAAGTTATCAACTAAATATAGAAAATTATACACATTTGTAGAATTGTCAAGGTTGGAAGAGACCTTTAAGATCATCCAGTCCACCTGTCAGCCCAGCACTGCCACTGTAACCACTAAACCTCATCATCCAGCTGCACTTTAACACCTCCATGGATGGTGATTCCACTGCCTCCCTGGGCAGCCTCTTCCAACGCCTGACCATCCTAACAGTGAAAAAGGTTGTTCTTATATCTAATCTGAATTTCCACTACGCCAGCTTAAGGCCATTTCCTTGAGCCCTCACAACTGCATAAATAAAAAGAAAAAGCATCATCTATTTTAGTTGGCTGATCACACTAACCCCCAGATAAGAAAAATAAACTCGATCATAGTTAAAAGGTTAAATTTGTCTGCATCTTTCATCAGACTGGCCATAAACACCAGCACACTCATTAATATTCTCCAGTTAACACTATGGGAAGCATCAAGAATGCAAGAGGAACACTTGACCCCCATCACATTAAAAGAGGCTCCAACACAGACAAACCTTTCCAGTTTAACTTCTGCAAATGAACAAGGAAGTGAAGACTTTTCTCATTTCTCCATCCAGGATTTTAGTGTTCCAAATCTCGTAGATAAATGACTGTTTGCATTTTGCCTTAACTCTTTTGAACTAAGCACAATATCTAGTTGATGTATTTCTCTTTCAGCACGGCAAATCTATTGAGTGAGGGCAGCCAACACCTGGCAGCGGGTGCCCTTGCTTGTGACCCAAGTTTTCCAGAGTGCGCAAAGACTAAACACACTCCCCTGCTGGTGCTGCCAAGGTTAAGGGATTCCTCTCAACTTAATGATCAGGATGAATAAAAAAATGTTGGTAACAAGAAATGCTCTCCATTATAGAACACAAAATCCTGGAAAGCATATTTGACTCTTGAGCAGCCCAAGGGAATTTATTTACAGCATCTTGTCGAAACGAAACATCAACAGTGGCATCCTGAAAAGCAAACACTTTTTTTCCCAATCTCTTTAGACATTTCTTGTACATCTCTCACACTGTTTTCCTATTGGAAGCCCCACTTCATTGAGTGACTCAAAGCCATCATCATCCCTTATTCAAGTATCTTCACAAACTGCTTGCTCTCACAGCATCTATCAAGTGTAACGTTAATGATTATGGGGAGATCGAGTTTATGTTTTGGTCTTCAAGCAAGTAGTTCATCATTCAAACTTTGCACTATTGGACTATAGCTAAATGTTATCTGAAGTCCATAGTCCATTTTCTCTCTCTCCTCTTTCCCTCTGCATGGTTTTCTCTTAGAAAAATGGAAACTCTTACAGATTAGGCTTTCCTACTTAAAACTGAACACAATATGTTATACTCTGGGCACTGCTCAAAGGCATAGCAAATACTCAAAAAAAAAAAAAAAAAAAAAGAGCAAGTTAAATTTTTTTTTTAATTTGTATTTTTGGGCCTGAATCCTTCTGGAGGGAAGATATTTCACCTCTCCTACAGAGTGGTTGCAGAAAGCTAGAAACCATTGATAGTGCAATTTTCCCCCACAGCAGTACATCAGTGTATCTAAAGTCAAGGTTTCCCAACAACAGCTTTTTGTGAGAATTAAGATATTTTGGGATGTGAACTATGTCTGCTGGTTAGGACTTGTCTTCCACAGGGATAAACAATGGAAGTTATTAGACTCCATATATCTTAAGCTGCCTCATACAAGCTATTTTTTCTCAGTCACAACACTCTAGCATTTTTTAAGCATGTGTTCCCCCATGCCAAACCCTATGGAAAAATGCAACACAGCCCATTCACGTATGTCAGGAGATCACAATCTATGCTTTTCCCAAATACTCAAGGACTCTACACACCACTCGTTATAACACAGGCTTTCTGCTCTTCTCTTCGTTCCTCTTTTCCAAACTGCCCGTACCCCAGACTCTCAGCTGCAGTAATTCCCAAAGCTTCCCAAACCCCTGCAGGCCCACACAGACTCCATGCAGGAGTTCAAACTCAGCTCCCAGCCTTTCAAGCACTAGACACCAATCTGCTCTGTTGTTCAGCAATCTGTGCTTCCCTCAAGGCTGAATGCAGAAAAAAAAAGCTACATCCGTAATCCTTCCTTGCCGAAGCAGATGCCTCGGCACCTCAAAGCACAGAGGATTACATCAAGTGCACGACTCTCCACTGAAAAGCAAATGTACAGACAACTCAGGTGCAGGTTTTAGGGAGATCAAGAGTGACTGTGAAGATGGGAAGGAACCAAAAATCCCTGATATCTTCTTTTCCATTCTGGTAACTGGAATTTTTTTTTTTTGTGAACCTACTTTCTTAGTACTGCTGTACAACTAATGAGAATCTATCAAAATCTTTCATAAAAAACATGCAAAGCATAAAAAACATTGTATAAAAATGGCAAAAACGCCTTACAAATAAAACCAGTAACAAGTTCCTCCATTACAGCATAGTCATTCAAAACTCAACTACATTAACCTTCATTCCATGCAAGAAAATTCCACTTGGAGAAGTCTGAATGCTCCCTTCTATTTCTGATGGCCCATGGACTACTATGAGACATGCACAGAATCATTTAGGTTGGAAAAGTCCTTTAATTAAACTCAAGATCAAGGATTTACAAAGTAATCAGAATATGGAAGCCAGAAATGAGCATTTGTCATCTCAGTAAGATAAACAGGTACGTTTCATAAGCATTTATAAACTAATGACTGGAGATTCTGTAGTCCCTCTCTACTTTCTCAGAAAGTTTCACATCTTTGAAAAACGTAAGTCAGGTTTCACTCATTACTCTAAGTTATCAGTTAGAAAGGAAACCGAAGACTATTTTTTAATGTTCCTTTTCTTGATCTCAGAAGGACTTATAAACGTAGCTTTATTAGAATTGTGGGTTTAATCTCACATCAGATAAAACCTTTCTCTATTTCTCTCTGTACAATTTTGAGGAATAAAAACAAAAAGAGCATGGTCAAATCAAAAATAATGCTGTCACAGCAAAAATAAAAAAATTCATAATGAACTGCAAAGACCTACTGTGGCTCTTGGTGCTTAAACCCAGAAGGATTTTTTCATTTATTAACACCCTGTCCTTGTTCAACAGCATACTAATGAAGTTAATCTAAAGGCTAAATTTCAATTATGAATCACAGAACCGCATCTCTGCTCCCTGATTGCTCAGATAATCTGAATTAAGCCTTCTCCTCTACAAAGTACAATGGCTGACTGCAGATAAAAGTTCCCAAACATCAAAAATATTCAGTCCAGAAGGTAAAAATCTGACACACACCTGTTTTCACATCCATTCGATAACTCTCTGGCAAAGTAATGATTTCTAGTAACTTGACAGACTGCTCGCTCACTTAAAATATGCTGCACAGGTTTGAACAATAAAAGGAACTGCAAATGTTTAAATCTCTCAGGCTTGCAGCCAAGACAAAGTCTTCAGCCAGAGTAAAAAAGGGTTTCCATTTGCTAAAATAATTTAGGAGAAAATGTTTTCCTCTTGTGTACCTACGATATATTTGTCCTGGAACAAAACCCGGGAGAGCCACTGTGGAAAACCAAGATCAGTGAGAGGCTGTGCAGCACTTGACTATTATATGCACGACTACAGACCAAAATGTGGTGTTTCATGAGGTGTCAACGCAGCTCAAATAAGGAGCTGAAGCTGCAGAACTGGAAAAAACCAAAATATGAGTAATAACAACGACCTGGATCATTTGCTTCCAATTGCTTCTGCAAACAGAAGAGTGATGATGCTCACAAGAACACCAAACCATGCTGCTCCCCCATCTGAAAGACTGATAGGGAGGAAACGCTGCATCTGCCTTTTAACAAGACAATAACAGAAGCTGAAGAGCCAGCCTTTAGTTTTCAGCTGAGAGGATGAAGCACTGAAGGACTGCTCGCTTTTGGTGGGAGCAAAAGGAGCAAGAGGGAACCAGAACAGGGAAAGCCGTGACTTCCAACTCAGAGCAAACCCAGGTCAAAGAAACCAGAGCCTTCCAAACGAGCTCTTGGAAGTGTTCTCACCATAAAGTGCATGTGATTTCCAGAGAACACAGCAACATTCATCTACAATATCATCATCAACATCTACAGTCAATTCCTCCACTTCTCATGGGGAGGGAAACCTAGAAAGAGTGAATGCACCATCACCAACCACTATCTGACCATCTCTAGGAGCAAAAACTTCAGACATTTTCTTCCAAACCTAGGACAAGATGAACTCCTGCTTCACACACACCCATCAGCTCCTCCCCATACTCCAAAAGTCGAGCTCCCAGACAGGGAGAAGACTGTACAGACTTGCTGCCATTTCACAGCACTAAAACACAGGTCAGGTATAGTCAACAATTTCTTCACTGAGTAGTAAACACTTCTTTCATCTTTCAAGTTAGATGAAGTCAAACATACACACCCACACCTTCACAGCAGCCACTGCACTGTTGAAGATTTCTACTGTCCTAAACACAAAGATCAGTCCCTGCAATTCTTCAATTCTAGTTTTCTTCAGGATAAAAGCACAAATAGCAGATATTCTACCTCCAGCCTCAGTCTACTTGTACCCCTTTCCATTGCCTTTATCCTTCCAATAGATGTCACCCAGTGGGAAGTCACCAATGCCCAGATAATCCTGAGATCATGAAAATAAATCCTTACCATTAAGAAAAAACTTAGATTTTTTTTTTCCCCCAGATTGTCAAGATATTCACAATGCTATCTGTTTCAGCAATATTGACTACTAAAACACTGACACATACCTGGAAAATCATTTGGCAATTACATGCTTCCCAAGCCTAAAATCTTCCTGTTGTCAGATACCAAATGGGCACTTTGTTCTGGTGTTTGACTGGATCCTGTGCAAGGTTTCCTTAGTCCTTAAACGAGCTGTTTCTCAGCAACACACTCAGAGTTGTCAGCCTGAGCAATAGGCACGGAGGTATATGCTTAGCAATATGCTTGGTGGACATTGTCATTCATGGTTTTCACTGAAATACATCTTAATTGAGCAGCAGCATTACACCACAAATGAGCCAGAAAAAAAGGCCAACAATAACAACAGACCACTAGAAACAATCTGTTGCCTTCTGGGTAAACTGCTCAACGCTAAAACTTATTATCTGTAAAAGCACCTTTTGAATCACTTTTGTTTTGCCCTGTGGAATACCTTAATGTTTCCACTGGTAATAAAATTTCTGGCTTGCAATACTGCCCTGGTCTATAAGACCACAAGAGAAGGGAAGGGAAACAATGAAAACAGGGAAACACAGAAGCGCTGTTATTATTAAACCTTTAAGTTACAGAGTTAATTCCAGCTAAACACTTTTATCTGCTGCACCGCTTATATGAAGTGGATGTGTTTTTCTAGAAGGAAATCTAATTTTAGCACCGGGGCGTCAAACAACTCTGTGGCCATCCATATCCGCGCTGACTCCACTTCTGCTACAAGTAATCTGTTAAGCAGCACATCCCCAGCTGGGGACTGTAATTAGGGTGCAAACTGCCACACAATCCCCTTGCCAGATTGATGAAGGAGACCTCTTACAAGGTGATCCAGAAGGCAGTGTTGAGATCATTAATCATTTATCCGTCGAGGAGAATACAAAAAGCTCTGCCACCAAGAGCATTACACTGCAGAAGTATCTTGACAAAACTAACTCCTAAAAAACTAGTGAACTTTTAATTAAAAGGTCAGACATTAGTTACTGTACTACTTTTTTAAGTTTTAGATAATTTCACCTTAAAAAAAACCCTTATTCAGATGTCAGACAGAATTTGACGCTCCTCCTTTGCTTTTAAAAGCTTGATAATGATCAGCTCAGAGGGCTTTTAGCTCTGCAAGCAGCATCCCCAGATAGTAAACAAATGTAATAGTAATCTACAGGGCAAGCTTAAATACACTGCCAGGCTGCCAATATTTCAACCTGCAACTATTTGTTTTCAGGGATCTAAATCCATAGAAAATGCAAGTATTTTCAGTAATGCATAATTGCAGACATTGTTAGTACAAAAATTCAGTCTACAGGGAGAACACCAGATCTTGAAGACCTGCCTAACAGAGGCTTCACTGTCCATCCTAAGCACGTAAGTCTTGGCTCTGCCAAATACCACCTAAACTTTTTTTAATACCCTTACTATAGTGAAATACTTATGCATTTAAAGTCAAGTTTAAGCTTAAGTGTTTCCCTTCTTCATTGTTATTTGATCCAACAGGCAAGCCCACACCATCCTCAGAGAACTCATGAATCTACAGAGATGAAAATGCAAGAATCAAGAACACTTAGGTACCCTAAGAGGTAGGGTAGGCGAGAGCTGATCAGGAGAGCTGATTTGGCAGGGTTAGGGGAGGAGGTGAACTTCTTTCCCTCCCCTCCCTTGAATTACCTGGAATTTAATAGAATTGCCTAGGAGACTTCTGCTGTTTCAGAAGCAATCAAAATCTATCCTATACAACTATCTACCAGACTAACACAAAATACATTTTCCTGTAGAATGTGTGATAGGGAGGAAACTTAATCCAAACACATCATTACATAGTCCAACAGGATTTGCTTACAAAGTCAAAAATCTATCCCAGTGAAGGCAACCTCCTAGAAGTTAAACAAAAAATAGTCAGCAGGCAAGTACTTTTTCTTATTTTAACTGAAAAAGCCAAATCTAAATCCTTTTCAACAGATCATCAAGAAGCGTATATGAAATCAAGAGAAGAAGAAAAAATCTGCTACCCATGGCTATGAAGTTAAACAAATTTAAATATTTAAAAAGCATTCTTGTTTGCAAATTATGATAACTTCCCCTCAACCCTCCTCATTCCCTAGAGATAAGAGGGTTTTTCCTAAAGGATGCAGCAAGGGATGCAAAGAATTGGGAAGGCATCTCAGGAGTAATGAAAACCCAACAACATTTTTAGCATCCAGTGCTTTTACAACATGGACTCTTTTGCAAATCTAACTGTAGATACAACAAAGGTTTTTATTTGTTTCTTCAACACTGGGAAGAAACCAAAACCCTTCCTTGCATGAATAAGAGTGTAAGTAATCTTCAGAATATATGAATGGAAGAAGGAAACCAGAAAAAGCTTTATTATCGTTATACAGATCCTTACAGGCAGCTGTGGAAGCCTAAGTTCCTTAAAAATTATTGCCATAATGAAAAAGCATAAACCATTTCAACAGCAAGTTCTAGCACATACCACTGATTCCCCCAATATTTACATTTTTCTGACGTAGCCTGAACTAGTGATAAGAGGTCAGCAACAGTAGGAGTATGCATAAGATAATTAATTTATTCTAAGGTACCCCATCTTTTTTAATCAGTCGGCAACATTAAAACATCACCTAAGAGAATGGAGCACAACTTGCAAAGACAACGGTTCAAACCTGAAGATTACAAAAGGAAAATCAAGTGTGGCATCGTTTGCCGAAAGGTTGTGATAACAATCTTAGCAAAGACTTAAAAGTTTTAAAAAATAAGGAAAGAAGTTCTCTGCACTGGATGGGCCAAGGGAATCCTGTGTGCACTGCAACATCTAATCCTGCTGGTAATGTTTCTTGCACTTTGATCTTGCTCAAATGGAATAAAAAGTATTGAACACAACACACAACTGAAGCAACACCGCAATACTTCAGACTCTGAGGTTACACCAAAGTTAATTGTATGTTCATCTTACTTTGGAGGAACAAGGGAAAAAACCTGCCCCACCTCCCCTTTTGCAGTCTTGCTGCATCATCCTTTACTGACATTAATATTGCTCTCCTCCTTAGGCAAGCCCTGAAAGACTCTGATCCTTTATATCCTTTAAAGGGAGCAATTAATGCTGCTATTCAGAGTTTCTGACCTTTAACTCTCAGTCCCAGCAGTGTTATTCGGATTTTTCTTTTCAAGTTTAGCAGAAAATAGTAACTATTTGTATCTTCCTAAAGGCAGACAGGCATTAATCCTAACCTCAAATTGGAGTCCATTTTCGAAAAGTAATTTCCAAATTTTTCTCTTCCCAGTGTGCTCCTCTGCAGTTCCCAAACTACTGCAGTTTAGGTTCTGCCTTCCAGAGGTATTTTGGCAAAACACTTCGAAAATGCTTTCACAGCTGTATAAAGTTCTGCATCCCATACTGCATTACCCCTCATCATCCTCTGCAGGAGGATGACTACTGTCACCATTATTTTCAGTGAAGCCACAGCGCCAAGTTCCATTTTCTTTATTTCTGCTAACACCACTCCCCACTCAATCTTCCTGCCTCACATTTTTCCCCACAGCTCCTTACTCAGCTGTCCTGTTGCTTCTTTCGGGAATATCCACACAGAGCATCCCAGAATCAAAATAATATATCTACTATTTACTGTCTTTATATAACTCGTATTTTTAAACTGTCAAACACAGAGGCTGATTCGATGCCCTGAAAAACCAAGAGAGCATGTCATGTTCAGAACTGCCCCACAAAGCATCTTGCATTTTATTTTCAAAGAGTAATTAACGTATGTGGTCTTTCACAAGGTGCCAAACACCTCATACACATACCCCAAAAGAAAAAAAAAAAATATATATATATATATCTCCTATCCATCCCAACTCCTCTCTCAAATTAAAAAAAAATGAAATCTGATAATTCTAGCCCATCAATACCTTTCTGCTTTAAACCTTTACTGATAAGAAAGTTGTTACAGCTCATCTGGAAGACTGACAAGCTGATATTTCTCTAGACCCAGAGAAAGGGTATTCCACAGTCAAGACTCTTCCAAATAGCCAGGGGAAAAAAAGTTATACCTATTTAAACAGAGAGCAAGACAGGCTCAGCTAGAGCTGCACGGGGAAGGGGCAATCAACTTGACAGTAAATGTAATTAGTGTTATAATTCCTGCCAAAATTAGACGTGATATAAGCAGATATAATAAATGAATTTGACATGATATATTACCATTAATGTTCCTAAATATACAAAGGCTTTTTGAAGGATGAGAATAGGGTTTTACAGATTTTAAGGGAAAAAACAAATCCTGACAAGCCTCCATCCAGTCTGTCTCCATCCTGCTGTTCGTTAAAGTTTTTCCCCTCCTTTCTGGCTCTTGTTTCCATCACAGTCAGAGTGGCACAAAACATCCTTTTTTTGTTGCAGCTAACTAAAATCAAAGTTGCATCATGTCTCCTTTTCATGTCTTTTCTTCCCTCCCTGCCAATCAGAGGCTTCAAGCCATTTGCTTTCTGAACACATTTACAGCCCAGATCCATTCCTGAACACCAGCTCACTTGCTTGCCTCTCCTGTTTCCACTGGTGCTCCCCAAAACTCCTTCCCATCATATCACAGCTCCATTCCAATTTGCCATCTTCTCCTGGTTGCCACTCACACATCCCTTTTCCCTGGTCCCAATACCAAATCTCAGTAGAATCATAGAAACATGGAATGGTTTGGGTTGAAAGGGACCTTAAAGACGATCTCATTCCAACCCCATGACGTGGGCAGGGAGCCCTTCTACTTGACCAGGTTGCTCAGAGCCCCATCCAGCCTGGGTGTAAAACCTAATTTCCACCGGATACTGAAGAAGAATCATTCCCAGCTCTGCCCCAAAGAAGCAACAGGAAGACAGAAATCCTCAGTGCTCTCAGAGCTGGATAGGATTTGGCTTCTCTGTTAATGAAAAAAAAAAAATTTAAAAAAGGGGAAAAAAAAAAAAAAAAAAGCACCACACAACCCACACCTCCCTTCCCAAAAGCAAAAAGAACTGAACTAGAACTGAATGCTTATTTTCTTTTTGCCTCTACTAGAAAACAACACTAAAGCTTTCATTTAGTCAGCCAAGTTTTATTACAGAAAAATTATGGCTTCATTTCAGGGAAATTTAACCTTTTGCTTATTTTGTTTCAAGTCCCATTTTGAATCAAAGTTTTACTTAAAAATACATTGCAATGTCTAGACAAATTTTCCAAGTTCCCAAATCATCTGACTTCTGAGACAGTGACCTTTCACGAGCAATGTGCTCTCCAGGGACCAAACTTGCATCCTCCCCAACTGGAAGCTCTGGGCTGTTCCATTTTCTGCACACCTGAATTTGCCACCAATGTACTTGAGATGGAAAAAAAAAAAACTAGGCCAGGCAGAGGTATTTATGATATTTTTTTATGATGGAAAGTTTAAAAATTACTTTACCCCAAGAAATAAGTCTTTAACTAGACTTGTCTTCACTATTGCAGCAAACACTGAGCATATTGCTGTTCATCTCCTGACAAATTACTCTCCGGGAGAATACAAATCATCGGTGCTGAGCTTCAGAAAGGCTGTGGAAGAGAGCTCTGTTTCAACCCACCAGAGACAAAAAGGCAGCCACAAAACAGACTCCATCCCAGTGGAGAGCTTCCCTCGCTCATAAACAGGAGTTTTAATCCCATTCATTAATGGCAGGATTGCACTCACCGTTGTTGTGCTGCATCCTCAGGTTGCTCTTCCACCCATTACAGTTGGTGCTGTGGGTGTATTCTCTGTTTTATTAACAGTAATTTAATTCAACAGATATTCCTACGCAGGACAGGTGATTCTTCTGTTTCAAAACATTTCACAAGGTTGAACACAGATAAATTTTTAAATAGCAAAACAAGACACACACAGATTAAAAAAAAAAAAAAACACACCAGAAGAAATCCTACTGTGTGTTTCTGTTAGGATGGTTTTGTAAAATAAAGTTTGCCGTGACTGTCAAGCCTCCCACCACCTAAGTTTTCTTTCCTGAATGAATACTACACACTAAAAATTGATGCTCCATAAACTGCACACCATTGCTGGAGAAAACGGCAATCACAGAGACTGCTGCTCCCTCCTCTACCAAAGATGTATATCGTGTTTACTACAGATAACTGAAATCAATTACAGAATCATAAATATTTGCAGCCTACAGTGCTCAGAAGTGTCTCAGAAGGCATATGTTAATGCCCAGGAGTCATTTCCCCCACACTGCAGTGCCCTCAGGCTCTCTGCTCTGTTCTCTGCTAGCATCAATTTTGCAATGAAAACCCAGCAATTCAGTTAAAATAGGTGCTTAAGCAAAGATAAAAACATCTATCTAAAGACTCGATGCCACTGTCCTATTGTACCTGTACAAAAAATTATAAATTTTTAAATATATATATTTATATAGCCCATGATGTGTTACAGCAACTTATACTCTCCACAAATCCCTGTTGAACACGCAGCAGACAGAATTCCACACTGCTGTCACCATGTGCTGAAACAATGCCAAGGTGAATTACAAGTTATTGTGGGAGATGGATCAGAAACAGCCACAATTATACCTAACGAGTGAAGAGATTGTTTCATTTATCTTTCTTTTGGAAGGCTATGCCAGTCTGACAGAGCCAAATGGCACATAGTGTCTTTCTGTCCACTCCTGGCAACCTCAAGAGACATAAGGAATCCCCCCTCACTCCTAATAAGGCTGGGATCAGAAGTTTGCCACATTAAGTTATCCTACCTCCAACCTTCCAAAAATACCCACTATTCACTACCAGAATATCTCTTTCCTGCACATTTTCTGTTTAAGCAACTGAGTCAGGAGAGTGACTATTTCTCCACTTTCTAGTAGTTTTTAAGTAGCTTTAAATGTTCGTTTCCCTTGTAAAACCTTTTCCCTCTCTCCTGGGCCATACTACCCTTTCAGGTCACAATGAGATACCCCATTGCACTGCAACTGTGTTCACATATTCTGCCTCTACCAACAGGGAGGCTGCACAACCAAGGGACACAGTAGCCGCCACAGGGATGGGACAGCAGCTTATCTAGCGTGTGATTCCTTCTCCACCTGCCTGGGACATGCACAGACACCACACATCACACACACATTCTGGCCCTACATCACTAACACAGCTTTCTGTTTGCTTCCTTGGTGGTCCTTGAACCTCTTTCCTTACCCATTCCATACACTCTCTCAAAACAGCTGCCTCTTCTGTGAGTGCAGGTGGTGTAGGAAAAAAAAACCTCCCTTTTACAGTAGTTACCTTATTTTCAGACACAAATATGACCATCAGCTAGATGAGACTGAAAAGAAAAACCAAGATGCTTTTCCAAAAAAAAAAAAACCTAGCAGAAGATTTTGTTTCAATCAGAACAAAAGCTTAACAAATAAAAATCATAATAGAAAGGAAGTGCAACTAAAAGCATTCCCAATAAAAATGATGCAGCATGTCCTTAATACTCAAGTGTTTTAACTAAATACAACAGAAGTACAAAAGAATGCCTAAAGATGACTCAATAAGGAAGCATTCAAAGCAGAAAGAGCATTACCAGCATGTTTTTTATAAGCTTGCTAGTCCAAAGCACAGTATTTTTTTGCTCTCGTGTTCCAAACCAGACTGCAGACAGTGGGCACTTGTGCCTAGACACAGAAGTAAGGTAGGACAGGTCATCAGTGACTCAGAGGCTGGACCTGAGCAGCCTCAGAAAGCGAGCAGAGAAATCTGCCTTCCTTGCAGAGTTTCTGGTTCTAAACGACCCACACAACTCTCATCCTCTGGCACAAACTCCTGGACTTTTTTTTTTTTTTTTCAAATAAACAGCACTTATTTTGCCTGTGGTGCTTTATCTGTTTCCCCTACCACAGCAACCACTTCATCACCACCCTGGAAGCTGCTCTGGATGAGGTGGGATGCCCAGCTTCCAGAAGGAGCATGGCAGGGTTCAGCATCCCTCAGCTCCATCTTGGTCTCACCTGGCAATCACACTCCCGTTTCACACCACACCTTCACACTTACTTCACTTTACATTATCCTGGGGAAAATAACAGAAAAGCTGGAATGAGATCTCAGTAGGAAAAAAAAAAAAATCAACATTTTCAAAGTTCAGGCAAAGAACTGAAGTGACGTGTGGGCAAAAACTCAACAGTGTGGAAGGATTCAGAGCACACAGAAACACACCACAACCGCACAGAGTTTCGCCATGAAGTCTGATGCCATCGTATCATAAAACTCAGTTATAATGAGGCATGACAGCCCATCCACAGCTTCTCAGCTTCTCTGGTTTAGAGAAAAACCACACTCACCCCTAGGCAGCCCCAGCAGGACTCCCGATCCTCAGCCACGCCGGTAACAGCGGAGCCTGTGAACTGCTGCCAGAACCAGACAAATTTTCCTTTTCTATTGCTTTAACAAACCACAGAGCAGCTCCGTCTTGTGAAAACAGTGCTTTTGTCTCACCATATTGGAACAAGCCCCCCGAAATTCAATAAAGTTCCTGAAAACTGACAACCCAGACACACACTTTTTGAACACACTTCGAGGCAGTCCATCGGGGCAATTTCCCTCACCTACAAAATGCCTCGAGAAGTTCCCAAAACTGGCTCTGTGTCAGGCGGCTCAAGCAGACAGGTCTCTGCTTTCCCCCATCCAGCCCATCCACAGCACTGAGCCCAGCACAGCACAACCCATTAAAGCACAGCATACACTTCTAATGGAGAATAAAGAACTTACCTCCCTGAACAACAGCCTGGGGGCATTTCCATCATCTCTTTAATCTGCAACAGCATCCCTGTTGCTCAGCTTTCATAATCCACTTCAGTTAAGGTATGGGGGTGCCAGCAGCAGTGCAGGGCAGGGAAGCACAGCACGCACAGGTACTTGTGGCATCAGTCTAGCACTGTCAACTCGGTAATTTATTTTTTGGTATTTTCTTATCCCACTCTTTACTTACAGCCTCCAAAGCCAGACAAGCTTAGTTGCCTTGGACACCTGGATGAAACCATTCACATCACAGCACATCTTCCACCACAACGCCCTGCTCACCTACCAACAGGGAATCAAGAGCTTCCAAAGTACAACCACCACCTGGGTTTTCCACTGCCCAAAACCACTATTACATTGCTACCTTTGTGCTATTATTCAGCACTGAGCTTGGCACAGGATACCTGCAGCATCTGGCATGTTTCTCCTGCTCCACCTCAAGCTCCTCATGTGCTCTCCTCTGCTTCCAGCCATTGGGGTAGTTGCTGCTGTGCCCAAACACAAAAGGAGAAGGTGTCTAAACAGGCACAAGAGCTCAGCTCATCTGAGAGCATGTAAGACACCAAATACCGGTTAGGTAAAAAAAAAAAAAAATTCTATTAAGGAGCAAGGAGACCCACGGGAATCCCATTTCTCATTCACAAACCCCAGAACTTCTGCACCACTAAAGGCAGCAGCCTGAGTGCCTCCACCAGTGCAGCACGTCAGCAAACACGCGGTGTGCGATCTTATCGGTGAGGCTTTCTAGTGAACAGGCATCCCTAGAAAGCAGTCACTACAAATACAGTTTTCCTGAATATCATTACTGATCCAGAAGTAATGAAATAGCAGATAATATGGCCCCAGGGTACAAATCAACCACCTACCCTAATGCATACAGATGGAGCTTAACAGCTCTTTTGGTCTTCCACTACCAGAGTGAAATGGGATCTTTGAAACACCACTGAGGCAAAGCAGAAGAGAAAGTTTACCAACGAGCGATGTTTACTTCTGATTCTTCAGCAAACGCTTTCCAATGCTGTAATCTGAAAAAAAATCCCCTGTTTTCATCTATGAAGATGAGTAGACACAGCTTCCCCCCCACAGAATCAAGATAAAAAAGCAGAGTGTACAACCTCCTGCTCTTCCCTCGTGTTGCAGAAGACTGCTGAGAACAACGTCTCGATAATTTCTGTAATGATTAACAATGAAAACTTTATCCAGTCCCACCAAAGCAAGCAGCAAAACCGTCACAACTTACAGCAGGGTCATGCTCTCCTTGCTGATGCTCGCAGCAGTTAAAGCAGCAACTTCCACAGTGCTCTAAAACCACATCGGCACTATGGAAGGTACAGGCAGGCACAGAATCCCCCTGCTACCATCCTCAGGGAAATTCAGCACATAACACCGCGAGCCTGCCCCCGCAAAGACACAACGTTGTGTATTCCGAGCTGGTCTCAGCCCCACGAACCAGCCAAGAACCAGCGAAGCCCACGCACGGCTCCGCACACATCTCACATACCCTGACACAGCCATACATACCTGCCTTCCTTGGGAAGTATCCCTGGACTCCAGCACCTCACTTTGATGCCATCTCTTTCACCTCTGACAGGGCACTACCTAAATTCCACTGGAATCTTTTCAGAAACTAAAGCGTTCACTACTTTTTTCAATCAGTTTCCTTGAAGTTTGAAGATTTCACAACGCAAGCTGAGCAGCCATGCAAGGCACCCGTGTGACTCGAGGCACAAACAATAGCAGCTCTCTGTCACCACATCCTCTCACAGGTACTTTCAGTGGTACCCAGTTCTAACAGGTACATTATCCCACTCACCTGCGCACACACAGACATCCCCTATACAACTTCTTCCAAAAACTACGTTCTCAGGCAATCAATTCTTTAAGCCGATTTTCTGTCTTCATTGGAGGAATTAACCAATATATTTCAATTATACAAAAGAGTAGGAGGCAGTGGTCAGCAAGTACTTTTTATGACCCTCATCTATTCTTTTAAAAGCCTTCTACAGAAACGCTCAGGCAGGCACAGGAGTGGGAGGGAGAGGAGGAGGAAAGGAACAGCACTACAGAGTCCTCATCATATCTTCACATAAATAAAGTCCAAACTCTATACGGTTTGACCTTGAATGAATAATAATACACAAAATAAATACAAGGACGAGCACAAATTAAGAATGAACGTTCGAAGTAATGAATGGTTAATGAAGGAGCATATAAAGCGTGCCTTGTTTAAAAACACTGATTAAAGAATCGAAGGAGGGAAAAAGACAACCCAAACACATTGCGATGCTGTGGCTGGGGGTGGGCGGGTAGGTAAAAAAAGTAGGGGATTAGAAGCGAACCTGCGCGACAAAGAGCCCAGACTCAGCCGCGATCGCCCTGCCCGCGGCGGCTGCGCTACTTTCAGCGCTGCTCGGCGGAGCGGAGTTGGCGGCGGTGACCGCACCGAGCCCGCCGGCGGCCGCGGCTGGCGCCGTCCGTCCCCATCCCAACTTCACCTGTCTCACGGGGGTGACGATGCTCCGCGCCCTGCCCCGCTCCTCCCGCGGCGGCTGGAGCCGGGGCGCTCGGAGGAGCCGGACCGGCGCACGGAGATGCGGACAGGCTCCCGCCCGGCAGCGAGACGGGAGATCCCGGCCGGAGCGGTCCCAGAACCGCGGCAACTTCTCCCGCGCGACCCGGCGGGTCCGTCCGTCCATCCATCCGTGCACCCACACCCCCGCCCGCGGAGCCGAGCCCCCGGACCCACCC